>OY757906.1:42312873-42362873 GCA_963585895.1 Sepioteuthis lessoniana | reverse complement strand
ATATATATATATATATATATATATATATATGCAGTTGACTAATATCAGCCCTCATAGTCCTGATGATGTTTCACAAGAACCGAAACGTTATAATGTCAACTTTGCTTCTCAATATAAATTTTTCTTCATATATATATAGTGTATCCCAAAAGTGAATACACCCCTCACATTTCTGCTGATATTTAAGTATATTTCTTCATGAGATAACACAAACGAAATGACACTTTGTCACAATGAAAAGTGGTCGGTGTGCAGTTTATATAACAGAGTTAAGTTATTTTCCCCTCAGAATAACTCAAAATATAACCATTGAAAGCTAATCTCCAGCCAACAAAAGTGAGTACATCTCTTAGGGAAAGTTGTCAATATTAACATACACCATGTTAACTGTCAATATTTTTTGTGGCCACCATCATTATCGCGAACTGCCTTTACTTTCCTGGGCATGGAGTTTACCAGACCTTCACAGGTAACCCTTCGAATGCTCTTCCACTCCTCCATGACGACGTTGCGGAGCTAGCGGATATTTGAGACATTGAACACCTCCACCTTATGCTTGAAGATCCCCTAAAGATGTTCTATTGGGTTCAAGCCTGGGGACATGCTTGGACAGTCTATCACCTTTACCCTCAGCCTCTTCAGTCAAGCAGTGGTCCTCCTGGAGGTGCGTTTGGGATCATTTTCATGCTGGAACACTGTCCTCTGTCCCAGTGACTGGACGGAGGAGATCATGCTCTTCTGCAGTATTTCACAGTACAGGTTGGAGTTCTTGTTTCTCTCAATGAAATGTAACTCTCCAACACATGCAGCACATATGCAGCCCCAGACCATGACATTCTCACCACCATGCTTGACTGTAGGCATGACACTTATCTTTGTACACCTCACCTGGTCTTCCTATAACGAGTTTGTCTCAAATTATCTCCTTTTTATCCATTTATTTTTTAATGTTTTTGACTTTTTATTACGATTCTCACACACACACACACACACACACACACATTCATTTATATATATATATATATATATGTGTGTGTGTGTGTGTGTGTGTGTGTGTGTGTGTGTGTGTGTGTGTGTGTGTGTGTGTGTGTGTGTGTGTGTGTAAATATTTTTTTATTTTAATGATTGTAAGATTCAAAATAGGATATATGAATGCTCAGATAAAATCCTTTATACAAATGGTTTAAAATTGGCTCGAATTTAACCAGGTCCTGTAGGAAAAAAAAACAAATTAAAAGGCCAATCATCATCGAAAACTCCTCCATTTTGTCAAATGTTATCTGAGATTTTTGTGATTTATTTAACATTTATACAAAAACGGAATTATTAGATTCACATTTTGACCTGAGGAACAAAGGAATTGGATTAATCATCCCTTTATATTATCAAATATGTGTTTGTTCTTTTATTTCTAATACATAATACCTTTTTTTGCTAGAGTTGTCTTTCGCTTTCTTTTGTGTAGAGATAGATAAATAGATAAATAGACAGAGAGATATATAGATAGAGAGATAGTTTGATGCATCGTGAAAAACGAAGAATTAAAATATTTGATCTCTGCTTGGCCTTTTCAGGCAACGTTAGTAAACATCGAAACTCATTAAATGAAATCTAATCTGACTCCTGGTGAAGAAGAACAATAAAAAAATGAGGAAATAATCCAACAATCTGATTCTTTTATGTTTACTTTTCATCCTTACATTTCATTCACACACTGGAAATCGAACTCTTTCTCTTCCTCCAAAAGAACACAGGCCGAAATCTTTAATTATCTGGAAACACAGGAAGATCAATATATGTACATAGCCATACTTATAATTTTGCAAAGCACATAAACATCCCATATATATATATATATATATATATATATATGTGTGTGTGTATGTGTGTGTGTGTGTGTGTGTGTGTGTGTGTGTGTGTGTGTGTGTGTGTGTTGATAGACAGAGGTTGAGATAGTGAAAACGATTTGCAAAAATACATTTAAAATAACCAAAAAGATATCTTTAATAAGTTTCGGTTCTGTATATATATATATATATATATATATATATATATATATATATATATATATATGTTTGTGTGTGAGAGAGAGTGTGTGTGTGTGAGAGAGTGTGTGTATACGTGTATGTGTGTGTACTGTGTTCCAAATGTCTCAATACTAACGCTGTATTAACCAAGAAAGAACCAAGCAAACAATTTAACGTTAATTTTCTTTAAAACGTTCGCCTTGGCATTCATAAGCTGCAATAACTGCTGGATTTCGACGGATCTCGAAGAAAGTTCAAATCCCATTTACGCTATTACGTTTATATTCAGACTAATAACCTTGGAAAAAGTATGTACTTCCTTATCCATAGTGATGGGTCTAATTGTTTCACGACCGTTTTTCCAAAGGGTGGCGTTGGCATTTTTAAAAAAATCCCTCGGAATTTGATATGCCATAAAAGAATATAAACCAAATTAATAACTGAACCAAGTTTTTCATTGGTTGAAGCCTCTCTGAGACTATTTTTTTCATATGGTGAAAAATTGCGGTTTTTTAAATTTCTTTTTAATATTTTCGATATTGTCAACGAATAGATTTTGGATTGATGATTATTTAGGAACAAATAAAATAGTTGAACACGGTGAGGCTCCATGCGTGTGAATGCTGCTGCACTCGTATAAAGTATTGTTTGGCTAAAAACATTCTAATCAAGACTGATGATGAGGAATATATCGAGAATTGGCACTGACACGTCTTGACTAAGTCTAAACTCCAAACATTTTTCTAGACTTTATTTTTTCAGTTCTGCACACATCTGACAATCAAATCTTGCTGAATGCACTGATTCTCGTTAAATGACCAAAGTTAAACAGCGTAGACCCGGGTCAGTACTTAGAGTGGGGAAGTGCATGAGAACACCAATTACTGTAATTGAAATTTTAAAGAATTGAAAATACAAATAGACAACCTCCAAGGTGAATCATCATATCCGTTACTATTTGGATAATAATGACCCACTAAATTATATACTAAGAAAAGGCAAAGGAAGGTGAACATTTACAAAATCGCAAGGAAAGATAGATTAACTCCTGTATTCGGATGATGTTAAGATACAATGAAACCTCGACTAAAAAAAAACATTATACGAAAATTCAGGATATGAAAAGGACTTTGAAGAAATTTCCGTCCCATTTAACGAAAAATATTCAAGATGCGAAAACAAATATTGGAAGTGCCACCCGACCCCAATCATCCCCTAATTCATTTTGTAGCATCACGTGAACACTTTGTCATATTTTTTAACATTTATGTCAATAACTATGTTGTCATTAACAAACATATTCATTTTGCTACATATAATATTTACACTTTATATGACTGCATTTGTGGGCTGGAGCAAATTACGCCGTTTATAGGGTAAATGATACGAAAATCCCAAAATACGAATTCCCCTCTGGAACGAAATAATTTCGTATCTCAAGGTATCGCTGTATTGGCCAAAAATGAAAAATAACTAGATAACGTTATACAAAATATTAGACATTACAGCCAATATATTAGAATGAAATTTGGGACTGAAAAATGTACTGTAAAATGAAAAAAAATATGAATAACTGAAGGAATAAAACAGTCGAATCAGGAAAGCATCATTAGAATTGGTGAAAAGAACAAAAAAAAACGAATACCTAGGAATATTAAAAACAGACACCATAAAAAGGGATGAAAGAAAAGGTTAAAAATAAGTTCTTCAGAAAAATAAACTTTTGAAAACCAAATTCGTAGCAGACATATCATCAAATGAATTAGCCTCTAGACAGACTCCTTGTAAGAATCTTGGGAGATTTTTTCGTATAGATAAGGGAGAAACTCCGCCCCAGTGACAAGAAAATTGATGACGATGTATAAGGCTGAGAAATTAAATAGAGATATACTTTTTGTCAGGAGGAATTGTCTGTTTTGTAGATTGGGTAAATACTAGAATTAAATGTTAAAAAATGTATAGAACAAAAACAAGGGAAGTCTGATTACGGAAATAACTTACGGAAAACAAAAAAAAAATATCGAACATTAAAATGGGAAGAGAAACAACTGTATGGATACTTCAAGCGAAACACTAAGAAAATTGCAAATGAGATTACAGGGATATAGCTAAGAAATAGAAACCTGAAGAGAGATACTGAATATTTTTTAATTGCGCCACAATATCATATCATGGAAACTAAATGTCAAAGCAAACAATGATAATACACATGGAATAGCAGTGCATTTTATGTGGAGACAGATATAAAACACATCTTATGACGTGCAAAAACAGAAAAGATGACACAAAAGAAATAAAAAGATTAGTTCCGACTGAGTGGGAAACGTGATTAACTTGGAAATATGCAAGAAAATAGAATTTCGTCATGCTGACAAATTATATACGCATAAATCTGAATTGGTCCTAGAAAATGAGACGGTGAAATCTTTCAAGAACTTTGAGATTTTAACAGACCACCAAATCCCCACAAAGAGACCAGACCTACAGTTAATTATCAAGAAGAAAAGAACTTTTCATCTAAAAAGAAAATCATACGTACTTGGAAATATTGGAAGCGGATACCGTAAAACAAAGAGTGATTAAAGAAAAGATCCGAAAACTGTTCCTCTGGGGAACAAGAAAACTTTTTGAAAATTATCTTTG
Organism: Sepioteuthis lessoniana; assembly: GCA_963585895.1. Taxonomy (NCBI): domain Eukaryota; kingdom Metazoa; phylum Mollusca; class Cephalopoda; order Myopsida; family Loliginidae; genus Sepioteuthis; species Sepioteuthis lessoniana. Next base: position 42,358,203 of record OY757906.1, on the reverse strand, counting down.
CAGCGAAAATTTTATCAAAAGAATAAACACCTAGGCAGTCTCTCTTGTATGAAATCTAAACCATTCTTAAAATTCTCTAGGTAAGAATTTAGATATATGAATCGACGGACAAAGAAATACATCACGATGTACAAGACAAATCAAATGAAGAATCAAGACCATCCAGACAACAGCATCGTTAAGATCAGCTAGAATACACAGAAGAATCTTTAGACCCGAAAAACCTGATGTCTTACAGACTCCTGTGTAAAACCCCCAGCTTACGCTGATGTTAAAATCTTGAAAGAATAGAAATACGACAACTACAACATTAAATGCAAAGACCATGATGGTATACATTGTTTCTACTTAAAAGAAACTACGTCTATCCACCACAGACTGGTCCCTGCTACTAACTATATGCCTACATGAACCAAGCGTTCTTGAATGGATAAGGAAAATAGATTTACCCTGATCTAAAAGGACTTCAAAAGGCGACCATCCAAAACAACAATAGATCGATACCGTGTTTACTACGATGCGGAAAACCTCGACTGAAGAGATAAGAGATGTAATCTAGCATTCACTTGTTTGCTGCGTGCTATTTCCTGGAGAAAAAAAGAACGTCGCAAAGGAACAAGAGGACCAAATGACCCACTATATATTGAACAGCACATCGTCAAAGAAGCAAAATTGAGGTTTGCTCAATCAGCTGGAGTTACCGAATAACCCGACTGCTTCTCTACAGAGGGGTAAGACTCCCCGACAAATGTCCTGGATATAATACTAAAAAAACTGATGGCGAGGTTCCAGTAATGCTGGAGCTTTGGGGAATGCGAGTACCCTTTCATTGCTATCGCTTTCAGGACCTCTCTAGCCCGGAGTGGTGGCACCTGATTGGGTCCTATCTATGGGTCTAATAGAAGTAAACTGTGTACTAATTGTAAACTGTGTACTAATTGTTTGAAATATAACTGTTTGTGTATTCTAAACAAAATTGTTTGAAATAGAACAGTTTTTGTCATTAAAACTGCGTATCTATCCTAAACTGAAATGTTTGAAATCAAACCGTTAAACGTTTAGCTGTGTGTAAACGAAAATATAACTATACTAAACTTAACTGTTTGAAACTTTTATCAAAATAACTTAATTCGAACTTAAATAACCCGAAAAAGGTTGATACGCCGTAAAACCAACCAATCAAAATGAGGCAAAAAAATGTAGCCAAGAAATAGTTTGACTCCAAAAAAAGAGTAGAGTTTTTGCCAATAGTCCGGGAGACCGGGGTTCAATCCGGGGTCGACTCATACTAAAGACTCAAAAAGGTACTTTTATGCCGCCTTGCTTAATAATCAGCATTACAGCGTATGGATCAAGGGTTAGGTCGAGAAATTCAGGGAATGGAGTAGCGCCTTCCCCTACTCCTCAGTGTACTATTGAAAAGCGGGCGTTCGGGTCACTCTCGGCTAAGGTCGCCAACTTTACTTTTATTTACTTTACAAAAAGGCCGATGATATTGTCCCACAATATCCGATAAAATCATAAATTTCATCACGAATGCCATGGAAAATTGTCTGGTCGAATTGATAAAAAAAACTCTGGCAGAGGTAAAAATCCAAAGAGATATTTTCGAGGAAGACTCTCACAACTGCCACACAATAACACATTTAGGCAGTGAACTGGGTGCTACGGGTTGTCCAAATCGCATGAAAAGACTAATTCCCTTATGGACGGCATCAAGCTATTAGCAAAAAAACAAAACAAAAAAAAAAACAAAATACAAAAAAGGAACAGGAGGTTTTGTTTTGGTTTGGTTTGGTTTGGTTTTATGGCTTATCAACAATTGTATGTTATCTAATGGCAAATCCTCTTTATGCGTATATATCAAATATGATCAATTTTTGCACACTGTTAAATGTTTTGAAATATTGCTATATAACACGAACTATTCAATTAAATATCCTTTACACTGTTAAATAATCAAACAGTTCTATTTTAAACAATTCAATTTAACACAAGTCATTTGTTTTCACACAGTTTACATAGTTAAAATGCTATATTTTACCCATATGTATAACCCTATCAGGTGCTGTACTTGTCTTTAATTTGAATCATTTTGAGATAAGGCTTTTTTTAATCTGAGAATTAATTTTTATTTATTGCGGACTTTTCACCCTCATCTTGGTAGTTTTTGTGTTGTTTCTTTTGTGTTGTTTACCGCCGTAAAATCACCTGAAGAAGGCCAGAGGTGAAATGTGGCGGAAACGTAGTGAAAGAAGAAACAACACAAAAACTACCTATCAGGTGCTGTCACAACAAATCAGAGTGGAACTCTAACCGATGGCAAAAAGAGATTCTCCATATTCTCCAAATTTACAGCATTATTGGATACTCACCATCAGATTGTTTCGAGTAATATCAGGACACTTGTTGAATGGAGGGTCTTACCCTTCTGCAGCTATGCAGTCGGCGTATTTTATTACCCCAGCTGACTGGTATATGGAGATTTTGATACAATCAATTAGAATATGTAGCCATGATATTGGAATGGAATTTTGCATAGAAAAATGTACGAAACTGATAATGAAAAATGAGAAATTAGAAGTAACGGAAGAAATAGAACAGCAAAATCAGGAATGCACCAAAACGATTGGAGAGAAGAAAAATCACAAGAAATTGGGAATATTGAATACGAATATCATCAAACAAGTAGAAATAAAACAAAGAGATTTTTAAAAAAGCACCTTAAAAGAAGGAAAAAGGCTCCTCAAAAACAAGTTCTGCAGCAAAAATCTCATCAGAGCGATACACATATCAGCAATATTATATTTTAAATAATCTGATTCATTCTTAAAATGGACTGGGGATCAACTCAGACAAATGGATCAAACGATCATGAAACCGAGGCCTATGCGCAAGGCCTTACATCCGAGAGGACATTTACAGAGTGTATGTGTCACGAAAATTTGGAGGAGGATAACTTGCTAGCATTGAAAATGCGTAGATGTATTTATACAAGGTCTTGAGAACTACATTAGAAAAATCAAATAAAGACTAATCATAGCCTTGCCAGTATAAGGCCAAACAGAAAAATAACAAAACTGGAAGACAGAACTGAAAAAGAAATATATGGAGATTTTAAGCGAGAGACTGGTGAAATCACACACGAGATTGCTTGAACATAGCAGCGAAAGGGAAATCTCAAGAGAGAAACAGAAGCGCTTCTAATCACAGTACAAAACAACGCCATAAACACCATTATATAATAAAGCCATATTAAATCAAAATATTCAAATCGATGATACACAACAGAATAGAAAGTGGAGATTAGGTGGAGAAAAAATTCAACGGTTAATCTCATTTCAAACGGATACTAAAAGTTAACTCAAGTGGAATACAAGATTTGGAACGACTTGGTGGGAAAGGTGTTCCACAAGGATATATACAAGATATTGGTATATGAACAAAATAGAACCATCCAAGTGAAGGACACTCATAAATCCTCGGGAATTTTACGATTGAGACAGATCGCCTAATCCCGGCAAGAATACCACACCAGTAAATCAACAAAAAAGAGGTTTTAATTGTTTGTAGATGGTGTCATTTCTGCAGACCACAGATTAAAATTGAAAGAAAGAGAAACGATGGACAAATAGTCAGCTCTTACTAGAGAACTAAAAAAGATTGTGGAACTGAACATCAGGGTAAAATGAATTGTAGCTGAAGCGATCGGAACAGTCCCCAAGAGTCTGGAGGAATTGGAAATCTGTGCGAGAATTGTAAGTATCCAGACAACAACATTGCTGAGATGGACTAAAATACTAAGAAGAGTTTTGAAGACCTGAAGACTGTTGCTTCTAGTCAGGCATCAGCGAAAGACTACAAGATAACCCTAATAGGATCAACTCAGGAGTGAGATAATAATCTGAACTTTGAGAATTCTACTACTCTGCCAAAACTAATATAATACGGTAAACACATTGGTCTGATTTTTTTCATTAAACATGCAATATATTCTAAAATTATACTAAATGGTGCACCATTGAATTACCTTTTAAGCGAAAAATGTTACGCTTCCATGAGATCAGAATCAGCATTAAATTTATACTATGTGGCATTGATTTCTGAATTAAAGAATAAAACACCATCTTACCAAAGAAAATCATTTCAAGAAGAAAAACAATTTATTCAAGATAAATTATGCAGGGCAAGGCGCATACTGGGTCAAGTTGAAAAGGTTTCATTCATAATTCTTATTTGATTTCAATTTCCATATTTTCCTATTTTTTCTCATTTCTTTCAAACCGTCTGTCTTCACACTTATAGTTCAATTATTTTCGTCCTTTGTCTTCATTTTTTCAGGGTTTTTTGATCGTGAATAAAAGTGATATTTATTTCTTCCTAGAAGCTCCAAAATCTTGAGTCTTCAATCTTAGACTAAATTTCCAGAATATTAACGGAGAACAGGTCGTAACTGCTTTTTAGAGGCAGTTTTCTTGAAAATAGTTAATTCACTGATTTTCACACCAAATCAACACTTTGGGAATTACATACATTGTAAATTCATACGTAATTTTTTCGGTACTTTCGTATGTTTTTTTTTTCTCACAGTTATAAGATAACAAGAATTCTTATCTAATACGAATGATTTGCAAAGATATCTTTTTAACCCATTGATGGGACACAAACTGGTTTTAACTCTCTGTTTCATTATGGATTTGAATGTTATGCCGATGAAGTGGTACCCTACAAATCCCTCCCGAGTTTCATATTCAGGATACCTCTTTAAGGAGGAAGTCTTACGTTTCTTTAGGAGATAAAATCAACATATTTTAAGTCTCGCTGATAAAACGTTTTTCTTGAGAAACAGAAACTTTGGGACATCGTCGGTATATTTCTTAATGATTATATGAAACGTATAAGATGCAATTCTCTGGTTCGTGAGTGTTCGACATTTTTGATGACGGAGTAGAAACGAACATTTCTCTTATCTAAAATATAATTTACTTTTAGTTTCATTTATTTATGTCTGGAATTATTTTAACTCAGATTTTCTATACTGCCGTCATTTTTACGGTAGCGATAAACTAATAATGAAATAATAATAGTCTACGATTCAATTATCACGGTAGTGAGTTATCTTATTACAGCGTGTCTCTCGTTTGGGATTTGTGCCGTACTTTATAAATTTTGTTTAGTCACTCGAAGAGTGATACTACTCGCATGTAACCCTGTTCTGTTTATTCTATGGCTGAAGTATCAGCGGTTAAACCAGTTTAACCATTAGTTTTAACCGGTAAGCATTATGGCTAGGCAAGCAAATGGAAATATCATCATCATCATCATCATCATCATCGTCGTCGTCGTCGTCGTCGCTCGGAGAAAACGAATTTCCTTGACTCTCTCTCACTATCTATCGATCTATCTATCTATTTCTCACGCCATATGCCTCTACTTCCCATCGCACTTTGTAGTCCATCTAAATGACGCCAGGTGTCCACACTGAACTGATGAAAGTACTTTATTGCTTGTCGACCAACACTTGTGTCGAGATGAAGAAGTGCATAGCAGTTCATTTTTACTTCTCCATCAATGCCCTTATACCTTATTCTTCTTACTTGGACGGTTTGTAACTTGGAAGTTTAATGGCCGTAGATCGTTTTTTTTTTTTTGTTGGGTGTTGCTCCCAGGATTTTTTTCAAAAAAGGACGTGATATTTCCGTATTGTTTCCATCTAGATTTTTCTCCTTGTGTTTCTTTAGCGTCCAAGAGGTGCAACCATATAGTTACGAGGACATGGTTACTGATTGGAGAATTTCCAATTTTATCCTATCAGAGAGAGAGAGAAGATTTCGATATAGTCAACGGCTTACCTGTAAAAAAGTAGATTAATCCTGTTGTCGGGTCAATGATTATCCGTCACACTAACATGCTTACATCGATACTTCTTTGAATATACCGATTTTTATCCGATCACAGAAGTTGAACAATGTCAAGCCTGGTCGATAATTGGATGGTATATTGATTGGACATACCCAGTGCTTTGAATGAAAAAAATATTAGAGAAATAGTAGTGATCAGAGAATAACTCTGATTTCACGTTATTGTTGACTGATTTTAACATGTAAACCCGTCTAGGGTTATTTCATGGCTAGAGTTTAAGGAATCAATTTCATCATGCGTTCACTTTAACACCGGTTGCTTCTTATAAGTTTTATTTATTTATTTATTTTTGCACATCGTCCCTTCGAATACCGATTATGGGACACTAACAGGTTCTCTCATTCCGGTTGCCCAGTCGGCAAGGTGGGGCTATAGAATACACCGACTGCTTATCTGCAGAAGCGTAAGAACCCCGCGCCTGCAACGATTGTTCTGTATATGACACTGAATAATCTGATGGTGAGGTTTTAATAATGCTAGAGCTTTGAGGAATGTGGAGTGCCCCTTCATATTCATCACTCCTAGGTCTACTCTGTCCTGGAGTAGTAGCCCCTAAGAGGGTCCTATATATGGATTAAATTGCACTAATCAGTGTACTTATACTTAACTGAATTGTTTGAAAAAGGAATAGTTTATATGAATAAAAATGGATTTGGCATTAATTACAATGGTTGATGTTCCATAAAACCAAACCAAACCAAACCAATCTTTGTCACTGCAGGTCTGGAAGTATTGGAAATGAAGAGGTACTCAAAACTACTTAGACTTCCAGATCTTGAGCGACATCTTCAGATCTATTTCCCGTTCGTATCCAGGTAACCCCTTTGTCAATAGGGAGTTCTTACTCCTCTGCGGGGGCTACTGTCATCGTATTATAAGCTCCACGGATAAATGCTTTATTTCAAGGTAGATCTAAGTATATTTTTAAGGTTGTTAACATGGGTTTCTCTCAAATGGAATAAGAAGGCTGTTAGCGATGATAACTGCCCCGAACATGGGGTTAAAAGGATTATTTCTCCAGAGGTTTAAAGCAGCATTCATATGGCACACGACCACCCCGATAATAAACATTCTATTAAATCCACCCTAAGATAATGAATATACTGTAATCAATGGGAGCAGGACTCTTCGACTCTTTAAGCATTTCATCGGTGTGTTTTTCTTTGAAGTAAAATGACTCAATCTAACAAGAGCTATAACTGAAAAGGATTTTCTCAATATCGACATACATTTGCAATCAATGAGGACTTAAGTCAAGCCTAGCAAAGCAGCGGCTAGTGAGTAAGTCACACAATATATCACTATTGTGCTATATTAAAAATCAATAAAACACCTGGATCAGTGTTTGAAAAATATCGCTTTTGTAATATAGTGACTGCCTTCAATTACCAGTTACCTTGGGGCCCGGCTATATGACCGGCAATAAAAAATGTCTATCACGAAAAACATCACCGTATGCACCACAAAATAGTCACAAGACTTGTGTATATTTAAAAAGGAATTACCTCCTAGTTACGTGTCAGTGACTAGTAATGACGTTAATTTCAAAAATAAGAGAAATCGTTCCCACTATAGAGAAGCTAATATTTGTCAAAGAATAGATATTTCCTTGATCGACTTAAAAAATACCACTACGTCATCCTGATTTTGAGACCAGACCCGAGGAAAATATCTGCAACTGGAATAAAGTGAGTAGGATCTTTCTATGAGCACATGTTTGTTTTTTACCTTTCTTGATAAGAACTGGCTCATCTTGCATGAATCGAGTATCAGTTTATGAGTGGCATAAGAGATTCAAGGAAGGCAGGGAATCTGTGAGGGATGATTAGAGGTGTGGGAGGGGTAAGGAAGTCAATGCACCAGAGTTGATTGGCCAAAGGGTTAGGGTTAGGGTTACTATGTAGAGGTTTTAAGGGAGTTCAGGAAGAGATTCCTTGGTAAGAGGCCAGCACTCTTCAAATCGGGTCAGTGTCATTTCCACCAGGACAATACACCAGTCCACAACTCCATCCTTGTCACAGAATATTTGACCAAGATGGGTATCAACACAGATCGTCAGTCTTCCTATAGTCCAGACCTTGCTGCCTGTGACTTTTGGTTAATCCCTAAGCTCAAGAGCTGTCGTTATGAGATAATTCAGGAGAGAAAAGAGGCTGTGACGAAGGTCATTGACATGCTCACACAAGAGGACTTCGACGGGGCCTTCCAGAAGTTGTTGGAACGGTACAACAAGTGCATTGCATTTTAATCTTTTGTAATGGATACAGTCAGCGTATTCTAAATCTAGTCAAAAGGGCGTTAAAATATAGAATTTAAATTCAGAAATTTATCTAACCAATGGCCATTCATTTGAAGCCCATTTGAAGAAAAAAATCAAGCACAATATCTGCTTTGAGTCATGACATTTTAACCCTATTGTAGAGATTATAAAAACAATTTGATTTGGCTTAAACATTTTGACCGGCTTTGATTTGATCGTGCAGTTTATTTATATGAGAAAATCCCCTATTCAGTTTTCGAATGAAGCTTGGGCGAGATCTGTTCATTCTTCTGTCGGTCTTACCTGCATTTTCTGGACAATGTTTGGCTAAAATGGTTTGCTTTTTGACACATTCCGAACATTTTTCCGCTGGTTCGAGGATTTGGTGAAAGGCAAATAATTTCATCCAGACATCCATGAGGAATTCGTCGAGGTTTCCGATGTTAATCCCCAGACAATAACGGCAACAACATCTTTTAGAAATCTGCGTTTCTAAAACTTACAATCGTAAAATTAATATTGTTCTGTAACTGATAGAAGCAATTTGGGGGACAGTTAAAATGCTACAGTGCACATAGTTTTAAGCTGTATTTTCTAAAATCCCCGAATTTCTTTTCCAGTAGTTTGATAAATTCGGATCTTTTTTCAAAAGAATTTTTTCGGGAAGTGTGAATGAAAAAACATTTTCTATAAATGATATGTCGATCTTGAGGTTATTCATTGCATGATTTCATATATTTGCATATCACACAGGGAGATAACGTGAATAGTTCCATCTGACTTCAGGAAAACACCAAAATCTCAGTCTATAGAGACTAAATATGTCCCATTTCCAATCATCTTCACGTGCAACTTACAATAACCTTCAACTAAGATCACATACCACATCTACAAAAAGACAATGGCGCCATTTTCCTGCTTACCTAGTGAAAACATTCCTTTAATGTAGCAGAAGCTGAATAAACTGGATACTGTAAACATTTTTGACATATTTATTTACTATAAAGGAAATATGATTTAAACATTATAAAAGAAATACGATCAGACTCTTTTTGCCAAATTCTGCAAGAAATGGAAAATTGCAATACGAATCAAAAAGTAAAAAATGAAGAATATCATTCTTTGTGATACAAACTGTTAGTCTATTCAAACTTCCAAAAGTTTTTGACTCAAATGTAAAAAAAAAATTTAAAAACTCCTACGTTCTTACGTTATAAATCTTGTTCATCTTTTTGAAACGGAAAATATTAAGTATTGTTTTTTTTTTTATTAAAGACGATAATTTCATTTAATTAGTAAAGACAAAAACTATGAAAATATGCCATTAGTCAATTTTTATATATTTGAAAAAAGTTGATATAATAGTGATATAATTATTACTATCATTGGGGTTATTGATTTTATTCATTATTGGGGAGTCCCAATAATGTTTTAATGGTGATGGACTGAGAATTCATTGTCTGAATTCCAGTCCAACAGTCATGTTCACTTTGCTATTAATACACTTGAAAAGGATATATATACTCTAATCCCCAAGCATTAGTTTGAATAGTACCATGTCTGTTCTCCTACAAGGATGATTTTGACATTAATTCACCCACGAAGGTTGATATGACATTAAACAAAGAAACCAAATTAACCAAACCAATATATATATATATATATATATATATATATATATATATATATATATATATACATATGAATGAATGAATGCCTGGAGAAAAAATATACCAAGATTTTACCTAAACGGATCATCAGGACATTTATATTTCCTTCGACTTACTGCATTGAGAACTTTTACGTTTTGCTTAAGAAATTTTGTCGTTGTTTTTTTCTTTTGGCTTGGTATGCGTTATTAATTGATTATTTTCAGGTAGTACGTAAGCTTTTAGTCTTTTTTTAAGAATTTTTTCTCATATACCAGTTTGTGTTTTATTTTTTGTTAGCAAATGGTATTATATTGGGTTTTTAAAACCGTTGGAATTATAGAATACTTCATAAATTATTAATTTCTTAATTATACACACACACACACACACACACACACACACACACACACACACACACACACATATATATGTATGTATATATATATATATATATATATATATATATATATATATATATGTGTGTGTGTGTGTGTGTGTGTGTGTGTGTGTGTGTGTGTGTGTGTGTGATTGTTGATATCATTGAGGTTGCTGATGTAGTTGCATTTAATTATTAAAGACTATTAAAAATAGAGATTATTATTTTAGTTTTTTGAAGAATTTCATCACTCTCACCTTATTCATGTGTGTTTCAAATATAGAGGTTTCATTCTCTTTTAATCAGCTTGTTAAGAGGTTTTACTTTTAACCATTCCCTTCTTCCGTTGAACTGATCATTTTATGAATATTTGCAAAATAATTAGCTGCATTCATAATCAATTAAAGATTATTCAAAACTAACAAATACTTTAAAATATGAATGACCAGAAAAATAGAAAGAACAGCAAAAACTCTTTCATAGATATTTTAGTCATTTTAACCCTATATAATAATGATCAGTGCTGCTCCGTTTTTGTTTGTTTATTTACTTCTCTATCCATAATTTCTGTCTATCTAAGCATTTACTCTTTGTCGAACGAAAGTTGTTCAAACATTTCAGTCGTATCTGGTTTATATTTATTGATACCAATTCCTAATGGGTAATTTAATACCAAAGTCAGATACATTTACAAATATATGTATTTATACATATATTTCCAATTTTCTTTCACATTATATAATTTCATTTATTTTTCTTTAAAGATATTTTTGCATGTAGTCATATGATATCAATTATAGCTATAAAATCTAGTTTTCATACTTTTGTATGATTTCAAGTATCCTATCTGATACTAATAACTTATTCATAATTATATGGTTTTAATGATTTTTTGCTGTTTAATCATAATCATGTCATTCCATATTGTTATATGCTTCAATGAACTTATAATAATAATCCCTAGTAGACAATTATAGTATAAAGTAACTATTCTTAATACAAACCATTTTTATTTGGTATCATGTATTTTTATCGAATTCAACTAATTTCAAAACAGATCCTTTCGAACCAGAGATGGGAAGCTAACAGTTATTACGATTCTGGGTCTGAGTGAATATTGATATAATGTCAATGAAAGGATGACTCCGTAATCCACCGAGTTCAGGAACTAAAACCCTCACCATCAGATATAATTCAATTTCCTATTTTAGATATCGCTTTTTAGAGGGGGCTTTCTCCTCGCTAGAAGGTACAGTCAGCGTATTATAAGCCCCATCGACAGCAATCGATACTTTGAACAATTCTATGATTTCAAGTAACTGATATGATCTCTTCAAAATGGTGTTCACTTCAAGTAAATATTGAAATAAAAAATAATTGGCATTTGGTTAAATGTTATGAAGGACTCCTATCTAACATCAATAATACTATTAAATAAAAATAATAAAGTTGACATAATAATGTTTTATAGTATTTTCATCAAATCGCAATAATTTTCAGACATATTTGATGTAGTCCAATAGTAAAATCTTTCCTATCAGTTCCGATGTTAAAACACTTTCAAATGACATCCTATAGTAAAACCCTTTTCAATATAATCTTCTAATAAAACTCTTCCCAATGAATTAGAATAAAGATAGTTTCAGTGTATTCCTACATAAAACTCTTTTTAATGTAGCATAATAAGAGCTGTGGTAAATATTTTCACTGGTTGTGTTACGGTGTTGAACTAGTATAAGAATCACTGAAAAACTTCCTGTAAATCATTGTTAGAGACAATTAATTTTTCAGTTTCATACTAAGCACCCTTTTTGGAAGGGTTTTACTTATCTACCAAGAGTGCAATCGACATATTCAAGGTCTCATCGACAGAGCAAAAACCATTTTGGAAAGCCTTGACAAACCACACTAAAGAGTGCACCATATACATTTGTATATTTGAACAACTGTTAAACTGACATTGTTCATTTACACAGTTAGTTGAACCTTCTGAAATTAGACCAGATTAATATAGAGCTGCTTATATCTTACATTTTAGAATCTCTTTCTGAGAATCGAAAGCAAAAGTGAAATGTTTTAATCCACACACAAGTAGAGTTGTAGTTGCGTAATGACTTCTGTGCTTGACCGTGAAGTCAGAGGTACCGAATTCGAACTCCATCCCTGCTATTACAGTCACTTTTGGATTAATAAACTCAAGGAAGAGTTGAAACTCTTATTGCACCAGCAATAGGTTAAATACTACCAGCACTGTTCTTCTAAAACGATGGTTTCGGCTTTATATAATCAAATAATGTAAATATACTTATTCACACAGCGATCACTGAATTCCAACACAACTCCTGTGACTTTTGCATGAGATAGATAGATAGATAGATAGATAGATAGATAGATAGATAGATACATTATCGCAGTGGAATCTGGTCATCATAAATTTTCATAAATCTGTCTATCATTATTATTTAAATGTGTATTAATGAAAGACTGCCGTCTAAATAAAGAATACTTAATGGGTGAGACCACTTTTTAAAGTTTATATGTTAAATTTCTGTAATAATTTTAGTTAATTTTCTTTTTTAAGTTTCACTTAGTGTTATTTTAGCGCGACTTCTACGTACTTCTGTTGTGTTTATTTAAAATTTGGTTAAGAATAGTATTCTTCATCCTCGATAATTCTAGTTGTTATTTTGCCTTTCAGTGTTGCCTAACATACACTAAAAGTATCTCCTGCTGAGGGAGTAAGATTCCTCCAAAAAGTGGGTGTCCTGTGTATGAATTAAAGCTGCCTCTAATGGTAAGGCTTCATTTCTGGAGATTTAGGGAGTGTGGAGTAACCTTTCTTTATCATAACTTCCAGATCAACTCTGAACTGGAATGGATATTCCTACTAGATTCTTATCTACAGGTTAAATAAAACTGTTAAAAATTATTCGTATTCAATCCAAGCGAACGCAAAAAAAAAAAATTTACAAGGAAAAAGTTAAAAAAAAATGTAAGTATGAACATAAAATGAAGACGATTCCTTCATTTCTTGGTATGAAATAATCCTAGACGGGTTGATATGCTATTAAAATAAATCAATCACTTAATCTAATTATAAGTATGCATTATGAAATACCTTTTTTTAAAATAATTATTTATACATTTTGAATGTCTGTTTTGGATGAGACATACATTTTAAGAGATTTTTTTTCCCTGGAAAGTCCAATTGAAAACTGTTTTGCTATTGTTACACAAAAATTAATATTGATTTTCCTTTTATTTCAGAATATCCAGCAGAATCTATGACTACAACTGTTAAAACAACATGTATGAACAAGTTTATCATTATGAATTACCATGACTCTCACATAAAGACTTAACACCTTGCGAATTCATAGTAATGAATATATTTCATCAATGCAATAATTGATCGTTACATCGGTAAAATTAGATAGATATATACACATCTTTATACAAAAAAAGGTTTAAAGAAGATAAAAACAAAATCACAACGGTATTATAACACCGTGCAAAAAATACTAAGTTTTCAACTGGCTGAAGAATGATTTTAGTGTTTTCACTGCCGGTGTCAATGGAGAATGGATGACCCTGATGTCAGATACAGAATCCATGAAACTTTGTCATCATCTTCGTCGTCTTCGTCCCCGCCTCTTTCGTCCAACCCGCCTTTCGGTGGTAGCCGGACCGGCAAGCGGGGCAGTCTATGTTGCAGCTGCTGTAGCACCACAGCAACGACAAACACGGCTACAAACACAATCACCACCACAACGACCACAAGCAGCAGCGGCGGCAACACGGACACATACGGGCGAAGCACGGAGGATAAGCGGGAAGGCTCGGACAGTGACCACACCATACCGCTGCGGCCCCTCGATGGGCAGAGCACCGGTACCAGCGTCGGCACCGTCGGCGGCAGTGCCGACGCTGAAACTATTCTCCGTGACAGCGCCGAAGATGACGACGACGATGATGACGACGATGTTGAACTCGATGGCTTCGTCAAGAGCGGAGATTCCGGTGATGGGTCCTTTTACAAAGAAAGGCCGCTCTCACCTCCAACCACCTCGTGCTCCTCTTCCACCACCTCCTCTTCCTCATCTTCAACTTCTTCCTCCTCCTCCTCCGATAATGACGATGACGACGACGATGAAGATGACTACAAAATCGAAGACATGGTGGATAAAGCGATTGCTACAACGCCGCCTGAGGAAAGGGCTGTTTCGATGTCATCGGCTCTCGTTGTCATTTCATCTGACGAGGAGAAGGACGTTGTGCCCGTCAACAACAACGGGGACACAGATGACAGCGAGGAGACGGTGGCTGTCACAGGAAGCAATGGCAGCATCAAAAAGGCCGGCCGAAAGTCGTCTGTATTTCGTTGCTGTTGCTGCTGCAGGAGCGACAGGCAGGCCCAGCAGAAGCGACGAAGACAGCGCCGACTGGAGCAGAAACGTCGACAAAAGCAACTGGAAGACGCCAACAAAGACAAGGGCAAAAGTAAAGAAAAGGATAAAGATAAGGAAAGGTCGTCTTGCTGCTGTAAACGTAAGAAAAACAAAGAGAAAGATAAGGCGAAGAAAAAAGAGTGCGACAAAGCCAAATGCGGAAGCCGGTTCATCCTTTGCTGCAAGAGCTTCCTGGCCTTCTTCTTCTCTAACATCGGCCTTTGTTCGCTGGTCATTGGCTACTCAATCTTAGGGGGTTTCATCTTCCAACGGCTGGAGGCGCCGAACGAGAAAAGCGAGAGAGGAACTGTCAGTCTGCACCGGCAACGCCATGTGGTCCGACTTTGGAATTTAACGGAAGAACTGAATGTGCTGCACGAGGAGAACTGGTCGCGAATCGCTGATGAAGTGCTTCTGGACTTCCAAAAGGAAGTTTTCGTCGCCATCAAGAAGCAAGGCTGGGATGGAAAAGACGGAACGGCAGAATTACAATGGTCCTTTGCTGGTGCTCTCCTCTACTCTGTCACTGTAATCACAACTATAGGTGAGTAAATGCCAATTTTATCAATCTGCATGCTGGTTTTATTCAGTTGTTTTAATGTTAAAACTTTTAATGCCTTATGGGACTCTAGTAGAATTCAAAAAATCGTGTCGTGTACATTTATAACATTGCTAGCGTCATGCCTATCGCAATTACGAAATAGATAAATTTATAAAAATAAGACAATCATCTATATGTTGATATATGTGTTTTTTAAAGTCTTATCTTTGTATTTATTGTTGAGGAAATATTAAATTTACCTGTTAATTTTACATTATTTTTCTTTAAATATCTGTGGGATTTTCACAGTCATCTCATCCGAAACTGAAGTATGGGATACTGAAAGAAAATTACAATATAATGCTTTTATCAAAGGAATTTAATAATCTGCTTTTAGACAAGAACTACGCTAGTATATATATAAGTATTTCCCCAAACCCTCTATCAGCAATTACGAACAATTCATATATTTAATATATATAGAATTAGCCTCGTGGTATGCTATTGAAAAAAGTGCGCTATTCTTATTGTTTAGTTAACTACAATATTCAGTATATATATATATATATATATATATATATATATATATATATATATATATATATAAAATCCCCTATGGCTAACTAAAGTCCTAACAATCTATTGCAATGTTTTTTCTACATCCAAAGATTACAAGATTAATTACTTCTAGTAAAATAATATCCAATAAGATATGTGCAATCAGGGAATATTCATTAGGAAGAATTGACACTTGAAATAATTTACTTATTCCACTTTTCATAGACGGGAAATAGTTTTTTTTAACTATAATATAACTGAATATCAGAAACTGTACAATTTGAATTTTGGTCCGTATTTTTCACACTTTGGGAAATTTTGAAGATAGGTTACTCAAGATTTTGAAGCGTATTCCAACAATTGTCACCTTTTTTCCAAGAGAAAATGCAGCACAAGGAATTAAGGAAAATTTGAAGAGTTCCAATGCGAAAGGGTTAAAAAGAAAAGAGTCATATGTTCCATAAACATTAGACAGGTTTAATTAATTATGTCCAGATGCTTCTATTGTAGCTTTTCAACCATCACTTGTTTTCTTCGATAAATTGTTTGCAAACGTTAATCGTCTAACACGCAGAAGACACGTGACCGACCAACGAATGAGACCAAGAAGTGGCCACAAATAAACGTGTTAGGAATTTTAGTGAGCAAACCAGGACTTCTCAAAGTGGTCAATATATAATCCTGCAGAGTGGGGAACTTTTGGCGCGGTTAATAAAATATTGGAGGCCAAAACGGGTGAATTTCCTGAAGACCATTTGCAAATCCCTTTATAACAGGAAAATATAATAAAAAACGCTGCATCATGCAGACTAGTTGCCGGATACCCTACACGTAGAAGAATTCCTGAATGGAAAACATTGTAATTTGTGATGGGTCAATCACATACGACCTGTTTAAATTTTACGGTTTATTTAAATGAACGAACTACCTGGCCTTGACTAAAAATATTCAAACCTTTTCAGCGACGCATGTAATTATATATTATTTTTAGACAGCATTTATCATTTATATTTTAAGGAAATTATTTTATTAAAAGACTGAACTTAGAATGTTTTATTTTTTAAAAAATAGGTTATGCGATATCTTCAGAAAAGGAAGATTATTTAATAATAGGAATAAAAATATAGATCTAAAATGAAAGAAGAAAATTAAAGAAAATAAAATTAAAATGCAATGCTTAAAATTTAATTCTTAAATAACATGCATTTATTGAATAAAATGAAAGTTGAATTATAAACAAAAATTTATGCTTCGACGGAAGAGATTTTAATATTTCCTTGTGAAACCAGCTTTATAAATGTCCGGTTTTTGTTAATGTAGCTTCTCAGTATGATTATATGAGTCATTATTTCATTTATAATAACCTTATTGATTTCCGTCAAAATGTTAATCTTGCAACCAGAAAAATTGAAAAAATATACCAACCATAACAAACACGTCTTACCTTTAAAATGCATTTATATATATAAATATATTATATTAAAGAGGTATTGGCATTATGGTTTATTTAGTATTTTCTTCTGTAAATTTATTTAAACACTGGTAAGTTAATGGTGTTTTATAATTCAATATTAAATCAATTTTTTAACATGAATGGAAATTAAATTTGGGTACGATATATATGAAAAATATATCATTTGGGTTTTCAGTTCATGTAATCAATCATTACTAATGAAAAAATCAAGACTCATAGTATCTTATTTGTGTAGAGGCGTCAGGTTTGATTATGCAAAAAAGAGACTATATAACGTTGAAAAAGCATGAACGTCGTTTCACATTGTACTGCATGTTATATAGTATACTTATCTATTAACTGGGTTTGACGTTGTTATTTTTCTGTTGCTTGCAAGGAAATTTGGCTGTTTCTGCAATGACTATTGAAAAAAAAAATGTGTGTAAGAATATTTGGTTACTGTTGTAATAACTGTGGCTAAATGTATGTCAAGTTTCGAAAACATCCTTTTTAAGAAGATTTAAGCAAAGTTGGAATGATTAGTTATATTCGAGTTTCAAACATCCTGAAATGTCAAGAGAAAACCGTCTACGATTTGGTTGAACAAGACAAAACGAAAAAAAAAAAACTCTCAGAAAAAGAAACAATAAGAAAAAACAAAAATGATTTGCAACCATCCATAACCCTTGTTGGAACGATGAGGAGATATCTGAAATGACTAGTTTGTTTCGTAGTTTATGGTTGTTTGTTAACTTCTAGCTGGAGATATTCCATGCCTTCAAAATGCGTCTTCTTGTGTAATCATAATGACATTCATATTTGTTTATATAAATACCGCATACACACTAACATATGCACATATAGACAAACAATATATATATGTATATATATATATATATATATATATATATATATAATCAAAATGAATAGATCCACTAAGAGATTTGTTTTTTTTTAATTATCTATTTCTTTTATACTTGCGTGTTTCTTTCAACATATTTGCTTTCGACAGAAAACATATGTGGTACAAGGCCGTAAGAATGGGGCACCCATTGAGACTCAATCTCGCTCTCGTAGGTTTCTTAGTCGAATATTTTTCAATTTTTTTTATTGCATTATATATGAGTCATATATATATATATATATATATATACTTTCTTTAAGAAAAAAACAACGAAACCGGTCACATAGGATTATATATTTATTTCAATCCTATTATACATTTTTGAAATTTCCAAAAACACGAAAAAACAAAATAATTTCCTTTCCTGATGGAATTACTCCCAACTCCGGTTTAACTGGACCAAGAATACTATATATATATATATATATATATATATATATATATATATATATATATGAGTTCTAAATTCTCAAAATTTAGTGTGTCATGCATACAATCATAGGGTTAGGGAAATTATTCTAGTTTGGTGCCTTTGTTCAAGGACATGTGGATTATTTAAGGCAAAAGCCATCCTCGTAAAATAATTGTATTTGTATAATTTGACCCATTGGTAGCGGAGTATGAGTGTTGATACTTTTCCCTAGGGTGTATGTCCGAAAATGAACATAATCGTGTGACCCACTTACTATGATGTCGCAGTCAGGCAACTTATTCACTAGGCCTCAGGGGTATAACACATGAATTATTTTTATATTGAAAGCCCCAAAAAGTTATGGAGATTTTCTACTACATACACCAACAATATCCTGTTATCACCCTTCGGATATCAGTATTTTTCCGCCAGTATATATATATATATATATATATATATATATATATATATATATATATATTTCTTTAGAATTGTGGCGAGTGTCCCAGACTGTGAACATTTTTGTAAACGAGTTCGAATCCTAGTTTGCTTTATTATGTTAACTTTTGGACTTAGATTCTTGGAAAATACAGTGTGTCTCAAAATAGATGCAACCCATTGATATGATAATGATTATTTTTACTGAGACAAGTGCAATATCAGTCATTTGGAACACGACTGATAAAAAAAAAAGCATTCTTTGAGCTAAAGACATGAAATTAATTTTTTTTTAATCTTTATTATATCAGCTTCCAGTACATGGACTCTTTTTTGGCATTTCTTGTCTCAGTAATAAATCAATTATCACATTTATAAGTTTCAACTATCTTGAGAAAGTTTTGAGTGATTTTTTCTCTAAATAAGTGTCGACTCAAAATATTTTCCTCTCTTATACAAAGCACTGTGGCCGAGGATTAATAGTTATTATAATATACTATTTTCAAATCTGAAAGAATAAAGAGGGCAACATATTATTAGTAGAGTTATTAGAGATAACATGGGTCCCATATACTCTGAGACACCCAATATAATCATGTCTATTGAGACACCCTATATATGAAGTATTATCCCCACACCAGATATGTAGTAAATTATATAATTACTGTTCTCTACTAGTATAGCGTTGACATTATATAAACCCACACAAGTTGGTTGATACGAGATTAAATAAACTTAACAAATCCAACTAAACCAATATATATATATATATATATATATATATATATATATATATATATATACATATATATACCAACCCCTCCGCTTGGGCAGGATATGACATGAGGTCATTTTTTAAGCGAGGTTATAACAGGTTTGAATTCAGAGTTTTCCTTCTCCTAGACTAGTTACCTCACCAAGGCTGAAGAACCTAGTCTACCCTACTATTTACCCATAGCTGCTGGTAGAATAATTGGATTCATACCTTTCCCAAAGGTATTAGTGCTATGTGAAATGCAACCAGTCTCATCCAGGATTTGAACTTGTGTCGCCGTGTTCATTCCCTACGTCGATAACCATTACATATATCCTTTAAATCATAGTATTTATATCCTTTAATATATATATCCTTTAAATCATAGTATTTATAAGCTTTTAAATGTAGAAGAACTTGCAGACACAATCTACATCCCTTTAAGACCGAATATGCTATCTATACCATCTGAATCACACATTCTGACAATCATTTAGCAATGGCAATCTTTATGTCTTTTGATATCCTCATGCATCCTTATTCCAAAGATAAATATTTATTTCCTTCCTTTGCTTACAAAATTTATTTTAGTTCCTTGACAACGCGTCTATCTTCTTTCCTTCCGCAACATATTTTCAAGCGACCTATCTTAGACTCAAAATGTCAAAAAATATCCAAACAATTATCATAGTAATATTTTCTTGTAAAACTTCATATTCAGTGTGACATCTTGTCTGAAGGCCATTTATATTCTCTTCCTTTTCATACACACACATTTCCATCTCTTAGTCCTATTCTTCAAATGCTGAAAATATATTTTTCCTTTGAAAAAAAAAATCAACAAGCAGCTCCTCAAGTGAGGTTTTTATGTAATCCTACCAAATGTAGATAAGAAAATGGTGTCTCTGATTCTGTTAATTTCGTTCCACACTATAGCTTTCTTTTATATGAATGTCGCCGTTTGATCCTTTTTTTTTGTAAATCGGTTTCATTAGGATTCTGATGTTGTTTATACCCCTTGTACTACTGATTGGGTCGAAGCAGTTCTTCAGCGTATTAAAAGTTGTTCTTTCTTTTCTTTTTTTTTTTTTTTTTGCTTGCCATTACAAAATTTTACTCCGTCACGCCTGAAACAACTAAGAATAAAAGATACACCAATCAGTCTTATGCCATATCAATTGGTTATATATATATATATATATATATACACACACACATATATATATATAACACTATTGATTTTCTCTGAATCCCATAACGTCTTATATAAAATTAAGGAAAGCAGAGACAAAGTGAGTTTCTTTCGTTAAAACCTTTGGAAATGAAATGGCACTATGCAGTGTTGATTTCTGCACACTCACACACACACACACACACACATACTCTCTCTCTCTCTATATATATATATATATATATATATATATATCATCATCATCATCATCATATCCCCGAGCCTCTCTCGCCACTTCTCCCTATCGTTCATCGCCTCTGTCAGATCTTCAGGGTTACATCTCGTATCCACACAGAGCTGCGGTATGTATGTTCGACTTGGTAGTCCTGCTTTTGCTCGGCCATATGTGGGGGTCCATCACTTATGAGTACATCACTTATGAGCTCGTCCCTGCTTCCCCAGCAGTGTTTTGCGTGTCTGATTCTTCTAACTTGGATAGTTTTCGTGATGGGAGGTAGGTGGCCGTATAGTTGGTGCTTGTTGGGGTGTTGCCTCTAGGACTTGTTCAATATTGCTCGCAGCCTTCTTGTGTAATTGTTGTCTAGCTTTTTCTCCAGTCGTTTTGTTAGCGTCCAAGTAGTGCATCCATACAGCAGTATCGATTAGACCGCTGCCTAGAAGAAACTGCGTTTCATTTAATCGGTCAGGTCTGACTTCCATATGATCGATAGCTTATCGATAGCTGTCCATGCCTTCGTTAGCCGCGTGTCGATGTCTTTTCCGGTTGATGAGACACTGCTTACAAGGTAGGTGAACTTGTCTACCAGTTTCAGAGAACTTCCGTCTAGTTTTGAAATGTCACCTGTTTGATTAAAGCACATTTAATCAGTTTTGTGTGCATTGACATGGAGGCCAATGCCTGCGGCGGCTCATTCCAAACTAAGTAGTAGTGTTTCGGCTTGGTTGTGAGTATTTGCCAGTATCGCAATGTCATCCGCGAAGTCGGCGTCGGTAATTGTTTTTTGCGGGGTACCTTCTGCTTCTTTTCTTTGTCAGCTCGAAGCCTTTTTCTTTGATTTTATCAATCTGTGTTCTGAGCACGTAATCTAGACAGATGATTAAGAGGTTTGGGGCTAACGTGTCCCCTGGTAGTACACCTGCTCTCTCTTTATATATATATATATATAAATATATATATGCATATATATATTAGGATTAGTTAATAATGATAAATCTTTGATTTAAAGCATGATTATATTTTCAATCTTCTCTCGCAGTTATATTTTAACCGTTCTTATTTGATAATAATGATTTTCAAATAAATTTATTAGAACAATTGATGGAATCCAAACAGGTGCTACCAGTCCCGGACAGAGTGTACTCGGAAGTAATGACAATAAAGCAGTACTATACAATTGTCAGAGGTCCTGAATTATTACCTCTCTTAGTATTACAAGTTAGCATGATGGCTAGGACATTCTTTTTGGGGGTGCAGGGAGATCTTATTCCACAGAAAGAAATGCAGCCAGTGTATGCTAACCCCCGACGACAGAGCTGTGATTTTATGCATCTAGCTTCCGGCTTGAAATATTTGATATATCATAAATGATATGTTATTTCATTAAAAAACACAGTCAGATTTTAACTAACGGACTTTCTGTAATAATATTTTGAGTAATAGCTTTATTACAACAGCAACAACATTTATTTTTGGAATTCTACTGAAGGCAACAATTAGAATCGTATTAACTTCCATATTTTTGCCTAATATCACGTCAGTCTGTCACGTTATTTTAGTCCGCAAGTTATCAACATCGAAGATGCGGGTGGCCTGACTGTTCCCACCGTGGAATATAGAATCAGTGAACTGAGTTCAAATTGTTGCAAGCTTAGTTTTCTTGTACTTTGCGTACATTGCCTTAAAATACAGGATGTAACGATGAAATTGTCGTCCTAAAGAAAATAACACTACAGCTTTACTTTAAAACTTTTATTGAAAAAATCAATTCAGGTAACTTGATTATGGAGTAGAGCTGACATCTATTTAATGTAGCCGCCTTCAGCCTCAATCCCCGTCTCGATACTGATCCGGAACTTGGAGCATACCTTTTCTATAAGCGCCGGCGGGAGCTCGGTGAATACTCGGCGGATAGCAGCAATCAGGCTGGCTTTGGTGTTGTTGGAGGTCATGTTGGTGATGTTCTCGACGTATGACCAAACGAAGTAGTCCAGAGGGTTCAGGTCGGGGGAGGAGAGGGACCAGTGAGATTAGGGTACGAAGTCGTAGCACTCCTTCTGAAGCCAAGCCAGGGTCTCTTTGGACTTGTGGGCCGGTGCCGAGTCCTGCTGCCACACCCAGGGTCTGCCACCGACCACCTGTTTGCACCAGGGGATCACTACACGCTTCAGCACTTCCATATACACTTTGGTGTTGACTTTCAAGCCGATTTTGAAGATGTGAGGTGGCATGATATGGCCCTCACTTGAAACCACACCAAAGACTATAACCGTATCTGGAAACTTTGTTTTCATTACCCTGGGCACGTCCCTGTTATTTGTAGCAATCCAGATTTACATTTTACATTTTGAGGGTGCTAACAATGGTACTGTTGTCATAAGATGGATCGTTAGAAAGCATGAGTTGTACAGCGGTGCATCTCCGATCTTGCTCGTTGATCATTGTGTCACTTTCAGACATGGTAGAAGGTTCCTCTCGCTCTTGGGATTTGTACCCAACTGGCCAACTAGTAGATGGTCTGCAACAAAAAAAAAGAAAACCGGTTTTCATTAAAACGAAATGGAATCATATCGTCTTTTCTAGGAAGACAATTCTATCGTTCCACCCTATACTCTACATAATGCCTCTCTATAGATAAATAATTGGGCAGTTTAGCCTGTTCGCTACTGTGCCAAGTAAGCTATATCAGGCTTGAAATATTATGACAAAACAAAAAATGTTTCTTGCTGTTGGTAACGTGTAACCCAATACAATATGAAACATGATACCAGTGATGAAATAGAGACCCTCTATAGTTGTGTGATATTACATAAAGGGGAATTACTCGATACTTCATGATGAAAATCTTACATATTTTGTAAAAGGTTTAAATATTGTCATCATCCTTTTATCTTTTGTACGATTACAGCTCTCATCACGTATATATTGGTCAGTAATATCTTTACGTCCTACTTGAAACTTTAGCCTAAGCTCAGATTATCATATATGTACCCAGTAAAATACTACGTTTATTTTTTAACCTTTATATTAAACTGATTTGGCTGTCTAAATGACGTTGTATTATTCTACATAAAATCACTTCACCAAAACAAGCAATGCTTAAAACTTAAAAAATAGTTCCCGGAGGCCTGATATATAATTTAACAAATGTTGAGATTTGGCCTTCTAGATTACTTAAATAGCATATTTCACTTTAAAATCCATGAATAAAAAGAAATTTAAAATAATGTTATTTGATAAAGTAAGTTTGAAAATTGATATTCATGTTTTATTTTATCAATAAGCCGTTTTATCTATTTTTTAATGAGTTATTGTTCTGTTGATCGTTCTTCTATTATCATTCTCGGATGTAAGTGTTGTAAATTATATCATCGACTTAAAAAGGTATATAAAGAATACTTGGCGACTGTAGTCGAGGGCGACCAGAAGGCTCCCTTTTCAATAGATACTACACCAAGGTGTTGGGGGGCGCTACTCCTTTACCTGAATTGCTCCACTTTACCCTCGACCCGTACCTTATATTGCCAAGTGTTAAGCAAGGAGGTATCAAGTACTATTTTTAAATTTTTTGGTATGTCGCGACCTGGGATTGAACCCAGGTCTCCAAAAAGTCTACCGACTGAAGATGTATTCACTTCAAAAAGTGATCTATTTCACAAAATAGAATCTTCAATAATTCCGATTCAAGTTTTTTTTAAATTTTTTGACTTAATTTTGTGTTGTTATTAATTCGAAAGTGATTTTTATAAAGAAAAACAAATCGCCATATTTTATCACATAATTGTGTTTTATAGTTTAAACTCATGCATTTATTATAACTTTTGCAAGGTAATTTCAACTGGAACAATTTGCAAAATATTAAATAACTTAAAACAAATAAAATTAAGGGATATAAAATTCACAAAATGAATAAATGAATTTTTTTTTTATTCTTTTATACTGAGATAACTTAAATTAGAGATAAAGGAAAATCCGAAAATAAGAGGATTATAACAACCATGTTCCTGTTGAAATAAAAGCGTTAAGTTTCCAGTCAGTATTAGAGAATAAAATGGTGTCAGGTTGAATTTACTATATATATATATATATATATATATATAGAGAGAGAGAGAGAGAGAGAGAGAGTTAAGAGAGAAAAAGGAGACAGAAGCATTATATATCCTTGCACATCTTAATAAAAATAATTTTTGAATAGAAAATACTAGGATTTTATTTTATCTATTTTAACATGCATACAGAGTGAATGATCATATGTATAATTTACTTTTTAAACTCTGCAATACTAACAGACTGTAAAGACAAATGAATCGAGTTTCGTTTGAAAAAATATTCCACATACAATTTTGCCTATGGATGTACGGTTATTTATTCATATTTTAGGTTACAAAGATTAAATGATGTAGATTTTGGTTATAAGTATAGGCTAATTATGTTCGTTTTAGAAATATATCAAACTATCAGATATTGAATAGACTTAAGAAAGGGAAATTAAAATCGTTTTTAGTTATACGTGAAAAAATAAGTGGAAACGTAGATAAACCGATTCACATACAAATCCAAAAGATTCTTAATTTTCAGTTTTGTACCGCATTTACTAGATGGACTTAAATTCATGAAAAACAAAATACGTTTAATTGTTTTCACGATGTCTAAATTAGGTGTGAAGGACACGAAATATTTTCACGGGCAATCAGCCGCATTTGCTGCATGTTGCACAAAATTACTTGGGGAAACTTTCTGAGCCCACATACAGAATTCAATCTACAGCTTTGATTTTATTTGTAGTAGCAAAATATTTCTGGGTAGTATAATTATTCACCGCATCATAAGTTCTGCTGGTAACAGCTGATGTTTTGGAAAGTGTTCAATATCCCAAAAGGATACATTACTAATAATACCCCATAAGTTTGGAGTTAATTGCGTTCAGTCATTAATTTTACTCGTAGACTTTACTTTTCTTGGAAAATATTTTGACCGAAGGCATATCATACAGATGCATAACAAACTAACGAAAACTTCTCACCAGTTAATTACAATGTTGTAAAAAACCACATTCAGAATCTTAATATATGAAAGTTCTTATGCCGTCTCTTCAATTCGCTAAATACAAATCTATAATATTTCACATTCTTTTTTTATATTTTATACAAAATACGTTGTTGTCCTTGATGAACAATTGTTTAGGGACATTTTTATTTAACCTCTCGGATATTTGATTGTACCGATATATTTCCAGCACTACTTAGAAATTATTTGAGTATTTACAAGAATTTCTTAGTGTATAATATTAGACTTTTAGAATCATATTTATGATTGAAACATTCGTTTTAAAGAGAGAAAATGAACTAGATTTTTAAATATTAATATTTATTGAAATAAATGTTTTTAATACGGATATCTTAGAGTAAAGAATTATGTTAACATCTCTGTTTCAGTCGAAAAATAAATATTTGTCTAAATAAATGTTTTAAGACAGATATATTAGTTTCAGAGTTATATTAACATCTCTGTTTCATTAAATTAAAATGATAAAACAATGAGGTTTTAGAAGCACACGAAAACCTGACGAACACAAACTTGGAATTTTTTACGCGTCGAAAAGCAAATAATGATACCAGAAATAGAGGGGCTGAATCACTCATCAAACTTACTGAGTCGGCTTTGACTGGTCATGTGAAAGGAATGAGAGATCACCGTTTATTCAAAAACCTCTAATATGACAAACCGTTAGGAAAAAAAAAGCGGAACGATAATGATCAAAAGCAGCGCTGTAAATAAACATCTTATGAAAAAAAAAAAAAAAGAAAACTCGCATGAATATCAACGCCTGAAAGATAGTTTGGACAGAATGTTGCACTGCATTTTCAAAAGTTGATCGAAGCTGCCGAGAAACAAGGTCATAAGAAATAGGAAGCATTCTATAAATGCAGACTATCAGTGCTAGATTATTTACATAAGAAATATTACCGATGTAGGAGATAATATCAGTCCTATTTCTCCCTTGCGGTAAATAAACCTGCCTGTAAAAACTAAACTGCCACCAATACTTCAAAATCGATGACCAACCGAACAATAACGCTGCACCTACATTATCTGATTATCTCTCTTCTCTCTTCGCTACCTGGCTACATATGGTTTTACAAGTATGTTTTCTATTCCTGCATATTTGAATGAACATTCATTGACTTTTGTTGCTTAGTTTGTTTGTTTGTCCTTTTCACACCAATGCAAAATACAATTGCAGTCAAAGATTTAATATTACTTTATTATGTTTCTATAGATATATCTATTATTTTGTGTTCTGATTGAGTGAAAAAAAAATCTATTTTTATTTATTATAGTTCACTTGCGTGATTTCCCCCGGTGTTTCCAGGGTTACCACTAGGGATTGAGAGACGGCAAATTCTATCAAACCTCGAAAAGTGATCTTAACATCCTCTCAGACCCAATCAATGTTGTGATCTTGAAAATATCTACACTAGAAATTGTGCAGACAGTTGAATTTATTTTTTTTAGTTTTATATAAAAGAAATTGGCATCATTTTATCATTATTACTATTATTATTTTACTCATTTGAGAGTTCTTCACATCAGCGTTAGTTGATGGGTTTTCTACTGGAGTCTGAGTGACAGCAAGTCTTCTCAAGTCTCCGGGACGCTTCTTAGTGTTCTGGCCGATCTCAACAATGCTGTAGTTTGGATGGTCGCCACTCGGCCTCTTATTTTCAAATTTTCCAGTCCTTGTACCATTTTTTGTTGATCGTACCAAGCACGCCAATTACAATTGGTCTCAACATCACCTTCTTGTTCCATAATTTTTTTCAGTTCTTAGTAAGATCTGGGTACTTATCTCTCTTTTCGCTTTCCTTTCGCTTTACCTTGGGGTCAGCTTGAACTGCAAGGTCCACAACTCGGCAGGTTCTCTTTTTTGTTGACTGTTGTGTAATTGATCCTTTTGTCTCTATCACCAAAGGATTTGTATGTGTTCTTTTGTTGCGTCTTTCACACCGACGTTAACTTATGGTTTCTCACAGGAGTTCAAGCAAGTCTCTTCAAGTTTCAAGAAAGTGCCCGTGGTGTAATGGTTATCGTCGCAGGAAATGGACACGGCGACACGAGTTCAAATCCTGGACGAGACTGATTGCATTTCACATAGCACTAATACCCTTGGGAAAGTTATGAATCCAATTATGCTCCTTCCAGCTATGGGTAAATAGTAGGGCAGACTAGGTTCTTCAGCCTTGGTGAGGCAACTAGTCTAGGAGAAAGAAAACTCTGAATTCAAAACTGTTAAACTCTGCTTAAAAAAATGACCTTGTGTCATATCCTGCCCGAGCGGAGGGGTTGGTAAATATGAAGTTTCCAGGCCTTTTTTTCCAGTTTTCTGAATGATGAATAATGCTGTAGTCTTAATGGGTCAACTTTTTCTCTTATTTCCAAATCTTCCACTCCCTTTACTAATAATATGAGGATTGTCCCATGCGCACCAACCACAACCGGTATCACCATCCTCTTCCTGTTCCATAGACTTGTTTTAGTTCTGTAGTAAGTTCTCAGCACTTATCCCTCTTTTCTATTTCTTTTATTTTCACATCGTGGTCTGCCAGAATGGCAGAGTCCACAAATCAGCATGTTCTCTTTTTACTGACTACCACTATGTCTGGTCGTTTGGTCGATATTAGGTAATCAGTTTGTATCACAAAATATTGCATATTGATCCTTGATAGAGCCATCAATCAGAGATTCTCTGGATAGGAAGCACCTGTTAAAATAAGCCGGTAGTTGAAGAGTAATGTGCGGGTGCTATGAGAAAATATATGCAGATGCTTACGTGAAATACAGGAAGTCTCAGTTTTGAGTCTCAACTTGCAGCAGTCATTTGAGTCGGTAGATACAGAACCATTGCCGCAGGAGGACAAGCTGCCTTCTGGCGAGGATTGGTTGAGTACGTCTCGTCAGAAGAGAAGATGTAAAACATTGAAGATAGCACAGCGTGGTATGGTCAAGGAAAGAAGAAGTTATGGATCCGTATAGCAGTCTGTCTACGTCTCTGTCCGTCTCCGTCAGTCTATCTTTTATACAAATCAGAAACTTTGACCTCTTTCAAGAATAAAGTGTGAGAGTTTTATTTTTATATAACAAAATGTTTTGGTTCCTCACTCATTATGAGTATATATAAAAAATCCCAGAGAAGTTTGTGCTTCTCATTCTCCAAGATGGATTCTTTGATGTGCATATACCACTTGTTCGCATGGTCAAATTTATTTTTTTTTGTACAACTCCTTCTGGATTATCTTACCCACCCAGACATGCCTTGTCTTTTACTCTTTTTGCGCTAATTTACTGCATTAGTTTACTATATGATTGATTTTTCCTATCAAAACAAAACCAACAGTTACTATTTTGTCAGGTCTTGCTTAACATAGTTCCTATGGCTTTTTTTTTTTGTGCTGCTATCAAAAGAGATTAACCATTCCTTTAAAGGATTCCCTTTCTTTCCTATATCCAAATTTTATCATGTCAAATTTCGCTTGTTTGTCACTTGAAATATCTTCACAGGTGTTTTTCTTCCCATTTTTGTTCTTCAGTTATTTTCATTCTCTTGATCATTGTCATGTCTATGTTGTTTCTGGTGGTTTTATTCAGTCTTCCTCTGCAATAGTTTATGTAGACTTCTAGCCGTCATACCGATGCATCAACGCATTTTCAATGCTGGCGAGTCCCCTACCTCATTCTTTCATTCTCTGGGATGTAAGGCCTAATTCATCGCAATGAATGTTCTTGTTCTCTGGTTTATTTACTTAAGTTCCTCCGTCCATTTCAAGAATGGATCGTATATTATTATTATTATTATTATTATTATTAGAGTTTTTCACGTCAGCTAACGCTGATGGTCTTTCACTGAAGTTTGAGCGACAGCAAGTCTACTCAAGTGTCCAGGACTTTTCTCAAAATTCTGGGCGTTCTCAATAATGCTGTAGTTTGGATGCTCTTCACTCATGCACCAACTTACAAGTCCTTTAGTTTCTTTAATAATCCTTTAGTTACTGTACCAAAAGCACCTATCACAATTGGTATAATTGTCACCTTCATGTTCCATAGCTTTTTTCAATTCCCTAGCAAGGGAAGGTACTCATTCTTCTTTTTAGATTCTTTCAGTTTTATTCTGTGGTCAGCTGGGACAACAAAGTCAACAATTTTGCAAATTCTTTCTTTTTTAAAAAAAATTGTTATTAGGCCTGGTCTTCTCGCCGAGATGAAGTGATCTGTCTGTATGCCAAAGTCGCAAAGAAGTTTATGTGTGTCATTTTCTAGGACAGGTGCTGGGTTGAGCATATACCATTTGTCCGTATGGTCAATTATTATTATTATTATTATTATTATTATTATTATTGTTATTATTATTATTATAAGTTGCTGAGTATTTAAAATCTCATCCAGACCGAACACTAAAAAATACGATACATACGGTTACCAAGTTTACGGAAAATATTTTTAGTCTATTAACTACTAACGTGTCATCGATTCATTTCAAATTCATCGACATTAAAAGACGTAAAAAGCAGAGAAATAATAAAAGTTGGAAATATTTTTATCAATGGCGAAGGCATTGCTAAAGTCAATGTACAACAAAATAGATCATAATGAAAAATGGATATATTCATAAAAATAAAAGATGGTTGAAGCATTGAATTGAAGAATCATTTGGGTACTTATACAGATACTCACACACACGTACGCGCGCAGTCAAATACTGCCCATGATTTCCAGTTTCTTGTTTAATGAGCTGCATGATCATCATATAGATCAGGAAGTAGATTTGATGATCATGTAGGCCATTGTACGTTAAACTCTAAGTCATGAGCCATACTTAACATTGTGTTCACTTTAATATCGACGTAAGAAAACACATCTCCATTTTATGAATGATTTCCTTTATTTACAAGATAATGATTGATACTAATAGATAAAAATATACTAGGAAAATAAATGAATACTTATTTCTTCTTATTTTTTTAAAACTTTAATCATGTAGGCACGGTATGGTTTTCGAACCTACAATACTCGTCTCAATCCTCTACATTTGATATATCAATTGCGTGTCTTTGTGTATATGATGTATGTGTTTTAGCAATTACCTTCACTTTCTTCTTCATATTTTATCGTCTTTGTTATTGCAACTATTTCAGTTATAATTATTGTGAAGTGCTTCTAATGACATATATTGTATTTTAAAAGAGAAATCCATGTTAACGAGAATGATTCTATATAGATGGGGCTTCTTTCACTTAAGATTGCATATTGCAATTCAGCAAGTGAAAATTTCACGTTAATTTATTCTCCCTTTGCTCTGCCAAGTTTTTGGTCTTATAACTTCAGGAAAGTTATCTTTGGTAACTGCCCAAATTGTATAATCGTGTTAAGAGCAATTTTTCACCCAGTTGATCTGAACATTGCAGTAATCATATGGTTATTTACATAGGCATATAACTGTCTTGTTATTTGTTTTGGATAAGGCATCACGTGCGTCTGCTTTGACTACACTAATATTTCCTGGGTATCTTCCCCAGAAATCTTCTAGAACTCAATATATTCATTGATCAAAGTAGATTTCTTACTGTTTACGTTAATATTATCAAATTTATTCAGAGATCTAAGAAACTGTAAAACATTACGACATCATAACAGCAATGGACAACATGACGTTGTGTCTACAATACTAAGAAGTTACACTGTGATATCTTGAACACTAAGTAATTCTTATGTTTTGATTTGTTTTATTTTAATTTTTGTGTTTTATTTGTTCAACTGTAATTGTATGACTCTAACTGAAATCATCTCGCCAAGCTAATTTCCTTACACTGATGACCATTGCAGCACTCATTATATCCATCCAACCACCTATACATCCATCTGCCCATATATCACCAACCTATACATCTATCGATCCATATATGCATACATCAATACATTACCCTACTCATAAATCCATACTTTCATATATATATATATATATATATATATATATATATATAGAGAGAGAGAGAGAGAGAGGGAGGGGGTGAGAAAGAGAGAGAGAGAAGAGAGATTTATCTAACTCCGCTACACGATTTTAACAGGCTCAAATTCAAAGTTTCCTTTTCCTAGACTGGTAGCCATACCAAGCTTGAATAGCCCAGTCTGATATACTATTTACCCTTAGTCGGAATAATACCTTTCCCAATGGAATTAGCGCTATTTAAAATCAAAGCAGCTTCGACCAGGACGTTAACTTGGTTTGCCATGTTCATTTCCTACTACAATAACCATTACATCACATGCGCTTCCATCATATATGATGACTCCTGAATTCTGACGGATGATTGACGTCTTTACCAGAAAAAAATTATAATATAAATATAATGATTAATTATTAATTCCCGTTAATAAGTTCTTCTGTTACCCAGCAGCTCACTTTCAAGACGTATGCAAATATGAAAAAGGTGGTTCGAATTTTGCAAAGGGTAATTGGATCTGTCTGTGAAATATCATTTTTTCAAGGATCCATGGATGTATATTTAATCTATGTCGTTTTTTTTTTGGGGGGGGGCTTTTTTCCTTTTTTATTTATTTATTTTTTTGGCAAATTTTCTACAGACAATACAAGAGAACAAGGTGGAAACGATATATGTATGTTTCTTGAGTTAGTAATGTATTATGTAATTTGACAAGTTAAATATATCAAGCATTTGATGACAAATAGCGATGGCTTGATTCACAATCCCCAACTCTTAAAAACACGAGGCAAATTCATTGATGTATATCACTTATGCAAAACATGCCTCTCTTCTGCATGTCTTTTTTTTTCCTATCTGAATACAAAGACTTGATGCAGAATATTCATATTTAATTTTCCCTTCCCATTAAAAAAAAAATTGAAAGATTTCAATGTTAATACATACATACATACATACATACATACATACATACATATGTTGTGTAAAGAAAACGGAAAGAAAAATACATATAATTTGATGGGGAAAATTATGACGAAAATATTAATTAGTACCACCAACGCGTTTCGACATGGATTATTTAAGATGCGAAATTACAAAAAATTACGGTAGAAAGTGTTTTTGTCATCTTGAGAGTGGAAATTAATGAATTTAAAATTTGATTTTAAATTCATAATTCCCACCCTGAAGATGACAAAAAAAACTTTTTACCGGAAATCTTTTTAGAAATAGATTTATTTCTTTTCGATTTATATCTATTTTTCTTTCCGTCTTCTTTATATAACATGTCTGATTAAACTTGAAACCTTACTCAAATGCATACATACATACCAGACTAATTTCTGATCAAAGATGTACGTCTATAGTGAAGTTTATTAATAGTAATATAATATTGGTAACTTGCTTTTGAGAACATCGTAGATGTAATATTCTTCACAGCTGTCTGAATGAGGTTAATGTGAAAAATGAGATTTTTGTAGATTTCTCAGAGAATGGGTTAATTGTTGTGAAGACGAGGTGTGACCTGATATTGCGAGAGGTCAAACCGTATTGTGGATTTCGAAGCTGGCTAGGGGTAACATTCAGATAGGCTGACAGTATTGAAATATTGTTTAAGTTAGTGAGGGTTGAGGAAATGACTCTTGAACTTGATTTGAACAATTGTTGATTTGGAATGTATTTTCAGCGTAGGAAGAGAGTCGGATTATGAAGAAATGTATATACTACGATATAATTTGTAGTCACGAGTTTATTACGCATTTGGATTGCGGATTGAACGAATCGACTCGTATGAGAGAGGCAAAGCACATGCTCAATTATAGCTTTGAGCCGAGAGAAAAATACCAACTTACATACTCATATACCCAACAGTGAACGCCTTGAATATTTGACTATGTTGCTAATGTTAACTTATGACCAACACTGAAATAACCAATCCAGACACTATTTTATTTTGAATAATTAAAGATGCAATAAGATAGTTGATTGTTTTCACTTGATATACCGCTATTAAACTGGTTGTATTGAATCAACAGCATCGTTGTTCTTGTGGAGAAGAGATCGACTTATCCCGTTCAGATCTATTGTCATCAGAGGGGATTACCACGGCCTAGAGGTTTAGGAGACACACGTTTCCTAAGCATGTTAGAATCGCAATTTTTTTAAAATATCAAGCTAAACGGTCGACGAATGAAATTGTACTTTCAGGGCAGTTTCGAATTATATGTCCTACCCATTCGACAGCTACGTAAGGAGTGAGTTTTCACACGGGGTTCAACCCGAACTGTACGTCGATCAGAAATACGATGTGTTTGATGTGAAGAGGGCTGAGTTCAGTTGTCCAATTGAGTTGTCGTCTTTTGAGAAATCTTCTAGAATATATCAGGACTGCTCAAACATCACTTAATGCTACTCTTTTAACCAAAACATGAAAAGTGCATAATTGTATGGTAATATTTCCGTTTATGTTAGGAAGAATGAGATAAAAACATTTATTAGAAATTTAAGAAAAGAAAAAATAATTGTATTCAGAGAGACTTAAGATGCAAACTCACTATTAACGTGTCTATTGATATACGTACAATTAAGAAATTCAATCAGAAAGCTGGCTGAATAGTAATTGGCTTTAAGGCAGATTTCGATGATAATTAAAATTGATGTCATGTCACATCCTATCTATAGAATTTACATTGCGATCAACTGTAAATAATTGACTCAAACGTAAACTAAAATTAGCGTTGAATCTATTATACTCTTATGAAAACATAATAACTAGGATCATCATAAACACAGAGCCAGGAATATTATATTGCTAACTCAATTTATTCTCTTATGAAAACATAATAATTAGGATCATCATAAAAACAGAGCCAGGAATATTATATTGCTAACTCAATTTATTCCCTTATGAAAACATAATAATTAGGATCATCATAAACACAGAGCCAGCAATATTATATTGCTAACTCAATTTATTCCCTTATGAAAACATAATAATTAGGATCATCATAAACACAGAGCCAGGAATATTATATTGCTAACTCAATTTATTCCCTTATGAAAACATAATAATTAGGATCATCATAAACACAGAGCCAGGAATATTATATTGCTAACTCAATTTATTCCCTTATGAAAACATAATAATTAGGATCATCATAAACACAGAGCCAACAATATTATATTGCTAACTTAATTTATTCTCTTATAAAAACATAATAATTAGGATCAGCACAAACACATAGCCAACAATATTAAATTGCTATATAAATTTATATATGTCGGTCAGACATTCAATAATGCATAAACCGATCTTTATCAGGCTTAGGAAAGTCATAGATCCGTACTTTTGTAATTTAGTTTCGAATTGTATGAAAATCGTTTTATGTAAGCCAAAGAATTGCAATAACATTGTGCTAACAAAAAATATTGTCATATAGTGCCATGTTTTTGTATTACCGTAAAATACATATAAAATCTTAGATAGATGGGATTTTTTAAAATAATCAACCAAAATGAACATAGATTAAAGGATTAAAGCACAATGAACAAAACTATATTTTATGATTTTGTCTTTTATTTTGTCTTACATGTACTAATTAGAAGCGGCCATCACAGAGAATTAATGTTACTAATAGTGACTTTTCTATAAATCTCGCACTGTCGGCAGAGTTAAGAATACGCAGACTGTACGAAATGCAGAGAGGTAAGCTCCCCCACATAAAAAAGGTATCTTCGATGAAACACTAAACGGCATCTGGTGGATTTATGAATAGTGCAGACAACCTCATTGGCTTGACTCTCAGCTCCTCTTGGACCAAGATTGGTTGTAGCTTTTAGGGTCCCATCTAAGGTTCAGTTAGATTTGTTTGCATATTATTTATATCAAATAGAAATAATTGATATCATATAACCATATGCAAAATAAAACTTTAGTAAATATGGATGTACTATGAAAGTGATCACCTAAATTCTAGGCACAAAATAACTGTTGACTAGACATTTTGTTCAACCCAATCAAACAATCAATCAGTTTCTAACAATTTTGAAGACATTCTAAAGTCTCCGATGAGTAGATATTAACAAGTATTAAAATAATACGAATGAAAATTTAATGGGTTTGACATAATATTCATCTAAATATGAAACGTTTCGACATAAGATATATTTCATGTTGCTTATTTATCCTCTGATTGTAAATTTCCAGAATTTTCTTGAATTAAAATTAAATAAATTAATACTACCAAAAACACCAAGCTTTGCTGTGCCAGATTTAAAAATATGATCAATAAAGCAGACAGTGACGGGCACAAGTGATTAAGTCTAAAGTCTGGTATACGTGTGTGAGCAGAAGTGATGGTTTGGTTCCTGACATAAAAGGCGGAAGTAAGTGGGTGGGACAACCTGCGTCCTTTGTGAGTCGACGGCGAGACGTGAGACGGTTAAGACGTCAGTAGGAAACGAGTCACGAAGATGTAAAGAGAAGAGATCTTACGAGCTTGAAAATCCGACCCAGAGAGGGTGTTAGACCTAGTAGATAAGCATGTTAGAAACAAAAAAATTCAAGGTCTATATCTACTCTTACTTTACTATGATGCTATGTGTTTATTTTGTCTAGCGAAGAGGTTGTCTCCGTTCTTCACTCACTTCCTTTCTCCCGGCGGCTCCCTAAATGTGTGTAGTCATTAAAACTTTGTGTAGCTTAAAAGATTCCTTGTGTTTCCCAACTTGTTACAACGGCAAAGTCACAACGGGTTTCTAGAGTCTCTTTAGCCCCACAATTGTATACAATGTCAAATCCAGTTTATACGTATATGTTCAATATATAATTTGTAAGCTAAAAGATAACATTTTAAAAGAGCCCAAGCTCATTTTTTTACACACAGCTAAACGGTTTTACTTATTTCTATCTAATTGGAATAATACAATTTAATATTCATTTAATATAATGTTAATAATATTAATTTGTTTGTCGACAGTTAAATGGTTTCAAATATTGCTGCTCTACACTAATAATTCAATTAAACATCAGTCATTTGTTTGTTATCAGTTAAATGACCAAATAGTTCTATTAGAATTAAATCAATTTAACACAGGTCATTTTTACATACAGTTTTGAAAGTCAACAGTTCTATTTGACTCATAGATTGGACGCTATTACGTGCTACCACTCCAGACCAGAATGGACTTAGGTGCGACAGCAATGAAGGGTTATTTCGTATTCCCTAGAGCTCCAGCATTACTAGAGCCTCACCATCAAATTGATTAGTGTCACAATCAGTACTCTTGATGGAAAAGCCTAACCCCTCTACAGAGATGCGATTGGTGTATTCTACAGCCCCAGCTGACTGGGTCAATCGTTGAGAGAGTCTTACCTCTCTGGAAAGACGCAGTCGGTGTATTTTACAGGCCCAGCCAACTGGACTGTTGCAATTTTGTGTCTTCTCGCTAACTGTTCAATATTGTTAAATATCCCATCAGGAGAAGATTTTCAGTTTAGTCATAAAAAAAGAAGGTAAATGTTAAAACATTATTCTTTGTCTAATAAGAAGGTATCCGAAAACAAATAGCTGTGTGGGTCGTATTTTGAGAACCTTTCCCAATTATCAATGGTGGCACTCTCAGCGATGCAACGGCCAACATACAGGACTGCGAGATCGTAGTGTGTTAGAATTCCAGTAAAACTATTACATTCACTTTCGAAATAATAACCTTTGAAAAATATGAAGTCTCTTAGTACACTAGTTATTGGATAAATAGTACCATTACTGTTCTCGAAGGTTAACGTTCCCATTAAATATACCATGAAGGCTGATATGCCATTAAACAATGAAAGTAAGCTAAATCCGGTATATTGTACAGATAATTTCACAGTCTCGATCATTATCTCTCTCTCTCTCTCTCTCTCTCTCTCTCTCTGTTTAACACAATCCTTGTCTTTCTCCTTTTCTTACTTTCTCTCTCTCTCTGTTTATCACAATCTTTGTCTTTTTCCTTTTCTTACTCTCTCTCTCTCTCTCTCTACCTTATCCTCTTTCATTCAATTACCCTATCTATCTACACTGTGATTAAATCAGATTCAGCATTGATTGTTATTTAAACCAATATTTCTTTTTAGCCTCGTTTTTAATGACATTTTCTGCTTCAATATAGATATTTCTACTTCTGAGATGTATTTCTATCTAATAAAATGCGCTCAAAATTCTATTGTAATATGATACTCCGTTTAGCGAAAAAACAAATGTTATCGGAAAAATGTATGTAATTACGTTGAAATGGTTAAGATGTCGTCAGTACCGGTTTCAGACGTGCAACTTTCAATCGAAACACCAGAAGAGAAATTGTAAATAATTTGTCCCATATCGGAACTTGAAAGTGGATAAATTGGTTTAACGATTTAGGAAGAGAGAAACTTTCTCACGAAACAGCTGATAAGGTAGAAAATATACATTCTACTTGTGAAAGAAAAAAAAAACGGACTTAAATATAATAGTCAATAGACATCTTACTTGGGATTAGAATAAGTAATCATACATTTCCTCTGGCGCTTTACCCAAACGATCAAGTCATCGAGATCATAAAGTTTGTATTCTTGTTTTGAAGTTTTAGTGGACTGACTAATTGATTTTTTTAAATGGCATGTCAAGCCATCTGGGTTATCTTATACCTGAAGGCCGAGAATTGTGTATATTGTACGATTATCTTTTATTTTTCAAATAGTTTAAGATTTTCTTTTTCTTTATTTTTTCTTTTATTGCACATGATTATATGATAACAATTATTCTTAACTAACACAAAGAATGTGCTGCTGGAGTCCTCGTAACGTAGTGGCTAAATTGTTGAACTGTGACCGGGTAGTAAGCGAGTTCGAACTTCACTCACGCTATTTCGTTCACTTTCGAATTATTATCATTGACAAAGATATGAAACTCTTCCTCACGCCCCATTATTTTTCCACGGTGACGTCTTTGGCGTTAAGTAACCATTGAAGGTTAATATGCCATTAAACAAAGAAATCCAACTAAATCGTCCCAAATGATATGCAATCAAATCTATTTGACCCATAGGTACTACTAATCCATAACATAGTGAAACTTGGAGTAATGGTAAAGAAGGAGTACCTCACCTTCCCCGGAACTCCAGAAATGGACCTTGCTCAC
Organism: Sepioteuthis lessoniana; assembly: GCA_963585895.1. Lineage (NCBI taxonomy): Eukaryota > Metazoa > Mollusca > Cephalopoda > Myopsida > Loliginidae > Sepioteuthis > Sepioteuthis lessoniana. The sequence goes on along the minus strand of OY757906.1, from coordinate 42,318,922 downwards.
CAGGTGCAGTTTAGTGCAACACCCTTCACTCTATCTGGATGATGGAGTAGTCCTTTAACCCATACAAGGGATACAGTCAGCGAATTCCAGCCCCAACTCCTTACACGGGAGTCAAAGAATTTAACCTAGTTTCTACAAATCATAAGAGGATATGTGTTTCATAGTTGACTACGGCACACAAGTTAAATTAACATTGTTTTTTAGCTCGAGTCTTCTACCATTAATAAGTTTCGTTGTCACAATGTAAGATGAAACCAAATATCATTCTATATGCAAACAAGCGCGTACAAAAAACTGATTTTCTAACATTTTAATGCACTGCATCAATATTTCTAATAGATTATCTAAGAAATGTCAAGTTGGGAGAATTTATACTTTTTCCGGAATATGCTTAACTGAAACATATTTTAATTTTAAATTTGTGTTAAGAGATATATCTGTTAATTAAGTTACAAACGAACTTTCTTTGTTTTTTTTTCTTTCACCATTATTTCTCCGAAAGTTTTATTCCTGTTACAAGCTTTCAGGAAAATTCATAAAAGAATATGTTTTGTCTTGTTTATTGTTGTTTTTTTCTTGCACTAAAAGACTGTTGCAGGTGTCTTTTGCAGTCTTCAATGTTTCTGCAGTTTTTACTGAGTTAATTGTGTTAAGACAAACTTAAATGCTAAACTGACAATGCAATATCTACTGAATTTTGCAAAGATGACAAATTTTCAAGTAAAGCAGTAATGAATTCTCCTGGTCAATGAATAAATGTAGTGTCTAGTTTACCCTAGTGGGATATTACGCCTCTCCCTTATTTAATTTGCACGTAATCATCGTATATCCTTTAATTGGAAGCACATTATACACTGTTATACGCATATGCGTACGGACACACGCAGTAACATATATATATATATATATATATATATATATATATATATATACGGAGAGATCGAGACGGACAGCTACTAAGTTTTGCACAAAAATTCAGGAATTGAGTTGAAAATCTACAATGGAGATATTTGCATTCTTTATATGAAAATTGATTTATGCTTCCAAACAAATGTACTCACATACTTCAAACACTAAGCATTATATATATATATATATATATATATATATATAGACGAGGTTGATTCAAATAATTCTAATTCTCATCCAGTAAGGAAGGCCATAGCTAAAATTTTAAGACATTACCACTCATAAAGCTAGAAAAAAATATTCAATGTCTGTCTTAATTTTTTTCTGTCGGTGAAGTCCTTTCAAAGTTGAGGGGTTCGTCTGAAATTTGGAATAAGCTTAGAACATTTTCTACGATACTTTCATATATATATATATATATATATATATATATATAGTGTGTGTGTGTGTGTGTGTGTGTGTGTGTGTGTGTGTGTGTGTGTGTGTGTGTGTGTTTACCTACCTCACCGCAAGAGCTGTATACGATACAAGATCAAGTTTAAGCATAGATCAACAGATTTGAATTCAGAATTTCCTTTATCCCTGACTAGTTGCCGAACCAATATAAAAAAAATAGAGTGCCCAACAATTTATCTATAAATCGAGGGAGAATAAACGTATAAGCACAATGCTAAATGCAAACAGCCACACACACACACACACACACACATGAGGTGTAATGGTTAACGTCGTAAGAAAAGCATGTTACTGTATGTGTGTACGTTAGAATATCAATTTATTGGCACACACACACACACACACACATATATATATATATTTATGTTTGCATGAAGGAGTAAACCACGTGACGATGTCACGATAAAAAATTTTACTCCAGGTACAAATAATATATGTGAATATGGATATTTCCCATTTCTAAAGTATCATCTCAAATACACCCTGTGTTTTTTTTCACGAATGCTAACAGATTGCATTAATTTTCTTCTCTCTCTCTCTCTCTCTCTCTCTCTCTCTCTCTCTCTCTCTCTCTCTGTATCCTGTTTTTCTCTCTCGTTTCGTTTTGAATTTGCGTCTTTTCTTCTCTCAGTATTTCCTCGCGTTACTTTAAAGTATTTCAGTTGACATGCACCTGCGTTCTCAACCCACTGACTCAACAGATTCCACCATTTCGAATGAGCCGAACAAAAATACTCGCGACATTACGGACAAATATGCCTGAGTTCACGTGAGGTGTAATGATTATCGTCGTAACAAATGGATACAAAGACACAAGTTCAAATCCTGGACATGGATGATTGCATTACATGTAGCCCTAATACGCCTGAGAAATGCACGAATCTAATTATTTTCACTACAGTTATGGGTAAATAGAAGGGCAGACTAGATTCTTTAGCCTAGGACAACCGGTCTTGGGGAAGGAAAACTGAATTCAAACCTGTTAAACTCTCCCTTGTGTCATATGCTGTCCGTGAGAAAGGTTTGTTAAATAGGCACGCTCACACACACGCAAGCAATGAAAGTACACTCAAATACACGTATAAATACAGAAATACATATATATATATATATATATATATATATAGAGAGAGAGAGAGAGAGAGAGAATATTTTTCTTTAGTTTTGTTGTTGTCCCAAAAAGTGACAAAGTAAATATTTCAAAATGAATAGGACTACTAAGAAATTTATATTAATTCTTAAAAAACCCAGAAATCTCAAAGTATACCAATTCATTTTGAATTGTACATATTTTGAATGATATATATATATATATATATATATATATATATATATATATATATTATATATATATATATATATACACATGGTCAAGAATTCGAGACGTTTTTAATACCGTAATCATGTACGGAAAGGAAACAAAGTAAACAATCCATGTCTGTCCTATTTAATGTGACATGTCTAAAAGAGACTTTGCTACATATCTATCTATCTATCTATCTATCTCTCTCTCTCTCTCTATATATATATATATATATATTATATATATATACGCTTACAGACATGTATGTATGCGTGTGTATGTATGAGATTGTACTAATGTTAAGCGATTATAATCATTTATATATGTATACATTCCATAGGCAAATAAAACGGTGAATGGAAAAATGCCAACCTGTGCGTATTTGCACAGCTAAAGATGCATATGCAAATAGTATTTTATATTGATAGATACGTTCTTCTGTCCTCCTGCACTTTTTCTAGAAATGTATGTATGCATAGATATCAATTATACAATCACAAATTCTGCAAAATGGTGACACTTCCCAAACACTATTTACAGAATATTTCTGTTGTCTATTTTTATGACGTATTCCTGAGGCATGTATTCAAAAGTAGAAAGCGCTACTTACACATTTATGAAAGACTCAAGAATATTTACAGTTTTTACTTCACACGTAATAATAAACGATGGGAAATAACATCTTCCAATCGTTTTAGTTAATAGCAAAGTCAACATACTTGAGGACGTAGCTGCTATCTTTAGTCGAAAGGAAGAACTGGTGCAAATAAAAGTAAAATTTTATACGATTTTGAATAAAATTCAAAACGCTTACTTCATTATATAAATTACTGTTTGTTTAGGAGGTACGCTTATCTCTACTGAAAATAGAATCAACGATCACAGTTCAAATCCTGGACTTTCAATTTTTCACTTGGCTTTGATACCCTTGCAAAAGACATCAATCCAACTAGGCTCCTTTCCCTCAGCTATAAGTAAATAATTGGGCATAATGGGTCGAGAAGAAGGTAAACTCTGAATCCAAAGTTGTTCTCTTACTATGTGGCTTAGATGAATATATACTTTGAACTCATAACGAGGTGATTTGAAGTTAAAACTCACAAACCAGTTACGTAGTATTTGTGATTTCCAAAATCATCCTTCCCATCAAACCCTTTATCTTGAATTCTTGAATTAGTAATAATTTACTAAGCTTTATGCTTGGAAGCAGCTCAAAGGCATAATGAATGAGGCATCCAGTGAGACTCTAACTCACTTAATACAGTTTACTAGACTAACTTGCTAACCATGACACCCCGACCAGGCGCCCAATTCTTGAATCAATAACAATTTACAAGGTTTTATGCTTCGAAGCAGTACAAGGCCATATGAATGGGATACCCAATGACAATAGAGCTCACTCATGAAGGTTTGCTAGACTAGCTTCCCAAGCATTACACCACACCAGGTTCCCAATTCTTAAATTAGGGATGTACTAAACTTTTTGCTTAGATGTGGTACAAGACCTATGAATGGGATACCCAATGAGAATCGAACTCATTCGTGAAGGTTTGCTAGACTAGCTAGCAAAACATTACCCACACCAGGTGCCCAATTCTTGAATTAAGGATGTACTAAGCTTTTTGCTTAGATGTTGTATTAGGCCTATGAATGGTGTACCCAATGAGAATCGAACTCACTCATGGATGTTTGATGGTCAAGATTACTAACCATTTCACCATTTAAGACGTCTAATTCTTGAATTAATATTCAAGAACTTACGATCCTATTGCATTAATAGTTTACTGGGTTTTTTTTTCTCATGTATTTATATTAAACAACGGTAAAATTATTATGTTTTATAATTTAATACTCAATTTATTTATTTGGAAATTAAATTTCTTTGCTAGTTGTGTACCAAATATTTACTTTTTATAAATCATTTTCTAAGATTAGTAAATAATACGAATCATCATCGAGATAATGATCATTCATATTATTTATGAGGCTTAGTTTAGTTTAGTGTAAGGACAAAAGTAACGAGAACTCACTGTGAACTGATCACAATTACAATAATCAGTAAGCCAAACTCACTAACTATTACAATATCTCAAATTATTCTTAATATAATCAACAGAAATTATTTCTGTTGAAATGATGGCATCAGTTATGAATGGATCAGGAGCTCTTCGTATTACCAGAGATTGGCATCCGTGTTCTCGAGTCTAGGGAGACATTTTTGCACCTCTGCACCTCAATGATCTGAGCCTTGAGACCCAAGTATTCAAGCTAATGAAGGGTCTCTCTCTCTCTCTCTCTCTCTCTCTCTCTCTCTCTCTCTCTCTCTCTCTCTCTCTCTCTCTCTCTCTCAATTTCTCATCGTATAGTACGGAGTCAAAAGTGAGACAGATCTCGGGAGACAAACTTTCATTTTTTACAACATCCTCAATAAACAAAATGAAAAGAGAGAGATTATGATTTATTGATTGATTCATTAGGTTTAACGGTATTTCAACCTGCATAGGGTTAAATTATTCTAAATGTATGGAATCATGTTCATTGAACGTTCATATTTACATGTTCTGGGCTTGTATTTACCAACACCTCCAGATTCGCAGGGTGAAACACAACGTCACACTTTTAAGGGGACGTTAACAGGTTTGATTTCAGAGTTTTTCTTTTCCTAAACTGATTGCCATAACAAAGGTTAAAGGGACCAGTCAATTCGGCTATTTACCCATAGATGGAAGGAGAATAGTTGGGTGCATACATTTCCTAGGGTTATTAGCAAACAGTCAAGTCCCTGATTTAACTCGGGGCAACCTATCTACTAGGATGATGATCATTGCACAAGGTGTACCTCCATGCTTACATGTTGTGTGTTGATGGCACCATAAAACATACTATAACTCCGAGTAAGAGTGTACCTTGGAGTAATTGCAATAAAGCACCCCAGAGCTGAAGCCTCACCATCAAATGAATTTTAGTCTCATACCCAGGACACTGCTCCGTTCTCTTTCTTTCTTTCTCTCTCTCTCTCTCTCTCTCTCTCTCTCTCTCTCTTTCACACACACTCCCTCTCTCTCTCTCTCTCTGTATATACTATATATATATGTGTGTGTGGCGGGTATGTGTGTGGGGTATTTATCTAAGATTATCTAGATTTAACTCTAAATATTTACCTATGAAGTAGGTAATAATAATGCGAAACTCTTTTCTTCGCTCATTGTTATTTCTTAAAATAATATGCTAATTTGATAATGCTAATATACTTTGGATATGTCATATTTTACAACATGATTGTACTTTACTATTGATAGACCTACTTAAAGAAGAATAGACTCTCGTGGTGTTAACGGTTATCGTCATAGAAGTGGAGTGACAGTTACTCGAGTTCAAATA
>OY757906.1:42297873-42307873 GCA_963585895.1 Sepioteuthis lessoniana | reverse complement strand
GGCACCAACTATACAGCCACCTGCCTCCCATCACGAAAACTATCCAAGTTAGACGCACCAGACACGCAGGACACTGCTGGAGAAGCAGGGACGAGCACTAAAACGATGTACTCCAATGGGCCCACACATATGGCCGAGCAAAAGCAGGACGACCAGCTTGAACATACACACAGCAGCTATGTGAGGATACGGGATTTAGCCCTGAAGACCTGCCAGAGGCGATGAACGTTTGGGAGAAGTGGCGAGAGAGGGTCTGGGATATCCGTGCTAGTTGCTCGACATGATGATGATGAGGATATATATATATATATATATATATATATATATATATATATATATATATATATATATATATATATGATTTGACGTTAAATAACCTAGATGGATTGATATGTCATTAAATACAACCAACCAATCAATCAACCTTAAATTCCATTCATTGTTAGTAAGAAGCTATATGTCTGCTTACATTATAAATCTTTTAGGGCGCAAGAACCCCCCTACTGATCGTTTAACTAATTCGATGTTTTTATAGGCAGCTTCGAAAAAAGTATTTACGTACATTTCTTAGTACATTTCTACAAGTTTTTATTTTTATTTTCAATAAAGACGTTAGTTTTGAACATTTGATTCAGAAGTGATAGCGTTTATTTTGTAAACCTAAAACTGAAAATGTAATAAAGATTATTTCCTTTGCCATATCCATAATTCTGAAAGTGAGATTCAGTATAACCTGAGTCTAAAAAATATTGACAAAGTGATGAAAAAAAAAAAAAAAAAAATAGAAATTGACCATTTAGCACCCAAGTTTAGATTATATACTTTTTGAAAAATATTTTTTTCCTTTGTTTTTATTCATTTATTTTTTGCGAAGTTTAAAAATTTCGTTTACTCTAAAGTGATTGTAGATTTAAAATATTTTAAATTTGTTTTAAACATTGAATCTTTTTTTTTTTTCAAAGAAGGCTATTACACAAAACTCTTTATGTCTGGCCCAGAGTTTGAATCCTTGATGCGGCCTTCTTTATGAATCAAATAGAACTTACTTGAAACATTTTAACTGTGAGCAAACAAATGAGTTCTGGCCCGTTCAAAAAATAATACCCACAAAAAAAAAAAAAAAAAAAATCATACGTAAACTGGATTTGGTAATGAATAAACGTCAAGGTTTTATTTGCCTTTAAACTAAATAACTAAACCTAAGAAAAACACGTAATTACTTTATTATGTAATAATCTTGCGAAATGCTCATAAAACAGCAAAATATTTTTTTAGAGAACTTTATGTGAAACGTTATATAATAGGAAGATAATGTAATCCCTGCACACAAAATTATGTGTAAATTTTGATTTGGACGAGTGAATGACGATGTTTAATTATCCTAATTCTTGAAATAACATAGATAACTATGAAGTACTTGCTAGAAACCCTTACCTCTCATTAAAAAAAAGCATCGATGTAACGGGATTGAAATGCACTTTCAGGTTTTCTTGGAAATTAAAATATCTAAAAGCAAATGCATCACCTCTGTAAGTACATACAAATATTAATCAACTGAACAATTTAATCGGATTGATAGTGTTCCTTTCTAATTAGTCACCTGGCATAGTGTCATAGCCGAATAGTCTAGAAAGTATAATTAGCATATACTTTTTTTCGCTAAGTGTTTCGTTATTCTGGCCCTGTGCCCAACTAGTCTCAGATAAATAAATATCTAGTCTTCTGATCTTATCTATTTGGCATTCATAAGATAACATTAGGTAAAACAAAGAACTTTGTTGATTACTGATATCAGATACAAAAAAACGCATTTGTTTGTTCTGTGAGTAGCTTACCAATCAAATGCAGAGAAAGTAACATATGGGTGAAATTGATTCCATGGCAAGTGTTCAATAAATCAAAACAGCACAATGACTTAAGATAAAGAAAGTAACCTTTGCTTAAGCCAAGCCGAGCAAATAATGAAGAAAGAAAAAATTCAAATATTACTCACTTTTAGTTTGTTTGTTTGTGTGTGTGTGTGTGTGTGTGTGTGGTTGTGTGTGTGTGTATGTGTGTGGTTGTTTGGGTGGTTGGTTTTCATCCGATAATCACATAGGCGAGAAACGGAAAATAACCAAACACCATTGACTCTGTATGTTCTTGGATATACACGCTCTATCACATATATTTAACACTTTATTTAGAAATACTGCAATATATATATATATATATATATATATATATATATATATATATATATATATATATATATAGGCAGCAAGTTGCTCTCTGAGCATGTTCGATTAAAGACTGCGGATTATTTTCATTTCTTATGTGACAATATGCCAGTTGACGTTCGAGTCTTCTTATTTTTTCTTATAATAAGTCAAGATAGTGAAAAAAAAACAAAAACACTCCAAATGAATATAAATAGAACTCACAGCAACAGGCAACCTAACACAACTCCTGAGGAAGACCAGCGAAATAGTCGAAAGTGCTTGGACAAGTAAGGGACACTTTTTTCGCCATGTTAACCCAGACGTGAGACAAATAACAAGTCTCTAACGTTCTCACTTTTATCCTGAAAATGAAAAGATCCGCATTCTTTAACTGAACATACTTAAATTTGTATGTATGTATGTATGTATGATCATCATGGTGTCGCACTGACAATACGGATCTCCCTGACCCTCTCTCGCCACCTGTCTCAATCGTCCATTGCTTCCGGGAGGTCTTCAAGGCTATATCCTGTATCATCACAGAGCTGTTGTATATCGGTTCTAACTGGCCGTCCTACCTGTGTTCATCCATGTGAAGGGGTCTACAGGAGTATATCTCTTATGAGTTTGTCCTTATTTCTTCAGCTGTGTCCCGCATGTCTGGTTCGTCAAACTTTGATAATTTTCGTGATGCGTCGTAGGTGGCCATATAGGACTTGTTCAATATTGCTCGCAACATTCTTGTGTAATTTCTGTCAAGCTTTTTCTCCATACGTTTGGTTAGCGTCCATGAAGTGCATTCATATAGCAGTATCGACACGACATCTGCTTGAAAAAAAAAGGGTTTTATTTTATCAGACTTATCTGATTTCCATATGACCGATAGCCTATCGATAGCAGTCCATGACTTTGTTAGTCTCGTGTTTATGTCTTTCTCAGTTGATGAGAAGCAGTTTTCTTGGTAGGTAAAATTGTCTACTAGTTTCAAAGACCAACTCTTTAGTGTGGAGTTGTCGCCTCTTTGATTAATGTACATGTATTCCCTCTTGTCTGCGTTGACATGGAGACTTATACTAGCAGCTGCCCGTTTCAGAATATGTTGAAATGTTTCGGCTTGAACCAATGTATTGACCAGAAGCGCTGTGTCGTCGGCGTAGTCCATGTCTCTAATTGTTTGTGCTGAGTATCTTCTGCTTCTTTCCTTTGCCTGCCTGGAACCATTTTCTTTCATTAAATCAATAGATGTTCTAAAATCTGGTAGACTAGGCACATAATTAACAAGTATGGGGCTAATGTGTCTCCTAGTAGCACAACTACTACAATGTTGAATTATTCCGTGTCTACATCCGAGGAGCGGTCTTTTACGTTTGTGTTTTTATATAACATCATTATGGCTACGACGGCTTTTTTAGGGAGGCAGAAAGCGAGAAGCATTTGGTACACCTTCCCTCTGTGTATGGAGTTAAAGACCTTAGATAAGTCGATGAATAAAGTTGTTGCTTCGTTTTTTTTTAAATGTACACCTTCTAGAATATATATATATATATATATATAGTGTACGAAATCATGATAAAATATGTTGTAAAGTAGGGTTTATGGTTTTAATAAAGATTAAAATCGGTTAAAACAAAATAAAACTTCTGCGCCTTTCATAAGTCAGTTGGTGATATTTACAAATGAAGAGAACTAGTTTTTAAAAGTAAAGAATCTTAAAATATATTCATGACAAATTCTGGAACAAATGTAGAGATTTATCATAAAATATAATGTTTTGAATTTACAAAACGCGAATTATTTTAATACTGTTTATGTTCTATCAGCTGCACTTACAGAAATCAATCAAGAAATGGATACCAACGTGAATTTTCAAGTATAGCCTATTATGAAATAAAAGCTTAATCATGCAATTCCACATTCAGAGGCACAGGTATGGTCAAAATATTAAAAAAAGCATAGTCCTCAACTCCTGCACACACACATGTATATATATATATATATATATATATATATAGAGAGAGAGAGAGAGAGAGAGTTTACAGTAAAGAGTTCTCAATATTGGTCATTGATGTCGTGCCGATGAACGTATAGGCGAGAAACGGAAAGTTATTAAAAGGTGTTGACTCCGTATGTACGCTATCCTTATATATATATATATATATATATATATATATATTGTATCACAAAAGTGAGTACACCCCTCACATTTCTGCAGATATTTAAGTATATCTCTTCATGGGACTACACACAAAAAATGACACTTTGACACAATGAAAAGTAGTCTGTATGCAGCTTATATTACAGAGTTAATTTCTTTTCCCCTCAAAATAACTCAAAATATAACCATTAAAAGCTAAACCCCTGCCAACAAAAGTGAGTACACCCCTTATCGAAAGTTGTCAATATTAATATACACCTTGCAACTGTCAATATTTTGTGTGGCCACCATCATTATCCCGAATTCCCTTTATTCTCCTGGGCATGGAGTTTATCAGAGCTTCACAGGTCGCCACTGGAATGCTCTTCCAATCCTCCATGACGACGTCGCGGAGCTGGCTTATATTTCAGACTTTGAACACCTCCACCTTCCGCTTGAAGATCCCCCAAAGATGTTCTATTGGGTTCAAGTCTGGGGACATGCTTGGCCAGTCTATTACCTTTACCCTCAGCCTCTTCAGTAAAGCAGTATTCGTCTTGGAGGTGTGTTTGGGATCATTTTCATGCTGGAGCACTGTCCTGAGACCCAGTTTCTGGAGGGAGCGGATCATGCTCTTCTGCAGTATTTCACTGTACAGGTTGGATTTCATGATTCCCTCAATAAAATGTAACTCTCCAACACCTGCAGACCATGACATTCCCACCACCATGCTTTACAGTAGACATGACACACATATCTTTGTACTCCTCTCCTGGTCGCCGCCACTCATGCGTGAAGCCATCAGAACCAAACAAATTAATCTTCATCTCATCAGACCATTAGACATGATTCCAGTAATCCATGTGCTTTGTTGACATGTCTTCTACAAACTGTTTGGAGGCTTTCTTGTGTATCGTCTTCAGAAAAGGCTTCCTCCTGGGGTGACAGCCATGCACACCAATTGGATGTACAGGACGGCTGCACACCAATTGGATGTACAGGACGGCTGACTCCCCGCCTCTTTAATCTCTGCAGCAATGCTGACAGGCATCCTACGCCGATCTTTCAAAGATAGCATTTGGATGTAACGCTCAGTACGTGCGCTCAGCTTCTTTGGACGACCTACAGGAGGCCTGTTCTGCGTGGACCCCGCACTTTTAAAATGCTGGATGATCTTAGCCACTGTGCTTCAGTTCAGTTTCAGGGTGTTGGCAATCTTCTTGTAGCCTTGGCCATCTTCATATAGCGCAACAATATGTCTTTTAAGATCCTCAGAGAGTTCTTTGCCATGTGGTGCCATGTTAGAACTTTCAGTGACCAGTATGAGAGAGTGTGAGAGCTGCACTACAAATTTGAACACACCTGCTTTCAGTAACACATGGGCCTAGAAACACTAATGAGTCACATGACATTTTGGAGGGAAAATGACAAGCAGTACTCAAATTGGACATTTAGGGGTGAAGTTTCTTAGCGGTGTACTCACTTTTGTTGGCAGGGGTTTAGCTTTTGAAGGTTATATTTTGAGTTATTTTGAGGGGAAAATAAATTAACTCTGTTATATAAGTTGCATACAGACTACTTTTTATTGTGTCAAAGTGTCATTTTGTCTGTGTAGTCCCATGAAGAGATATACTTAAATATCTGCAGAAATGTGAGGGGTGCACTCACTTTTGTGATACACTGTATATATACCATATCAAGTCATACTGATACTTTCTCACAGTCCTTCATTATTATCACTCGCTCCTTTTTGGTATTCTAGACTGCATCCCGTGTCCCCACAGACATTGTATATGTAAGTTTTTCCTAGTCAGTCAAAACTTGCACGTCCATGTGTAGGAGTCGATAAAAGAATGTCACTTATGAATTCTCTCTTATGTCCCTCGCAGTGCCACGCATGTCTGGTTGGTCGAGGTAGGAGGCCGTACAGCTGTTGGTTTGTGGGATGTTGCTTCCAGATTTGTTCCCGAATGGCCGTTGGTTTCTATCTAGCTTTTTTCAATACGTTTCGTTAGTGCCCAACTAACTCCCACACACTTCCTCCCTCTCTCTCTCTTTCTCTCTCTCTCTCTTATTATTGCTTACCATATTGTAATACTCTTACGGAACGTATGAGCTCTTATCTCCCAACTACGACAATCACTTTGACACTAAATAACCCACGAAGGTTGATATGCCATGGAAGAAATCAAACCATTCTTTAATGGAGGTTCTTTTTCTTTTGCGTCATTTTCTTGTTCTTAGTTTTCTCTTCTCCGATTCTTCTACGTTTGCTTGCTTCCTTCATTTGCTTTCTCTTGTTTGTTTGTTTTTTATCGATTTCTTTATTTATTCTATTCATCCGAGTGTTTTAAAAGGATTTCCGCCAACTGATACGACTGTGTTTACAGCTCTTCAACACTCTGATGACTGTTTCTTAATACAAGAGGCAAACAGAAGTACTCATCCATACACAAACATTTCTATCATTTCTGACGTAATTAATCCCATTATTTCTGTAACACTGTGAGTAATCTCGAAATGTGTAGTCTTTCACTTAGAGCGTCGAAGAAGAGATAAGGTGATAAAGAGGTTGTCACTTGATCTTGGCAAGAAAAGAAGTGGACAAATATGTATTCACAATTTGAATCACACTTTTTTTTTATTTTGTTAATAGTTCAAGCCGAGAGTTTCAGTGAGTTTTAAAACCTTCTTTGATAGAAAAGAGGAGATATCCTGTATTTTCTAAGGAAAATATTGAAACCTGTTATCTGGAGCTTCAAAAATGCTTAATATATTTTTAAAAAAGAAACCAAAGCAATGCTTGAAATACTCAAGAAATCTGACTGTTATGACTCAACATATAAAATTTCTTATCGTTTACTTTAATCGAGAATAACCTCTAAAACTTCTTGTTAATCAAATGCTTCTTCACTTCCTGATTTTTTTCGGAGTCAGAGGATATTTCAGAACAATTTCTTCTCGGTCTCTCTGTCTCTCTCCTTCTCTATGTCTTCATATATATATATATATATATATATATATATATATATATATATATATATATATATATATATATATATATATATTTATTATACCAGTGTTGGTTGTCACTAAATCATTTTATGGGTTTGTAGTGAACCAAGTATGATATAATATGGAGAGTGCTAAATATCCTGGACAGAGCTATTATATAATAACAATAAATAAATATATAATAGATTTATATATTTAATGTCATGGAATTTATTCTGCGACCCCTTGGTTTGATGAAAACATAAAACCCAGGAGTCGCAGACTAAATTCCATGGCATTTAATATATAAAACTACTACATATATATCATCACTGCAGTTTTCTCCTTGTCTTTGCATAATATTTACCTCTTAAACCCTCTTTTATGTGGCTGAAGAGAGGAAAGAAGTACAGACTAGAGTAATAAAGAGGCTGAAAGAATAGTCAACAGAAGAAAAATATGCTCTCATTCGTCAGTATAGCATTCCTATTGAAGGAATTGCTGACTATATTGAAAAATAGGGATGTGATCTATAGAGGACCAACTTCATGTTGATGTATGATACATATTCTTGTGTCGATATTTTTTCCTGAACTAAAAAGAGACATTACTTTTTTTTATTAACCCTCGTAGTATACCACTAACTTAAAATATAATTTTGAAAATCTTTCTTATGAAACTTTGTTTCACAATTTTTTATACTGCCGATGAGTTTTAATCGAAGCCAGTTGAGAACAGCAAAGAAACAAATAACATGAAAAATGCATTTCTATTGCTCTATCACATTTTTTCATATATATATATATATATATATATATATATATATGTATGTGTGTGTGTGTGTGTGTTCATATATTTCAGGTTATTTACAAGTTTAGATTTCAAGACAAAAATAGATATAAATCTCACAAGATTGTTTGACTTAATTTGGTTTGGTTTTATGGTTTATCAGCCACTGTAGGTTACTTAATGTCATATCCTTTTTATACTTATATATTGGATATACAATTTTCAAGACTTTTTGTAGATAACATCTCTAAGCGAGTTTAACCTAATTTTTTCCTACAGTTAACTGGGCTCACTTATTGTTATCTAATACGAATAATTTTATTAACAATTAATCATTTGTTTGTGCACAGTTTAATGTTTCGAAGTATTGCCATATATCCCGAATAATTCAAATAAACATTAGTCGTTTGTTTACACATAGGTAAATGGTCAACCAATTCCTCTTCAAAAAATGTATTTTAGCATAAGTTAACAAAATTAAATGTTTATTTAATTATTGCTATGTATCATTAACAATTTAATCAAACATCAGTCATTTGTTTACGCTCAGATAGATGATCAAACAGTTCTACTTCTAACAATTAATTTTAGCATAAGTACACAGTTTAAATGTCAAAAAGTTATATTTAACCCATTGATAGGACCTTGTCAGGTGCTACCACTCCGGGCCAAAGTAGACTTGGGAGCGATGGCAATGAAGGGGTACTCTGCATTCCCCAAAGCTCCAGCATTACTGAAGCTTCAATAGCATATTGTTTAGTGTTATAACCAGGACATTCACTGGGGAAGGCTTACCCTTTGCAGAGACACAATCAGTGTATTTTACAGCCCCAGCTGATTGGGCCATCACAGGTTTTTCTTCACGTGTGAATAAAACATGAAATTCAAAGATTCAAGTTTGCATCTAGTTATCCATAACTTACTGTGGGTGTTTATTTCTCAAAGAGAACGTCACTTAGGAAGATCACTGTAAAAGTTAATGGATTTTTAACAAACGAATGTTCTAAAGTTTTCATTTGGGTGTTTGAAGTTTAGAATGTAATGTGTATTCAGATGGTTTAGCTTTATCGTGAGTCTAATTATTGATTTATTTATCGAATTTTAATATTCAAAGACTCCCAATCAAAATGTCTCGAGAGTTTCTTTAACTACACGGAATAATTCATTTTTTAGAACCATGAATATTGGTGCACTTTGACACGTTATCCAAAATATTTTTACCACTCCAATTTGCAAGTAGCGTTCTATCATTCACAAGCGCGTGCACACACACACACACACACACACGCACACACATATATATATATATATATATATATATATATATATATAGGCTCTCGATCATATGGTAATCAGAGCTGACCGATAAAATGAAACGCAGTTACTTCCAGGCAGCGGTCGTATCGATACTGCTATATGGATGCACTACTTGGACGCTAACAAAACGGCTGAAGAAGAAGAAGCTAGACTGCAATTACACAAGCGTGTTGCAAACAATATTGAACAAGTCCTGGCAGCAACAACCCACAACGCACCAACTATACGGCCACCTGCCTCCCATCACAAAAACTATACAAGTTAGACGAACCAGACACGCAGGACACTGCTGGAGAAGCAAGGACGAACTCATCAGCGATGTACTCCTATGGACCCCCGCATATGGCCAACCAAAAGCAGGACGACCAGCTCGAAAATACATAGAGCAGCTATGTGAGGATACAGGATGTAGCCCTGAAGACCTTCCAGAAGCGATGAATGATATGGAGAAGTGGCGAGAGAAGGTCTGGGATATCTGTGCTAGCGGCACGACATGATGATGATGACATTTTCAGAGAAGAGTTGGCGAATAAGAATATTTCTTTGGTCTCTATACTTATATACA
>OY757906.1:42278191-42297673 GCA_963585895.1 Sepioteuthis lessoniana | reverse complement strand
GTGAATGTGGAGTATCTCTTCATTACCATCACTTCCAGGTCCACTGTGGCCTGGAGTGGTAGAACCTAACAGGGTCTTATCGATTAACTGTTTATTTAAACCGAGTGCAAACAAATGACTTATGATGAATTGAATTGTTTGAAATAGAACTGTGTGTAAACAAATGGCCGAAGTTCTGTTTAATTATTAGTGATATATAGAAATACTTGGAAGCATTTAACTTTGCTTACTCATGCTAAATCAAACTGTTAGAAACAGAACTGTTGGATCATTTAACTGTGTGTATCTACAGAATGTATTTATAAATCATATATTTACTGTGTATGTAAAACAGGATTTGGCATTAAATAACCAGCAATGGTTGATATGCCATAAAACGAAAGCAAAACAAACCTTAGATTTAAGCGACATTTAACAAAGACAAAATTTTAATCATCATTTTAATAAATAAAACCTCACATTCCTGATGATTAAAATTTTGTCTTTGTTAAATGTCGCTTAATTCTTTCTGAATTTGATTCTGAATGTTACATGAAGGTTTGATATGAAAAAAGAATGGTCAATTTTTTTCTTGAGTTTAAGCTTGTTCCTAAATTTGTTTCATGCTAATTTTTGTTCACTTTTTGCCTAGATGACGCTGCAGAATTTCACTTATTTGTGATTTGAGACTTTTTCACATCCAGTATATTCTCCTTATCTCTCAGCCAGCGACTACCTTTTTTTCGAGACTTTTTTTGGTTATAAACATTCCTTTGCAAAAGAGAAGAAAGAAACTCTATAAAAGGATTTGTTTGCATAAACCTTTACATTATTATCGTAGAGGAACAAATAAATAATATACAGGAATCATTTTTTGCCTGATTAAAACAGTGTTTAAATTCTAAACTAAGAGATTATTTTAAAAGAGAACATTGTTTTCCGAAATAACTACGAAACTACATACATACATACATACATACATACATACATATATACATATATTGTTGTAATTTACACTGAGATCAGAATTTCACGCTTAAATTGAAAATCATAATATATAATATACGTGGATCAAAACAGTTATTAATTCAAATATCATAATTTTTAGAATAATAAATTCAAAGTGAACATGCGTTTTATAGAAACAATAATGTTTTATCAATTCATTTATTTATTCATTCATTAATTTACTCATTTATTATAATTTTATCGTTATAATATATTTAATTACATTTCTGAAAGTGGAAATAGCACGTTTTGATCTTAGGCAGAACTGCCAGGGAGAATCTCTTTGATCCAAGGCGAAGTGCAAAGATATTACATCACTCTCTTTTCATACATTACGGGCAGATAAAGATAACAGAAAAAATTGTTCGTTGAAGATACAGACATAAATGGAAAGTAACTCAGGAAATAGATAGACAGTTACAACTAAACCTGAATTGATACCAACAGACTTAGATAAATCCTCGCAATATATCCATTCCATTCTTGGTATGTATGGTGTGGCATTAGGTACAGTATATCAAATGTGTTTCGAGACATAACTGGCGGGCAACTTCTCAATTGGTCAACCATAATATTACATAGACTCATGCTTCAATTGATTTTAATAAGTCTAGATAACATAGCGCTTAGTCACTTTCCCTCTTGGGCAAAAGGAGCCAGTTGTTGCTAGATGCTATGAAAGCTGAAACGATGAATGCGTGAAGAGGCTGCAGAGGGTGAGCTATCTCAACCTAAGGAGTCTCTTTCAAGTGTTATTCTCATCAAATATAGTTGGTCGGTATCACTTGAGAGACGGGCGGTAGAGGTCAGAGAGCTCAAGTTCAAGATATGGCTCCGCTGAAACAAGATGAATGTAATATTGTGCAAATGGAAATATATCCTCTTTTCCTAGGTCTTCTTTTCTGCAGCTTTTACAAGTAAAGCAATTACTTCTTCCTGTTCGTTTAATTCCTCTTTTTACCGAAAAAAATAACGTGTGTATGTTAGTGTGTGTATGTGTGTGTGTCTTCTTCTTCTTCTTCTTCTTCTTCTTCTTCTTATTATTATTATTATTATTATTATTATTATTATTATTATTATACTTCTTTGAGAATTTTTCACACCAGCGTGAGGTGATGGTTTTTCACAAAGGTTTTAGCGACAGCAAAGTTTCCTTAAGTCTCTAGGACTCTTTTGAGTATTCTAGCCGATCTTAATAATGCCGTTGTTTGGATATTCTCCGCTAGTCCTCTCATCTCCAAGTCTCTTCACCAAACAATTGAGATTGTTCGGAGCATTTCAATTACAATCGGTATTACCGTTACCTTCACGTTCCATTGCAATATTCATCCTCGAGCAAGGTCTAGGTACGTATCTCTTAATACACTTTCTTTTATTTATTTTCCGCTGGATCGGCAGAGTCTTCTTGGCAAATTCTCTCTTTTGTTGATTATCATTATGTCTGGTCGTCTGGTAGAGAATAATTTATTATTATTATTATTATTATTATTATTATTATTATATTATTATTATTATTATTATTATTATTCATTAGAGTTTTTCAAACTAATGTTAGCTGATGGTTTTTCATTGGAGTTTGAGTGACAGCAAGTCTCCCCAAGTATCCAGGACTTTTCTCAGTATTCTGGCTGATCTTAGTAATATTTCAATCTGGATGGCCTCTACTTGTTCTCTTATTTATAAGACTTCCGGTCCCTATACAAATCCATTTCGGGATCGTTCCAAGTGCACTACCTACCATTAATATTATCGTCACTGCATATTCCATAGTTTCTTCAGCTCTCTGGCAAGGTCTAGGTAACTATCCTTCTTTTCACCTTATTTGAGTTTTGCTTAGTGGTCAGCCGGGACGGTAAAGTTCACTATTCAGCAGGTTCTCTCTTTATTATTATTATTATTATTATTAGCAGTAGTAGTAGTACTAGTTCACTCCCCGCGATTTTTTCACAGTTGCGTTAGCTGAAGTTCTTTTATTGGAGTCTGAGTAGTAGCGAGTTTTTTTCATATCTCCAGGACTCTACTCAGTATGTTAGCTGATCTTAACAAATTTTTACTCTGATTTCTTGTCCTTTCAGTCTTCTGTTCCAAGTGAACTAAGTACAATAAGTATCACAGTCACCTTCATTTTCCACAGTTTATTTTATTTCCCTAACGTGGTCTTAGTATTTGTCCAACTTTTCGTTTTCTTTCACTTTTAGTATTTAATTCATAGCAACGGCAAAATCCACTTAATAATACGCTTTTTTATAAACACTACGTCTTTTCCCCTGGCCAGGATATGGTGATATTTTTATTTCAAAAAGTCTGAATATTTCATGTGTCTCATTCTCTGTGATTGGTTCTAGTTTGTGTATATGTAATATAATTGCGGAGGTTTTTTTTTATATCTTGCCTTTCGGTTTAGTTAGGCTGAGAACCTTTCGTTTAGTGCGTGGGTTAGTTAGTGCATGGTGTTCACGCGTGTGCAGGGTGGATGTGACAATCAGAGATGTCACAATAAAAACCCCAGATAGGAAATGTGACCGGGGACGTGAATGACGTCAAGCCCGGTAGCGCTGAGGATTTTGGGGTTTTGAAAAAAAGCAGTTAGTTGAGTTTCGGCCTTAGACAGGGCAAGTTGATTTTTGGGGCTCACCGAGGCGAGACCAGTTGGGGTCAACGAAATGTGCCGCACGAGGTGGGGTCAGATGGAAAAGTCAGCATAGAAAGAGATTGTGTCTCTCTCTCCTCATGTCGAAAAACCTTAAACTCAAAAACGTAATAAAAAGTTTCGAAACTTGAACCAATTTCGTGTTTTCGGATTCCTATATGCATAATGAACATTCTATGTCTATTTCACGTGTTCGTATCCTGGTTGTATATTTTTGGACGTGGATATGTAACATATACACATAAATACCATTGCTTTTCAATTTCTGTTTCCAAGTCTTTGTTGATTTTTGTTTGTTTTTATTATTTTATTAGTAACTGCTGTAATCAGAGTTTATTTTCTTTTTAATGTAGTGCTCAAGTCTTCGTATTGATACATCTACGCACACCTCAACAGTAGCAAGTTATATTCCTCCTTTTCTTGACACAGTCTGCCTATGACATATCCCTCACTTAAGGCCTTGTGCATAGTCATCAATTGACTTGTTCTTTGGGCCATTTGCATGAGTTCCTCCAATGTCCATTTTACGAATGGTCTTTAGTATCTTACCAGGAGTACTGACGAGAGGTTTCTTCTTCTTCTTCTTCTTCTTCTTCTTCTTCTTATTATTATTATTATTATTATTATTATTATTATTATTTACTCCTAAGAGTTTTTCACATCAGCGTCAGCTGATGGTCTTTCACTGGAGTTTAGATAAAAGCAAGTAACCTCAAGTCACCAGGACTCTTTTCAGTATTCTCTCCGTTCGTAGTTATGCTGTAGTTTAGATGGTTTCCACTCGGCCGCCAACTTTCAAGTCCTCCAGTTCCTTAAGTAATCCTTTGGCTACTGTACCAAAAGCACCTATCACAATTGGTATAATTGTCACTTTCATGTTCTCTAGTTGTTGTTTTTTTCCATTCCCTAGCAAGGTCGAGGTACTTATCCCTCTTTTCACATTCTTTCAGTTTTATTCTGTCGTCAGCCTGGGCAGGAAAGTCGGCAATTTTGCAAGAACTCTTTTCTTTTGTGGGTTATTGTTAGGTCTGGTCTTCTGGCCGAGTTTTTCACCCTACCTTCAGATGATTGTCTTTCATTGAAGTCTGAGTGAAATAACTAACATCAGGTCTCCAGAACTCTTCCCAGTATTCTGGGCGATCTCAGCAACAGTGTTGTTTGGATGGTTTCCATTCTTCCACCATTAGCCATCTTTTCTAACCTACTTTGATGACTGTTACAAGTTCGCCAACTGCAATTAGTATTACCGTCACCTTCATCTTTCAAAACCTGTTTTTTTTTTAGTTCCCTGGCAAGGCCAAAATATTTTGACGAGCTTTTATCCTTTCACTTTCACTTTCACTCTGCTGTCTGCAGGAAGAACAAAACCCACTTGATAACAAGTTCGTTTTTTCTTTAATTCTTTTTGTATATATTTAGTTAACAGTAGGTATGGTCTTCGTATCATTTTTTTAAAGTCCCAGAGAGTCTTAATTGTTTCATTTCCAAGGACAGGTTCACTTTGATGCATATATCATTCGTCAGTTGGGTGAAATTTCAGTCTATTACACAATTCGTCCTTGTTCTTTAATCATTTTGTATTAATGTTGATTCATATCTTATATAGAGCATCTGTAAGAGGGGGGATAAATAATCATTCATACTGACTATTTGATTAACTCTAATTTTGAAATTTAAAATACAAGAATATAAATGAAGACCTGATCATCTAAGGAACATATATGATAAAATAATAAGTCCTCTGCTATCTAGATATATTGATTCAATTCAGACGAATCAGTGCCAAATTTTGATTTTTGTTGTTGATTTTATTTGATCAGAGGATTTTTGGCAAAAAATGGATTATGCAACATTTTGTTATTACCTTAGGCGGCAAATCATATCAAAGTTAAGATTCGAGAGCGTGGTGATTACGATGTTATAAGACAACGCAGTTTCACAACACATCCAAAGAACTTCAGAGGTACCAGGATCATTGTAAAACATCCGGGAATAAGTGTGATAAATGCAACGGAGTGATGTTCACGGAAATTAGCGTTTTACTCATAGTTCCTTTTTTCTCTAACTAAACACAGCTTCAGACTGGATAACTGTACTACACTTCTCGTGCATCGAAGTTTAAGACTTTTATCCATTTCCATTGAAATTTACTGCACTTTCACTGCAACACACAGTGAAAGTACAGTAACATAGATGTTTTAGATTAGAGACACAACTATTGCCTCAGGATTTTTGTTCGAGTATTGTTTCCGAATGTATAGGCTATTTTTTGTTTTGTTAAACACACACACACACACACACACACACACACACACACACACACACACACACACACACATATATATATATATATATATATATATATATATATATATATATATATATATATTCGCTACTCTGCGACAGGAGAGAGCATGCAAAAGAGTCATCTGACGAGACGGAGAATATAGCTATAATATTCTCCGCCGAAATATATTTATTATGACGACTTAACCGAGTTTGAGTCTCCATTTAATTGTACTAATATATATATATATATATATATATATATATATATATATATATACTTTTGTGTGTGTGTGTGTGTGTGTGTGTGTGTGTGTGTGTGTGTGTGTGTGTGTGTTGTTTGTATATATGTAACCTTCCTTTAGTTTTAAAAACCCGCTGTAGTAGTTCGAGATCTTTATTAAATATGTACACATAAAATATATTTACATACTAAAGATTTTTTGAATCAAAATTATTACTAAATGGTTATTTTGATAAGTTTGCGTTTTCTCTGTACGTATTTTCTCTATCGAACAAATACTCACTATAACCGAGATGATTTTGAAATGCTTATTAGAAATATTTACATTTTCCTAAATAGAAACATGACTCTAGAATACTAAGAGGTTCACGTGTAAGATAAACGTTTTCTTGTTTCTCAATCCCGATAAATGTTGTTTCGTTTCTCAATTCTGATAAAATAGTCCAGTTTCTCTCTACTGAAAGAATGAGCTATTTATATTTATTCGCCTAAAACTATTTTTTCCTCAACTGTTTTAATTGTCGTCTTGTTACTCAATTCTGTTAAATATTTTCTGACTTTTCAATTCTGTAAAAAAATACCTAGTTTCTCATTTCTACAAAAAATTTTTAACTTTATGGTCCTTAGTGAAATAATATAGTTTCTCATATCTAATCAAAAACATCTCGATTCTCAGTTCAGGTAGAAGTTTGCTAGTTTCATAATATAACCAAAAGTCTTCTTGTTCCTTTCTTCTAGTAAAATCGTGCAGCTTCCCAAATTTTCTAAAATCATTTTTTTTTCTCAATTCTGCTTAAAGTATTTTTTTTACTTGATTCTGTTAATTATTGTCTAGTTTTTCAATGCTAATAAATAATGTCTGGCTTTTCAATTCTGTAAAAAAGTTAACTAGTTTCGCAATCGTTATGTTTATTATCCCTTGTGCAATAATCTTGTTTCTCTATTTTGCAAAGTTATTTTTTTATTGAATCTGGTTATATTCGTCTAGTTTTTCAAATTTGTTGAACATTTTCTTCTACAATTATAACACAATTTTTTTTTCATTTTGCAAAAAGTCGTTTAGTTTTTCTGTTCTGAAAGAAAATCATCTGGTTTCTATATTTCCTCATGGTCGTCGAGATTCTCACTTTTGGAAACACTGACTTGTTTCTCAATTCAGCAGAAAGTATCTTTTTTCTCAACCAGGAAAGCATTTTACAATGCAAAACACGCTCGTTTTAATTATATAATTTACTTGTAATCAATAACAAAACACGGTGATCTGCTGGAAAATCTCTCATTCACTTTTGTTTAGCCATGTTTTCGTCTATGCTATTTTCATCAGGGATAATTTCTTTCTTCTTAATTTGAGTTCGTCTGTCATAGAAGATGATTTATTTTCAATGAAAGAGCGCCAATTGGGGTGACATACCTCATTCGGAAACGGTATCGAGGCATTTCCATCGAATTGGTCACCACTTTTGGCTCAGCTTGGCGACATTCAGATCTTATCTTTTCCAATGTCCACTTGTTTTGCCACTTGTTTATTAATTTAGAATTATTTTTACAATGAGGCGACGTGTTGTCTAACGTTCAGAGATGGATTATCGTCATTATTTAATGATTCCTCGGACTTATATATTCTTGTTCCAACTACAACTTTACAGACGGTTCGAACTCTAACCTTGAGATTTCCGCATATGTATAGGCGTAAACCAATTAGGCCATAGCCTCATAATGAAAAAAACATTTATTTCACACAACAAATATGTATTTTTCAACGTAATTTATTCCCTTCTCAATGCCCGCAACTCAACGCTAAGGCTGGACAAAAGTAACATCAACATGAGCATTCACTCGTGTCAGGTAGAGGGCGCCTGTCATGTATCTTAAACAGTATAATCAAAATTCAAATGGACAAATAGTTAATGGATTTATTAGACAGAATAAAATTCAAAATTGAATTCCATGATGTTAAGAAAGTATGCATGATAGCTATTTAAATCAATAAATTTTATGATTTTCACTCAAATTAAATGTTCTTTTTACGAAATTCTTTACGAAATTTTAACAATGTAATTCCATATAAAATATAACTAATTATTTTGTTTTTAAATCACTTGTTTATATACCTTTTTGTTGTTATATGGAATTTTGTTTATTTGTAACAATGACTGGTTTCGCCGTTCTAGGTAAATTCTTAATTGACAGCAAATACACACAAAAATTAGTTTTGACCATGGTCTATTATTCGGCATATATGGGTACTTCAGCTAATAAATAAAAATTTTGCTATTAATACACTGTTATTAAATTGCTTGATGAGGACATTTTCATATCTACAAATCTTATTGATATATACGTAAAAACCTATATTTTGCTAAATTGTATCCTATCAACTGCTGATTATTTTACTTATCCGTGCTAAATAAAACAGCGTGATCGCACTTATAACAGTATAAACTTACCCTTGAGTTTCCTTTTGTAATATTATAATGTTTTTAATTATAAATATGAAGGAAATTGATCGATAATAAACCAGAGGTCTGAAATTGGGGATAAAGATAACAGGCCTTGTGAATTGATACTAAATACAAAATGATATTTTTAACTGAAGTTGTTCCTTGCTTGCATTTGCTATTCTCTCACTGGAATTGTAGAGGAACAAAACAGGATCATGTGAAAATTTGATTTTTATCTTGAGGAGTCTGGTCTTAATATAAATCTGAATTATCTGACAAGAAGGTTATCGGTAAAGAATTCCAAATCGATATCTTGTTATCTGGCAGAACAAAAAGAGATATGGCGGAAGTTTTATTAAATTCCTTATAGTAATATACAGATGAACAACAACAAAAATGTGCGGTGGCAATTCAAATATACGCAATAACCTTCCATGAAGATTAGTGATGGTTTCGGGATTCGTTTCTAGAAATACTTGCAGATGAGTATTTCAAGTTTAAAGGGTTAGATTTAATGATTGATGCTAAAATGAGAATTATTCTTGTAGATAATTAATGTTTGACTAGTTCAAAAGTTACAGATTATTTTAATCCTTATTCAAAATATCTTCAGATATTAGGATGATGCGAATTTATACTGAAATGATTCTGATAATAACCAAATTTCCTTTGACTTGATGAAATTCAACAATTCTTTAAAATAATTTTGATTGTTTTTTTTTGTGGGGGTAGTGTTTTGGTTTTATAGCATATAAACTATTGTAGTTTATTTAATGCCAAATCAGTTTTCATACTTCTGAACATTTCTATTTCAAACTATTCAGTTTAGCATGTGTATAGTTTTTTTTACACATACTTAAATGTCAAAATAGTTCTATTTCAAACAATTCAGTTTAGTATAATTACACGGTTAAAATGTTAAAACATTTCTATTTCAAGCAATTCAGTTTAAGGTATGTACACATTTACTTCTATTTGATAGGACTATATATATATATATATATATATATATATATATATATATATATATATATATATATATATATATAAGGGGTACTCCGTATTCCCTAAAGTTCCTGCATTACTGGAGCCTTACCATCAGATGGTTTAATGTCATATCCAAGACTTTCGTGGGGGTAGTCTTACCCCTCTGCAGAGATTGAGTCGATGTATTCTTCTGAATGAGCGAAATAAATTTGATTGTTATCATTTATCTCACTGACCACTATATCAATACCAACCAACTCTTATCTGGTTACTTATGCGTCTGTGGTATATGTTTTTGAAATATTAGCTATTAAAAATATCAAAACTTTGAAAAAAGTTTTCAGCGATTTACAAGGTAATTATTATGCTAAACTGTTCCCTTTCTGTCGCCTTCAAGTAAACTAAAGAGAATCTTATTGTGCATTGCCCAGACAGTCGGAGCTAAACACCGTGGATGAGTGTTTGGTGGAAATAAGGAAGCAGAAGATGTTTATCTAATTATTTATAATGCTCACCATTAAATACCTATATTTCCTGGAACAGTTCCCTCATTACTGAACCGTGAATAGAAGAATTCGCATTGCAGATTTAGAGCAGGTTCACAATGTCAGAATGCTTGTTCTCTCTATTCCCAACGAGTGAATCTCCACGAAGCCTTAAGCTGCATCGCGCATTGATTCCCGACGTCTACATTGACGTCCCCCATATCGTATTCACATGTTTACTTCTAACATTCAATCAGACATGAAGATTACTGGAGATTAACTCCAATTATCCTGTTGACTATAGGCAATCCATCCCGTCATAGTTTATCACCCTGTTTAACCGGAAAAGGCGGAGATCAATCAGAAAGTTTTCCAAGCTGAAAACCAAATTGTGATTATTTTCTATGAATTTTTTTCTCTTTTAACTTTTTTCTTTGTCCTTAGAAAATCAATTCTTATAAAATTCATTTATTTTGAATTTTTTAATGCCAACAGTAGCTGGTAACGGCCATTCACTGTTTACCGTTCAACGAGGTTTTTTTTAATTTAAACGTTCTCAAAGAAACATACGTGTAACTCTGTGCTACTAGATTAAAACTCATCTCGTAGGGTAAAATTTTGCTACTTGAGGCAAAGTGTTGAATTTCTTCCCACTATGAGCATTATAATTTTTAATACATATGTGTGTGTGTGTGTGTGTGTGTGTGTGTGTGTGTGTGTGTGTGTGTGTGTGTGTGTGTGTGTGTGTGTGTGTGTGTGTGTGTGTTTACAATAAATGTAACGTTACAAAGAAATGAACAAGTTTACTTAGAGTATCAGCTTATCAATTAGGAAATAATTCGAATAAATTCTCTTACACGCTTTGCTTATGAAATAATCTGAAAATGCTAATAGGCAAAGTCAATTGCCTTGCTCGGTAGCATCAATGCATTTCTGATTAGTCGATTTTCTGTATCGATATAAAGAATCGATAAATTTTAGTCTTTGAATACTGGAATTTCGTCTAAAAGATCGAAAAAAAATCGTGCAAAGTTTACGTTCAAAATAGTTAAGTCGCATTCATAGCTTTGCAGCTGCTAAAGACATCTAATTTGAGATCGCTTTTCTGCTCCCAAATTTTTACACATTTTTCATCATAAAAATCAAGAAA
Source organism: Sepioteuthis lessoniana (assembly GCA_963585895.1). NCBI lineage: Eukaryota > Metazoa > Mollusca > Cephalopoda > Myopsida > Loliginidae > Sepioteuthis > Sepioteuthis lessoniana. Next base: position 42,286,443 of record OY757906.1, on the reverse strand, counting down.
TCAATCGGTATGATATAATGTCATGTGTATGTGTATGTTTACGTTTTATGCAGAATACCCCTAATAAACGTCGAGACATGTCACCCATTACAATTCTATTATTACTGTAAATTCAGTCAAAAACATACATATTATATGTTTACAACCCAAATACATGACATTAACTATTTCCTGAAAGACATACATATAACTCCAATCCTAGCACCTGCGGTTAATGATTGATAGGTTGGTGGTAATAGTTGAATAATAAGTAATGGTGACTTTACTCGAGGGTAAACCGAAGGCTCCCTTTTCATTAGCTGCAGCACCAAGGTGCAGGGGAGGGTACTTACCCCTTTCTTTGGATTGCTCCACTTTACCCTTGACCTTACCTTATAATGCTGAGTTTTATGCAAGTCAGCATCAAGTACCATTTTTGAGTCTTTCGCATCACTCGACAGGGGATTGAACTCCGGTCTCCCGAAACATTGTCAAACACTCTACCAACTAGCCTAATTGGGGAGGGATCTAAAATGATATAGATTTTATAGGGAGATGCACTCTGAGTTAGATATCTTGTTAGAAAGTACTTTTGAACTAAAAGCAGTAGTGATTCATACTCGAAGCCAAGCAGTTGGCTGAGAGATTTATTATTTAAATATCCACCAGGGATGGGGATGTTGAGCTCTCAGATGCTCTGTTGAAATGTCATGGTTAAAAGAATTCTCCTCCGACTAAAATAACCGTGACGATTTGAAACAACGAACAATAAGGATTGAGGTATATTTGTCTCTTTTAGGAAAACCATTTAATAAAACATAAATCGTGTTTGTCAAATTCTTTGAATCTACAGTCTATGAGTTTTGTACGGGATCAAGAGACAACGTCTGATTTCACCTGCAGTGTAACATAAAGATGACTTTTCGAAAGTGGCAACGATACAGCTTTTCGTTTGTTTTTTTTTATAATCGATATCTATCAATGTTCAGTTTCTTGGATATGATGTTAGCGGTTTTTTGTAATTGTAATTTCTCTTTATTTAAAATATTCACAATGCTTGAGAATAGACTATAGCTGTCTTGTATCAAAATACAGGAATAATCTTTGGGATTTATTCAGGTTTATGGTTTTAATATTTAACAAATAATTCAAACAAAAATATATTTTGATTTCTCAGAGGATTTTTACATTATTTTGATTATTAATCTTGATTCATATATATATATATATATATATATATATATATATATATATATATATATATATATATATATATTTGTACTTGGCATCATCAGTACGCTAGTGCATCAAAAAGAAAAGGTTTAGGAGTAAGTCTAGTATCAATAATCGAATACTCTATTGCTTAAAAGATCCAACCATTTGTGTCATAAAACAGAATTTGATTTCATGGAAAAGGGTAGTACATTTTTTTTATATTGTAGTTACTATGCAATGCAAAAATTACAACTGTTAAATTTCGCATAAAATTGATCTTCTGTCGCGTACTGCTCATTCAGAGGGGTAGGGTAAATACATACACTACATATCGCAGTCTAAATTCCATGGCATTGAATATATATATCTAATATCTATTCATTTATTATCATTATACAATAGCTCTGTCCTAGATAATGAGAACTCTCCATATTATATTGCACTTGGTTCGCCACAAACTCACTAGGTTATTTAGTGACAGCCAACACTGTTGTTATATATATATATATATATATATATATATATATATATATATATATATATATATATATATACCCGATCCCTAACACCACTAGTAGGATGCGAAACCGGGTCAATTTTAGAGTGGTTTAGAGTTTTCCTTCTCCTAGATCGGTTGCCTTACTTTGACAAAAAATCTTAGTTCGCCCTGTTTTTTATCCATAGTTTGTGAAAGCGAAGATAAATCTACTTTTTTACTGGGGAATTTAGCACGAAATATAATTCAAACAGCCTCGTATTGGTTCTAACCAAGGCTCTTCGTGTCCATTTACCTCGATCATATAAGCACATCCTATTTTTTACGGTGTGGCACAAGGTCAATTTTAAACCAAAGTATAGTTGGTTTGAATTCAGACTTTTCATTCTCCTAAACTGATCGCCTAATCCAGGCTAAAGAGCCCAATTAGCCTGATGTTTGTAATACAAACCTAACGAAAACAGAATAATTTACCGATTTTTTTTAAAAAATTGAGCGATATGATTTGATTGTTCTTAATTGGAGAATATAGCAATATACCGTTATATTTGAAACTAAATTATTTTCAACGTAAGCACAGACCATTCTATGGAAGTGTCTGTGTTTACGTTGCAAATATAATTTTTTAAATCTAGATTATCGATATAATTGAGATAAAAATTAAATGTCAATTAAAAAGTAAACTTCTTCCGAAATATAAGCATCAATACTATCTTTGTCACAATAGGAACCCGGCATATTTATAAAATATATTGTGGGGTAATGATACATATCAAGTTGCTTTCTGCTACCATGAAAATCTCTATACAAAACTTCAGAATATAGAAAAGTTCGCTTGGGCAAAAAAAAAGATGTACCATAAACAGATAAATGTCAGCTCATAAAAGTTATACAAGAGAAAAGAGAGAACGAGGTCCGTATTGTGGTCTACTAGGAATTAATCAGACTACTGGGATTTCATTAAGTAAACCAATGAACAATAAATAAACCTAGAGCTTTCCCCGATAGCAAAGAGAAATGGGTCGGAGAATCTAAAGTTGATCATCGAACCCAGACTACAAAAACGTTTTGAAAATTTGGTTTATGTTTTGAACAGCATTGCAATTCCTATTTTAAAACCAAAATTAGTTTAATTTTCAAAAGTTTCTTAACGTAATTATATTATCAATGTCCCATTGCCTTCCAATCCTTTGCTTGAGTTATATAATATCAATTATTTTTATTAAAATAAATAGAGCCCAGACGGCTGGGGCTGATGAATGCACCTACTGTATCTCTGCAGAGGGGTAAGATTCCTCCAACAAATGTCCTGGATATGACATAAAACAATCTGATGATGACGCTACAATACGGCTGGAGCTATGAGGAATGCAGAATACAACTTTAGTGCCATCGCTCTCAGATCCACTCCGATCCGGAGTGGGAGTAACGGATAGAGCCCTATTCATGGGTCTAATGAAAGTGTTTGACATTTAAACTGTACTTTTGCTCAACTTAATAGTTTGAAATCGAACTGTTTTGACATTTAAACTGTGGTCTTATGTTCAACTGTTTTTTTTTAATAATACTGTTTCCTTGGCCTCGTGGGTAGAGTGTTCGTCAGTGGTCCGGGAGACCTGGGTTCAATCCCAGGTTGCGTCATACCAAACACTTTAAATATGGTACTTGATATCTCCTTGCTTAACACTCAGGATTATAAGGTACGTATCAAGGGTAAAGTGGAGCAATCCAAGGAAAGGAATAGCGCCCTCCCATTCACCTCAGTGTAGCAGCTATTGAAAACGGAGCCTTCTGGTCGCCCTGGACTACGGTCGCCAACTTTGCTTACTTATATGTATAAAGATTGATTTGGCATTAAATAATCTACAATGAATGATATGCTATAAAACCGAGCCAAACCATACCAAACAAATAATATTCACTCAATAAGATGGTATAAAGTATTCCTATCTAAATTAAATTACTTATATTAGATAGGAATACTTGATACCAGGTTACCGTGTGAATATAATTTCAAGGAGATCTACTTTATTCATAAATGGATCTTTGAAAGTTACTGTGACTCAGAGTAGATCAGAAAATAATGGCAATGAAGGGGTACACTAAACTTCACAGAGGTCCAGAATCAGAGTCTCACCACTAGATACAGTTTAATATCACACCCAGAATATTCTTAGTGAGTGTCCTAACCCTTCTGTAGAGGATACAATCAAATTATTCTAATACTCTTCAACAAGGCAGAACTTAGACATTGTAAACAAAATAAATAAATTAATAAATAAGACGAGTCAATTCTTAGATCCGTTTGTTCCTAGATACACAATTAAAATGAAAAAAAACATAATAAGAGTTTTCATGAACTTTGAACCTTGCTAGATAATTGTACTAGGTGGGATGATAAGGTGACAGTAGTATGTATCGTTATTCTTGTGTTGCATTTTTTAAATACATCTTTAAAAAAGGCCATGTTGCATTCTGATCGGCTTAGACTTATGATCACATGGTACTAAGATCAAGCAGAAGAACACAAAGAATGACTGGAGATTGGGATGAGTGAAGATGTGTATGATTATATAGAGATGGAGAGGGCGTAACTCAAAGCGATAAAGGATTTATTGATCTGAGAAAAAAAAGAGCTGAAAGTCATTTGCTATTCTAAAACATATAAGGCAAAGATTACATTTAAGCTTTTCTTTGGAATTTGAGCCGATAATGTAGTATATCAATAAAGGATGAGTTGGAAGACCATGTTTTGACTAGAAACTCTCTGATTGATAACAGTAAGACATGGAGACGACCATTTCCCATTAATTTAACGTTAGAAAAGTGAAAGATTGTCTACAATAAGTCAGTGATAGAAATGACTAAAATAATTCCTCATCCAGTTGATCAAACATTTGTTTGAGTATTCATTCGTGGACTAAAAAACACGATCTTGGAAGAGCCTACTCAAATGAAAGTGTGGCACTCCATTTTGGGACGGATTTGGAATTCAAAGATATAGAACTCAAATTGGCAACACTTTTCGATAACTATGGAAATACAGTAGACACACAAGAAGCAATTTGGAAACATTGACATGTGTAAAAATATAGAGAATTGAACTATTACAAAAGAATATAGTTGAAGAATGCTTGAAAATTTCAGGTATGTAACATATCATCTTAAACGAGGGATAGTGAATTCCTTCTGACGAACAAATCTAAGCGTGTACAACGATTAACAATAATATGATTAACAATAAGAAAATGGGAATTACAATTTCAGATTGAACAATAACAATGATCACAGCAACTACAAAGTTTTGAAATTTCCTAAGATTATTAGCTTTCTTCCTTCCTAGACAAAAGAACCTAAGTAATTTATACAATAGGTTCTGTAATACATTTTCTTTTTTAGCTATTTTCAGACAATACTCTTCGCGAAAATAAAGTAAAAAAATATAATAGAATTTTTCTTCAAGAAAGGCAGAACACTTAAATTCTGAAACTCTTCGCCAAATTGTCTTGAAGTATTTGTCAAAATTTCTGACACTTTTCCACTAATCTTTCGGTCAAATATAGAATCTTCACTCCATCAAATTAGGAGGGAGCTGAGGACGGCATATGGAAACCGGTTACAATGTCCTTTGGCCGAGTCTTCGATTGCATATACGTCTATATTTGAAAGAGTTATAAAAGGGATACTGAATAGAATTCAATGGCTGGCGGCAATGCTTGAAAGACAAGATCAATATTGCAGCCCCTTTCGCCTCACCAGTTGGCGTCTGATTGGAAACTGATTAACTTATTCGTACTTGCACACAAACGGACAGAAAGTCGAGCCAATAACCAGCTGTGACTAAATTACATTTGGAATGAACAGTAATAAGAGGACCCCACCACCATCGTCTTCAAGAATTCCTTAATTAATTAATATACTACTGCTACTATTATTAATAATAATAATAATAATAATAATAATAATAATAATAATAATAATTAGTTTTCCACTGAAAACAATCAATACTCAACAAAATTAACAATAATATCAACAATAACAAAATGAGAATTACAATTTCAGATTGAACAATAACAATAATCTCAGCAACTACAACAACAACAACAACAATTGATAACAATTAAACTAATACTAATTCTAATACTATCACCACCACCACTACAACTACTACTACTACTACTAATAATAATAATAATAATAATAATAATAATAATAATAAGAAGAAGAAGAAGAAGAAGAAGAAGAAGAAGAAGAAGAAGAAGAAGAAATATTATTGTCATTTTTATCTGTCATGTCAGTGTAACCTAAAGAAAATCATTAGGTATTGATGTTTAAATGTAATAGTGATGCTAATGGTACACTATAGTTTCATATGTCAATAACTACCAGCAAAATTATTACCAATATTAATAAATCATACATAGACGAACCGCAAATCAATGGAGTTCCCGTTTTAACAACCAATCCTGGTAGTTTATATACTTCGTCTTATAAGCAAACGATTTTAAAGATAACTCCCGTACTTTACTCCATTATATCGATAATCTGGATGAACAAAAAAGGCTATCAGTGAAAACGGTATTCTCCACCCCTTGAATGGATTTTGTACATTCAATTTCAAATTATGAGCAAGTTACGGCAATTCAAATACATTGGTCAAATGAAAATCTCGCAAGAAGTTTCATACATACATACATACATAAATATATATATATATATATATATGTGTGTGTGTGTGTGTGTGTGTATGTGAGAGAGAGAGGGAGAGAGAGAGAGAGAGAGAGTAATGAAACTGAATTTGGATAGATAGATTGATAGATTGATCTGATTTAGTTTCTTTGTTTAATGGCATATAAACCTTCGCGTGTTATCTAATGCCAAAGACGGACGTGTGGAAGAATAGTAGTGATATAATTCAACATATAACTGGGGAGATATGGGGGGTGGAATTTTCTCAAGGTTTTTAGACTGAAATCTAACGTGATAGCACGGTTGGATTTAGAATTCACTTTCTCCGAGGAAGCAGTCTAGCACTTATTCAGTTAAACAACGGGAAATAATATATATATATATATATATATATATATATATATATATATATATATATATATATACAGAAAGAGAGAGAGAAAGAGCGAGAGAAAGAGAGAGAGAAGTCTTTCAATAAATATAGAGAACATATTTGAAAAAAGCAAAATGTATTTAATCTCAGGACTATTGCGATATTGCCCAGTCGAGTGGGGTTGTAGAATACACCGACTGCTTCGCTGCAGAGGAGTAAGACCCCCAACGAGTGTCCTGATTATGACACTGAACAAACTGATGGTAAAGCTCCAGTTATGCTAGAGCCTTGGAGAATGCGGAGTAAACCTTCATTGCCATCGCTCCCAGGCCCCCATAAACCCGAAGTGGTAGCACCTGGGGTTAAATAGAACTAAACTGTGCTTTGTTTTTACTGTTTTTTTGCATTTAAACTGTGTATTTATGCTAAACTAAATTGCTCAAAATATAACTATTTTGGTTTCTAAAATATGTACTTATGCTAAACTGAATTATCTGAAATGAAATCGTTTTGACATTAACTCTGTGTATTGTCCAATCGGCTGGGGCTGTAGATTACACCGACTGCACATCTGCAGAGGGATAAGATCTCCTCCAATGAGTGTCCTGGATATGACACTAAACAATCTGATGGTGAGTTTCCAGTGATGCTGGCGCCTTGGGGAATGCGGAGCACCTTTTCATTGCCAGTTCCCCCCTGGCCAGGAATGATAGCCCCTGATAGGGCCCTATCTATAGGTTAAATAGAACTATCTGCATACTTTTGCTAAACTGATTTTTTTGTATTAGAACAGTTTGAATAAATCGAATAGCTGTAAATAGAAATGCTTTTGACAAATAAACTGTGTATTTACATTTAAACTGAATAGCTTAATATAGAACTGTTTTGACATTTAACTGTGTATAAACAAAATCTGAATTAGCTAAATTAGAACTGGTTGATTAAACAGAATTGCTTGAAATAGAAACGCTTTTGACAATTTAACTGGGTACCCGTGCTAAACTGAGCTTTTTTAAATAGAACTATTTTCCTTAAAATGGAGTTGGCGTTAAATAACCTACAAAGGTTGATATACCGTAACCAACAGTTGCAATAAATGTAAATTCTGAAGTGTTTGTGATTAATTTTTTAGCAAAATTATTTTATCTTTCAAATATATTTGTTTTAAGGCTATTTAATATGGCGGCAAATGTAAGAAATGCGCATGTTTGATAAAAAAAAAACCGTCATCAGTTATGCTTTTTACTTGGGTTATTGGGGGAGGCGGCTATTTCAACATAATACCCTCCTCGCCAGCTTGACTCCCCTGAGGATGGTCAACTCTGATTAGCCATCCGAAACTGGTATTTGTTATACGCTTCAACAAGCGTAAAAGTGTGACACAAGGCTAATTTTAGGTGGGTTCGATCGCATGCTCTAGCCCAGACGCGTGCGGCAGTCCCAAAAATGTCTTGGGCTCCGTTGTAATTCCCCAAAAAGGGGCACCTCAGGCGCCAGGGT
>OY757906.1:42188191-42270691 GCA_963585895.1 Sepioteuthis lessoniana | reverse complement strand
AATTACAGTTTCAATGTCAAAATCATTTCCATTTCAAACAGTTCAGTTTAGATAACAAAAACAGTTCAACTTCAAACAATTCAGTCTAACTTAAGTGCTCTGTTAGCATGTCAAAATAAATGTCAAAATAGTTCTATTTCAAGTGCTCAGTTTAGCATAAAAATGCAGTTTAGTTCTATTTGACCTAGCAGGTGCTACCACTCAGGGCCAGAGTTAACCTGGAAGAATTAGCAATGAAGGGGTGCTCTGCATTTCCCAAAGCTCCGGCATAATTGGAACCTCACCATCAGAGTGTTTAGTGTTATATCCAGGATACTCATTGGTGTAGGGGGTCTTACCCCTTAGCAGAAGTGCAATCGGTGTATTTTACAACCCCAGCCGACTTTCCAAGTGTGTGTGTGTGTGTGTGTTTACACATATACTCATAGGCGGTACATTTATTTTATTTTTATTTTTAAAATACATGGTAGCAGAAAAAATGGGGAAATTTGGAAAGCTAAGTTCAATCATTGTTCATCTCTCATGTTACACGACATTTCCTGTGTCTAACTGGTAATTTAACACAACTCTTGTAATCTCTCCAGCAGAATTTTTTACAAACATTTTTTCTTTTTATTTTGATTAAGCCATTTCACGCTATGTATTCCCTGTAATTTGCTTAGCGTCTCGTATAACTAGCAACTTCTAGTGCACTTTTTAAAAGTTTATAACCTTTTAAAAGTAATCATACTGAAGTTTAAATCATCATCTATAACATCATAATCATCATTACGTCATAAAAAGGATTCCGTTGATTTATCCGTCTATATCATTCATCACTCCTAGCTGGTTCCATCGACTACATCCAATGTCCACACAGAATTAATGTATGTTAGTTGGACAACACTGGTATGTCCATACGTGGTAGTCAATAGGAGAAAGTCATCTTTACTTCTCAAGCATAGCCAATCATGCCTTTATCTTCTTACTTGGATATTTTGTGAGAGCGGTGATAATTATCTGTATAGCAGATGTTTTTGGGTGCAGCATATGGGTGCAGGAGTTGTTCGAAACATCATATAACATTCTTGCTAGTTCTTGTCTTGCTTTTTCTCCACACGTTTTTCTAGGGTCCAGGTGCTGCATTCATACGGTAGTATTGACACGGTCACAGCTTGGAAGAAATTCCGTTTTATTCTATCTGAGCAATCAGATTCCATATGATCGGCAACCTTTCTATAAGAGTCCACACCTTCCCTATGTGCTAGCTGACATCCTTTTCAGTTGATGAGATTTTGCTGCTGAGATATGTGAACTTGTCTAATTTTAAAGGCTTCACACTTAAAGTGGAGATGGTTCCATCTTGTTTAAAATATTTGAAACGTTTTATTTGCGTTCACTTTCAGACCAGTAACTCTTGCTACTTGATCCAGGTTTTGCGGCAGAGATTCGGCAAGGGCACGTCTATGTAGTCGGTTGGTTGAATTTTATGACATATCAACCCTTGTAAGATATGTAATGCCAAATCCAATTCATACATATATATTAAATATATGATTTGTAAACAAATAGTTTGTAGACAAAATTTTCAACCGAGTCATAACTCATTTGTTTGCACACAGTTAAATAGTTTCATGTATTGCTACATTTTTTCCAAGCAGTGGTCGTATTGATACTGTTATATGAATGCACTACATGGATGTTAACTAAACGTTTGGAGAAAAAGCTTGACATAATTACACAAGAATGCTGAGAGCAATATTGAACAAGTCCTGGAGGCAGTACCCCACAAAGCAGCAGCTGTACAGCCACCTTCCACCCATAATGAAAAATATCCTAATTAGCCGATCCAGACATGCGAGACACTGCTGGAGAAGTAGGGACAAACTCATAAGCGATATACTCCTGTAGACCCTTTCACATAGACGAGCATAAGCAGGACGACAAGTTAGAACCTATATACAACAGCTCTATGCCGATGTAGGATGTAGAATTGAAGACCTATCGGGAGCGATGGACGATAAAGACTGGTGGCGGGAGAGTGTCAGGGAGATTTGTGCTTGCAGCACGACATGATGATGATAATGATGATGATTGCTACGTAATACCAATAATTCAATTTTTGCACAAAGTAATCCAATTTAACATGAGTAATTCTATTTAGTATTCCTCATTTGTTTGTACACACTTATATGGCTTGAATTATTACTATGTAAAACTAACAATTCAATTTAAGACATTTGTTTGCATACAATTAAACAGTACTAGATGACCCATAGAAGTGACCCTAACAGCTACTACCTCTCGGTCAGATTGGACCTGGTTTGGTTTGTATTTGTTTTATGGTACATCTATTATAGCAGGTTATTTAATGCCGAATCCTGTTTATACGTATATATTAAATATGTATGATTTGTTAACACATTTTTTTATTACATTTTTATATGTGTCTGTGCTCATTTTTTGCGCGCACTTAAATGGTTTCAAGTATCTAATACGAATAATAGCATTTATTAACCATTTTAAACACAGTTAAATGGTTTCAAATATTGCAATGTAACACTCAGTTTAACTTCAGTCTTTTGTTGGCACATACTTAAATGATCAAAAAGTTCTATTTCAAACGATTCGATGTAGCATGAGTAATTTTTTGCGCTCAGCTTAAATAGTCAAACATGTATTTTTTTGATATATCGATAGAACCCAATCAGTTGCCACCACTCCCGGTCAGATTGAACCTGGGAGCAATGATAATGAAGGTATACTCCATCATCCCCAAATCTCTAGGGCTGGAGCCTCGTAATAAAACTGTTTAATATCATATGTTGAGCTCTCGTGGTGTGGGTCTTACCTCTCTCTAGAGATGCAGTCAATTGGGCTAAGGTCTATGTAGATTATCTACATTGACATATTTCCTGATTAAAGCTGATTTATTTATGGTATATAAAAAAGAAAATATTATATAAACCTGCAAGCCTTCATCTACAAGGATCGGAAGCAAAAAGTGGAATCATTTTTTAAATGGTTTCTTTTAGTCTAATTATTTTTGAAAAAATAGGATGAAACTAAATTTTCACGATTAGCTCTATTATTCAAGCACTTTTTGAAAAAGTAAAATTAAGCCCAATGGAATGGTAAAATCCACTATACGGCAAGTTCTCTCTCTTTTTTTTTCCTTTTTTCTTTTTATTAATCATTACTAGGTCAGATCACCTGGCCAGGATCATTTAATCCGTTCGTATCTCTATTATTATTATTATTATTATTATTATTATTATTATTATCGTTATTGTTGTTGCTAAGACCTCCTAAAAATAATTGCGTTGAAATAAAGGTTGAAAAGTTCTCGCATTCGTAGAAATTATATAAAAATGATATTTGTTACAGTAGCAGCTGTAAATGGACGTGGGTGAAGAGGGAAAGTAATGGTGAATCTCGTCATATATAATTCTCGAACCGCCAAATGGACAATTCTCTTCCATTTCCCCATGTTTTTCCCATATTTTTACCGACTTAAATTAATATCCGGACGGCCACCCTTTTCATGCCAGCGGAAGTTTTGACGCTTCAACAGGATATTAAGGAATTTGGCATTTCACAGATGGGACTGCGCAGTTCCAAGAGCATCAAATCCGCCAATTGCGACGCTGATGCTTTTCCTCTTGCGTCAATCGAACTACTCGATTTAGATATAATGCCAAGATTAAATTTAACGGCTGGCGGATTTTACGGAAAATAGCACCCGGTTAGAGATAGCCTTCGGAGACCATGTCAATAAGAAAGAATGATTTGATATCAGTCTTCCATATCGTGGGCAAAATGGCATCTTGATGCCTTCTTCATGTAAAGTCTCGGAAAATATGTAATATTGTAGATTTCTTTCCACCATTTCTATTATCTATCTATCTTTTTCTGGGAATAAATGTATATAATCTTTATTTCACGTGTTTTTATAAATGTACATACTGTCTGTTTCACGGTTTCTGCGATCTCCAGGACAAATGACTTCTTATTTTTCTTGGATATGTTTTTTTGTGTTTTTATGTGGTTTCATCTATTTTATTTAATCTATTTGCTTAGAGAATGTAATTATTGTTTCGTAAGGTATTGAAGCGGTTGTTTTTTTTTTTTACTATTTTGAAAAGGAGTTAATTTAAGAGCAATTAAGATGGCATATATTTTTGATGGTGGTTATGCTCACTTCTCATATATATATATATATATATATATATATATATATATATAGTATTCTTTGGTCCAGTTAAACCGGAGTTGGGAGTAATTCCATCAGGACAAGAAATTATTCCTGAATGAATATTTAAATTTTCCTGGTAAAGAGCTCAATGTTTCGTTGTTTTTCTTAAAGTATATATATATATATATATATATATATATATATATATATATATATATATATATATATATATATATATTTCCTTTTGTAATAATTCCCTTGCTAAGATAATGAGTGAATGATATACCCTCCCACCTACAGAAAACTTTTCTTAGTAAATTCGGATCTTTATATTTGGCGTGGTATCCGGTCCTTAAAAATTGACTATCCATAGTAATTGTACACCCCCCACACACACCTTTTTGTTTGTGTCTGTATGTGTAGCGTAGTTTTGCCTATTTTTCCGTATTCGTGTGTTAGTATGTGCCTATCCGTTTTTCTGTATGTTTGTCTATGCCTGACCATATTTGTGTGTTTGCACGTGTGAGTGTGTGAGTGTGTGTGTGCATGAATTTTTCTGTTATTCCGTTGGTCCATGTTTTTTGCTTTCATCCGTATGTATTTGTTTGTTCTGTTTTTTCTGAATATGTACGTTTGTTTGTACTTGTACGTGGTTTTGTGTGTGCGTGTGTATTTTTTCTGTTTGTCCGTATACATAGGGTTTGTTTTTGTTTGTCCGTGTTTGTCTTGTAAGTTTGCCTTTCTATGTTTTCGTCTGCTTGTGTGTGTGTGTGTGCGTGCGTGTGTGTGTGTGTGTGTGTCCGAGTGAATGAGTGTGTGTGTGTGTGTCCCCGCGCCCACACACGTGCTTTTGGTCATTGAAAGCAATAGGAGCCATGTTTTATTAAAAATAAACAGCAAAAATCAAAATAAAATGGTCAGTCAACGTGAATAACAAAATGTTCTGTTCAGCATGAATTAATTGATATTTTTCAAATAATTATTTAAGCAATCAGTAAAGATTTTATTTGATTTTATTATTCATGGTTATAAAGAATTTTTCATAAATTGAATCCATATGAAGATGATTTCTAATAATTCTTTGCCTTTTTAGTAAACTAATCATTTAAGAGTTTGAAAATAAGTTAGGCTGAATGAAAAAAAAAGAGGAATACATTCATTGAATTAAAAAAGAAATAAAAAAGATTGATCGCATATATTCTAATGGGAATAACTCGATAACTTTAATATCACAAATATTACTGAAATGAAACTATAAAGTACCATACATATAGCGCAATATTAGGACACAAATGAATCTTAAAAAAACGGCGTAGAATGATCATCTATAACAGTAGGATGGACCTGATGATAGTGTAAATTGGCATTTGATGACACTCGGTAATTCAAATAGAGGAAAAGCGCATGAGAAATACGTAATTACCATAGGAAAAAAGTAATCCTGACTTTTAAAAAGTTAGTCACGAAATATACTGTTTTATATATTATTTATGTTTTATTGTCTTTTTACTCCAGATATTTTAGAAGTTTATCCAAAGTCTATTGCTATGCATTAAGTCTATATGTTATTTCTATATTAGATTATAATGACTTACTTCGTAATAATTAGACATTATTTAGACGATCCAGAAATACGTAGTCTAATATATAATATAATATAATATAATATAATATAATATAATATAATATAATTTCTTTATTAGATTAAAAGTCCATAACAATCTATTAAGTCTGTTATTGTATAAATATCTTACAAGTTTTGACGCAACTAAAACTTAAATTATCTACTTCACAAATAACACTGTGAATATATATATATATATATATATATATATATATATATATATATATACTAACTAATATATATGTGTGTGTATATACATATATATATATATATATATATATATATATATATATATGTGTGTGTGTGTTTATGGGTCTGGGTGTGTGTGTGTGTGTGTGTGTGTGTGTGTGTGTGTGTGTGTGTGTGTGTGTGTGTGTGTGGTTGTGTGATTGTGTGTGAGTGAGATACTCCTTTGATCTCACTGTCGATAAGAAATTTCCTTAACAGGAGACATTAATTGAATAAACAATAGAAAGAAACCACAAAGCCTGAAAAGAAAAGAATGAGATATAATTGTTTAGAGGGAAAGTGTCATTGGAGAACAGAAAAACGAAAGAATTCAGACTGATATGAAAAAGTATAACATAAGAAGAAAAACAGAGAAAGTAAAAGAGCAAAAGTGACAGAGAGAGAGAGAGAGAGAGAGAGAGAGAGAGAGAGAGAGAGGGAGAGCAAGCTCTTATGCTGTAATCCATATGTACAATAATACTTTTACACAGTATAAAAAACTTAAGGAACAAAATGTAAGGGAGACAAGGTTTTCTGTCTTCGTTTAGGGTTACTTGATTAGGAGAAGAACAGAAGACCTAAATTCAGACATTTTATCAGCATATCAAGGTAAATTAGTTCCGTGGAGTATCAAGAACCATAAGAAGTAATCCCTATGTTATCAATTTACTTATCTCCTTCCCCAGGTGATATGACTCAAGCTCAATGTTTAAGTTGAATACTCTTAGTTTCAGTTGGGTTTTCCTTCTCAAAGACTGGTTGCCGTAGCAAGACTGCAGAACCCAGCTAAAGATCCCCTATGGTAGTCCTATATTATGTTTAACCTTGTTATGGAATCTCCAATGACGACACTATTCCAAGTTGTTTAATCAGCGAGTCCTTTCCTTGGACAATATAGGCGCCGTGAAGAGGAGACATCCACAGAATTGGATAATTGCTGGTCTTCCATATAATTTAAACATGCTTGAGCCAAGATGCTAGTGCATATCTCTGGGACCTCGCAAAATTGTCAGATGCGATAAATTATAATGGTCTTATTATTGAATGTATGCTAACATAACACAGAGCAGATGGTACTTTGTAGTGTTTTCTTTCCTTTTCTTTTTTCTACAATTGCATTCAAATGTTCTGAATGTAATAATAATAATGTAATAATAATAATAATAATAATAATAGTAATAATAATAATAATAATAATAATAATAATAATAATAATAATAATAATAATTTACTCCTTTAGATTTTTTCACATCAGTGTTAGTTGATGGTTTCTCACTGGAGTTTGAGTGACAGCACTCGAGAATCTGCAAAATTGTCTACTTTGCTGTCCTGGCGGACCACAGAATAAATCTGATGAAAAGTGAAAAGAAGGATAAGTACCTCGACCTTGCTAGAGAATTGAAAAAGCTGTGGAACATGAAAGTAAAGATTGTGCCAATTGTGATTGGTGCGTTAGGCACAATAACTAAAGAATTATTAAAAGGCATGGCGGACTTAGAAGTTGGCAGACGGGTAGAGACTATCCAAACGACAGCATTGCTGAGAACGGTAAGAATCCTGAGACGAGTCTTGGAGACTTGAGGAGACTTGCTGTCACTCAGACTCCAGGGAAAATCCATCAGCTAACGCTGATGTGAAAAAATCTAATGAGTAAAAATAATAATAACATTCTTGGATTTTGTGATACAAACACATCCCCTTGTCTAAACTACATAGCCAGACCTATAAGCAATTATAAAAAAAATAGAAAAATAGAACTTATAGACTTGTTGACTTTGTCGTTCCGGTCGACCTCTGTACAGAAAGCGAATCAATAGACGAATACTTGGATTTTGCCTGAGAACTAAAAAAGCTATGGAACATTAGAGTGACAGTGGTACCAATTATAACTAGTGTGCCAGGAATAGTCTCAGAAACTCGGAAGAAAGACTAAAAAAAAAGTGGATATCAGAGGAAGAACCGAGACCAGATTACAGCATTGGTGAGGTTGATCAGAATACTGAGAAGAGTCCTGAAGTCCTGTGGAAATATGCTGTCACTCAGACTCTAGTTAAATTCTATCTGTTAATCATAGTATGAAAACCTCGAACGAGTAAAATAATAAAAAGAACTTGTCATCAAGTTGGTTTTCCCTGAAGTCAGAGGAAAAATCGAGACGATTTACTTAACAACATAGTTACTATCGGCAAAAATACTTAGAGAAGATGTCTTCGAGGCATGGTGGTTAAAGCGCTGGACAGCACTCTCAGAGTAAACGAGTTCGATCCCCAGTTGCGCAATTCCGTTCACTTTCAGTCAAATATCCTGGCATGGACACCCTTATCCCATCAGCTATAGGTTAAATAGTACCACTGCTGTGATTCTACACAGATCGCTTTGCTATTAATTAATCTACCAGGGTGATATGTCGTTAAACAATCAAACGAACAAATTAAAAATAAAACTCGTAAGTGTTGTGGAGACCCGAGGAGACGTGTGTTATTCAACCCCCAGAGAAAAACCACCACTTAACACTGGTGTGTAAAACTAGCAAGGAGTAAAATACTAATGTCTATGTTCCCACTGATACCATCATCAAAGGTGTTAAATATTAATTTACTACCTTTTATTTTTATACATACGTAATTAATTGTATAAATTCGATAATAATGATATAACTGAATATTGAGTGTAATGGCGGGCAATGATCGATTTTTACTGATTTATAATATATATATATACTCGAATAATTTTTTCTATACTGGTTTTCATTACGAACCTCAAATCACCAGGTACAATCTTTGTATGCATTCTCTTTCAGCGATGACCAGTGTCAAATGAAATCTAACTGATTTATTCTGAGACAATGTCTTTGATAGGATATCAAAATTTCATAACATCATGGACATGACTGTCACCTTTATATTCCTAGAGATTTTTTTTCTCTTTACACATAAATCTCATAGTAATATAAACGCAACCAACTTTCCCACCTCTACTATAAAGTGTCTCGCGTTGATGTTCAAGTGAGTTGATATCTTTGAGATTCCAGCCGTCTTATGACTGATTTTACCTCTCGTCTCAATAGTTTTAATTCTTTCAGTCTTTTAATAAATCTCTTCGATACTATTGCAAGTGTTGAAAAATTGTCTGTAAATTCGACAAGGATTCTTTATTATCTTTTCTGGAAGATTTTAATTCACATATATTTATCTAGACAAATTTCATCAATTATTAGACTTAACTACGTACCTTCTGACTTGAATACACACTCATTTATACACTAGTGAATAATCTGTGTCAAAGAAGCACGTGTCATCAATGAATATTACATGGTATTATTAATAATTGAAATATGATGTTGTTTCCTGAGCTCTTGCGCGAAAAGGGGCATAGTTTGACTTAAAATCTTTGTTCAGTAACACTACCCTGGAGAGAAAATTGTATTGTTATAAACGAATGCCAACCGGGGCTCGTGTTGATGGAGTTCTGTCACTTTTTCACTGAGCAAGCAGTAACAGGATACGCTTTGTCCTGTCCTCAGTTACCAGTTCACATAGCACTAATGCCCTTGAGAAAGGTCGGAATCCAATATCCTCCCTCCAGCTATGGATAAATAGTAGGGCAGACTGGTTTCTTGAGCCTTGGTGAGGCAACTAGTCTAAGAGGAGGAAAACTCTGAATTGAAAACTGTTAAACTCTGCTTAAAAATTGACTTTGTGTCATATCCTGCCCGAGCGGTGGGGTTGGTAAATATGGTTACCACTTTTGCGGAGTTCACGAATTAAGAGTGTCACCCTTTCGGGACTTGCCCTGTCGGCTGGGGCTGTAGAATACAGCAACTGAATATCTCCAATGAGTGTCCTGGATATGATTCAAAACAATCTGATGATGAGACTCAAGTCCGGGAGCTTTGGAAAATGCGGAATATGTCTTTATGGTCACTGTTCCTAGGTCCACTCTGGGCCGTAGTAGTAGCACCTGATATGGGCATATCTATAGGTTAGATAAAATTGTTTGACATTTAAACTGAGTTCAAACAGATCACATGTTAAATTGAATTGTTAGAAATAGAGCTGTTTCACCACTTGACAGTGTGTAAATGAAAGAGTAATGTTTGATTTAATTCTTGATTACCAAGAATTCAATTTACAATATTTAATTTACACAGCAATATTTTGAACCATTTAACTGTACGCAAAAGAATTAGCTTAGGCTTGTTTGAAACATTATGAGCAGAATGTGTTAAAAATCATATATATTTAATACATATGTATAGAGAGTATTTGGCATTAAATAACCTAAAATGGTTGATATGTCATGATACTAAACCAAACTAAACCATTCGACACCAAAGTAGGAGTTATACGTTCTATGAATCCTGTTATATATCATAGATTCGTTATTCTGTCTCTGTTTCTTCTTTGTTGGCTGAGATGTTGACGTAGAACGTAGAACTAAAGATCCGATGGCAGATTCCTCCTACCTCCTTCGATTAAGGAAGAAGCTACTATTGATGTCCATTGTCCGTTACTTTATGCATCCATTACCAAGATATTATACGGAATAGAGAATAAAACAATGAAAAGTCCAAACACTAAAATTCGCTTTGTGTGTTTTTTCTTCTTTTTTTTGTGCGTTTGCTTCCCGAGCGAACAAATAGTGATGGTTGACATTAATTTATGCAGAAACTTGAGTTAGAACTATACTACAATAAGCAATTTGTCAATAACGCTGAAGAATTAACTTTAAACCTGAAGATAAAGCAATATAAAGTAGTAATTTATTAAGCTTTTAGCTAAGATGTGGTACAAGGCCCTATAAATTGGGTACCCATTGAGATTCAAATTAACCAGTGAAGGTTTGATAAACTACTTTGCTAAACATTTCATCACCCGAGGCGCCAAAACGAGGTATGTATATCCCTTAAATTAGCATTTCATGAAGACTTTAAAACCTGTTTTAATTCATTAGTGTTAATAACCGTGCAAGGAAATAAAGTCGACGAGTCGATTTAACCTCGACGAAGCTATATGAATTTTACTTCATGCCAATATCCTTGAGAAAAGTGTGAATCCATCTTCCCCACCCCATATAGGCTATATGGCAGATAATTTCATTGGGCGTTAGTAAGGCAATATGTCTAGGAGAAGATATATGGATTCAAAACTTGAGGAGTGCAGCACAGGGAATATCAGACGAAGTGGCGTATTATTATTTTCTTGTTACCTTAGCCAAAAAAGTATGATTAGTCCTAAACAACCTTTTATTATCATTAGAAAAATATCCCTTGTGTTCTTCATTTGATAATTTTCAACTTGGTTAATTTTCGTCAGTCACCATTACCTGCAAAGTACATAGGAAAAAAAAGTATTATATATATATATATATATATATATATATATATATATATATATATATATATATATATATATATAGTGTGTGACATTTGACAAGACGGGCAAAAATACTAAGCTGTTTTTGTTCAAGATAGCTTTTTGTCCCTTAATCCTGTTCTGCGATCGTAAATTCTTAAAGACTTTTGTTTGACTTTCTGACTTTTACATCATATCAACGTGTCTAGTGTTATTTTATGCCTACAAGATCAGTAATAACGTTTATTGTTCTTTTGTATTACATTTTTTCAGTAGATTTTCTCAAGAGTTTTTGCATGAGGTTATACAATATAATCCTACCGATTAAAAATAATTTACACATACTCATATGGCTTTATGTATTCTTTGCTAATAGTAATAAAAAAATAATAATGTTTCAGGTAAGTATTTCTATTCGGCAATAAACATTTGCTTGCATACAAATAACTATAATAATCCTAAGTGAACCATTATTCCTCCGACTAACTATTCTTCATGAAAATAATTTACAATTATATGGCATCAAGTTGGCATTCGTGATGTAATGGACAGTCATGGGAAATAGACATGGCAGCCCGGGTTAAATTGATGGACTAGGCTATTTGTATTTCATATAGACCTAATACACTTGGGAAAGGTATTAGTGGAATAATCCTCCTTATAGATTAAGGAAGTTAGTAGGACATCCAGAACTACTTAACTTTACTGTGGTAAGCGGAATAGTTGAGGGAAAACTATACCATTGTACCTGTTAAACTCCGTCAAAAGTTGCCCTTTCGACGCTTCCTGCTCCTTCAGAGGGGTTGGTAAGTATTTATGGCATCAAGTATTCCCATCTAATAGAAAAAAATTTAAACAAGTCTATTTGACCCAAAGAATGGCCCCAAACTGGTATTAACACTCTGCGTTAAAGTAAACCTGGAAGTAATGTAATCTACTCTCCCTAGAACATAAATGACTTTGATAAAAAAAAAAAAAAACATCGTTAATAGGAATTTATTCACGCTCGATGATGCATCGTAGTGTTACGAGTATCATCGTAGGAAATAAACACGACGACACGAATTTAAATCCTGGAGAATGATGTATCCATTTCATATAAAACACATGCATTTGGAAAATGTATTAATCAAACTATGCTCCAACCAGTTATGGGTGGATATTACTAAAGACTAGCCTCTTTAACACTTGTGTGGCAACCAGTCTATGAGAAGGAATACTCTAATTCACACCTGTTAAGCTTTAAAAGTCAGCCTTTATTCCCATATTGTTGGTGCGAAGGGCTGGGGTAAATACTTATTTCTCATATTTTGTAACAAGACTTTATCGAAGTACCCTTGTTAGGAATACAATAAAGCGCTTTTCTGAGATGAAGGTGTCAGAAAACCCTATTTTATCTTTACATGATAGGCTCCTGGGGATGGTTAGATTCTTATTAGAGATGAGGGAAATTGTTGTGAAATCGAGTCTTCTCCTCAATGAGAAGAAATTATGAAAATGGCTGATGTGTTAAGATGTTAAAGTGGACAGTGTAAAACTAACTTCTCTAACAAGGTTCAAGCATCTGGCGATACATATGGTTATTGTGCAGCAAATTTGTGCATAGCTGTAACAATGAACTTGTATATGTATACACAAATTAATTTTAGAGAATACTGTTGACTTGTTTATAGGAGTAAATAAGACTAAAAGCAAATATTTCAATGAGAGAATACCTCGAGTTTGGTTTCTTTAATTAATGCCATATCAGCTCCCTTGGGCTATTTAATACTGAAATCAATTTTGTATAATGGCAGCAGTAATTCTATTTAAGTAGTAGCTGCAGGGATAAACGCGTTCATTCTCATCCCAAATGTATTCGTACAAAAGTAAACGGAATAACACAACTTGAGTTTGAACTCCTTACTACAACCTCAGAATTCAGTACTTTAGCAACGGAAACTCCTCCATTTCCCAGTGTAGTGATCAGCAAGTTGGCGTTAGAAGGATTACTTCAGAGCAATGAATATTTATTGCCTCATATGATTAGCCTTTTATCAGAAAAAAGTTGCATTTAGTAAATAACTATATATATGTATGTATGTATGTGTATGTGTGTGTGTGTGTGTGTGTGTGTGTGATACTCCACAGGAGCAATAAAAAACACAAGAGCATCTTTAAATGACGTTTAACAAATCTGACTTCAGAATTTTCCTACTCCTAGAGCAGTTCAGTCACCATGCCTAGAATTAAAAAAAATCCTGTTTGTCCGATTATTTAAGCATAAATGGAAAGAGAATTGTTGGATTTATAACTTTTTTAATTGTATTGGCGCTATGTGAAATGCTGAATCGTCCAGTATTTGAACTGGTTATCCCTGCAGGAAATGGACTCGTGAATTCGAGTTCCAATCCTGGATGAAACTGCATTTAACATAGCGCTAATAAACTATAGGAGGTTCGACTGAATTTTTAACCAAGGTATAACAACTGATCTTAAAGATAGACAGGTCATTATATATATATATATATATATATATATATATATATATATATATATATATATATATAATCCTAAGGTGACTCGTTGTGCGTGAATTTTTCAAGATTTCCTTGTAGATCATTTCAATGAGAATTGATATCGATTGACATTGAATTTTTCGTATGCGTGGACTTGTGTTTAGATTAAGCGCCCCTTAGTAGATTGTTACTTTGATATATGTAATTAAAATTACGACGCTCACCTTACAATAAAATCTAAAGCAACAAAAAGTTCTCCAATAAATGAAACAAATATAACCTGTATTGAAAGTGTAAACCAAATATAACTATATTACAAAATAGAAAAAATAACGATGTTAAGGACTTAAAATTCGAAGTTTCTCTTATCCGGTATTTCATATATATATATATATATATATATATATATATATATATATATATATGCATGTATATATATGTGTGTGTATGAGTTTGAGTGTGTGTGCATGTTTGTATGTGTGTGTGTGTGTGTGTAGAATTTTAACTTTTTTCCTCCTACTCCTCCGCTTCTTTCTTCCCTACTTTTACTTTTTTTCTATCTATGCCACTATCCCTGTCCATCTCCTTAAATAGAAAGAGATTGACAATGAGACAGTGACAAAATGGTATACCTAAAATCATTACAGAAATTGGTGTATTCAAGCGTTCTTGCTTTACAAGTGCAAAATAGTCAAGACGACATTTATGGCACACGGCCATCTATAAGTATTTACTAAGTGAACTTTGTCTGGTGCAGAACAAAATTATCGGGATATAATGAGGGTAAAAAGGTGAATTAATTTTGCCGATTATGGTGCTTAATTTCCAATTAACTCAAATACTATACAGGTGGAAATTGCGACGTCTATAGCTGATAGGGTTTGCCATCAATAGATGAGCGGAGATATTTTCTCAGCGTGATCATCGTCCAATAAACTGAAATATGATCCTGATTTGAAAATATCTTCTTCGGACGTTCTTCCCGATTTGAAATTCATACACGATGTAACATACGGTACAAAAATAACTCTCCTGTTATTTATGCATTAAAAAATCAAGCATAAATAACAGTCTTCCAATTTGACACAAAAATTTAACACAAAGAACTGTCTGTGTTTAAATTGGGTGAAAAGAAGACAAGTGCACGCCACAGACATGGATTCTGACATATATAACGGATAGAAAATAAAAATCTTTATACCACATTAGCAGGCTATTTTAAAATCCCATTTTTTGTAAATTTTATTTTTTTATTTTTTGGATACACTATCTATCTGGAAAGAGAAAGCGATAGATAGATAGATAGATAGATAGATTTGTATTTGTATCTGTTGGAGTAGACATATATATTTATATATATATATATATATATATATATATATATATATATATATATATATATATATATGTCCACTCCAATATATATATATATTAGTGTGTTCTGTTTAAGTCCGCACTATATTTTCTTTTTTAGATCTTTCAGTGAAGACGTTCAAGAGTCTTATTATTTTCCTTAAGTATAGGTTGAAGTGATTCTTCACCACTTAGAACTAGATATAAGCTGCCAATTTTACTCTCTCTCTCTCTCTCTCTCTATATATATATATATATATATATAAATTCGAGGGTTACTTAAAATGTTCTCAGTCTCATCCAGAAAGCAAAGTAATTGCTGAATATTTCTGATGCGTCAATATGAAGACAATTCTGAGAAAACTGGAAAAATAATCCAGATTTCTACCTTAAATTCTGTGTATGTTAGGCCAATATACACGTGATACGTGTTCGACAAAATGTTGCATAGCAGTAATACATATACCACTATACACATATACATGCGGAATCAAAATCAACAATAATGACGAACGAACACACTTCTTTAGAAAAATATACCTCTCACACTTTATTCGAAATAGTTGCGAAACGGTTATGTATGAGAGGTGAGTTGGATACTGAATATACTGCAACATATTGATCCCAAGTTCCACTATCTTTAGCAGCACTTCTTTCTCATTCTGCTACCTGCTCAAACGGGGGTCCTGAGGGCCCGGCCCTCTCTGGGAGCTGGTTCTCACTACAGCATCTTAACTCTAACTAACTGAACCTGTCTGTGGCATCGGATTATATAGTTGTTTGACTCCCACCTGCTTCTTCAGCCCGTCCACAGTCTAGGTTATACCCTGATATCTTCGACCGGATGCATCTGTTATTAACACAGGTGCATCTCTTACTTGACAGCTCAGCCGAGGATCAATATGTTACAAAAAATAAAATATGCTTGAGACTTAGCACATTTTGAATTACATCTCGCATATTTATATATATATATATATATATATCCAGAAGTTGAGATTGAAATTGATAAGTTATCATACGCACAAAATGTTGGCTCTGATAGTTGTAATTTGTGTTTTAAGAGAGAAAGTGCAAATTGCACGTTTCCCTAGGTGATATTTTTAAGCAAGAAGTACGAAATAGTTTCCAAATGCTGTCACAGTATTAAGTTTGTTCTATTCCCCTAACAACCTATCTTTTTGTCAGTATCAAAGAAGATATGATTTCTGAGGATTAGGAAAGGTAACTTCTCATGGTGTAGTGGCTAACGTACTGAACTACAACAGTATAGTAAGTAAGTTCAAAACCCAGTCATATATAACTTATATTTTCGGAAAAACATTTGGGGAAAAGTACGAACTCCCTTATCCCAACACCTTTTAAATCTGTTTTTCTATCATATATATATATATATATATATAGGTTTGGTTTGGTTTGGTTTCTTTGTTTAATGGCATATCAATCTTTGCAGGTTATTCAATGCCAAAGCCATTCTCGTAGAAGAACAGTAGTAGTAGTGGTACTATTTAACCCATAGCTGGAAGGATAAGGGGGTTCATACCTTTCCCAAGGGTATTTGCCAGAAAGTGAACGTTATAGCGCGATTGGAGTACGAACTCGCGTACTACTATATATATATAGATATAGATAGATAGATGTGTGTGTGTGTGTGTGTGTGTGTGTGTGTGTGTGTGTGTGTGTGTGTGTGTGTGTGTGTGCATATACATATTATTTCTAAACTTGATATGTTTTCATCTTTTTTTCATCCTTTCAGGAAAATTTCTAGTTTACACAAAATCTACTTCCCAACATGTATTGCTAATTTTCAGCTCTATAAAACATGAAAGAGATGGTCTGTGTTTCACTTCGTGAAAAAAACCCTTAGGAAAAGCATTTACCTACCGCACAGTTATGAGTAAATAATAGCATTAATACTCTAGGAAAAGATACGAATCCAACAATTCTCCAGGTACGATAAATGGTATGGCATACTGGGTGTTTCAGCCTTGATATGGCAACAGGTCTAACAGAAGGAAAACCCTGTATTTAGACCTCATGTACTCCGCTTAAAAGTGACCTTACCTTTTGTCACATCCTCCTCGTGCAGAGAGGTTGATATATATATATATATATATATATATATATATATATATATATATATAATCATCCACAGACATATCTGTTTCGTTCCATCAGAACTCATCAGTGTGGCAAGACAGGCTTGTTTCCCGAAGCTGCAATCGAAACCCGGTTGACTCAAACGCCAATATATATATATATATATATATACATATATATATATATATATATATATATATATATATATATAGGTTAATAGAATGGAAGACTGGGTTCTTTAGCGTGGGTTATTCAAGGAAATCTCTGAATACAAAGCAGCTTTACTTCATGTAAAAACTGACCATGTGCCTCGTCCTGCCCGTGTCAGGCGGCTGGGTAAATATATATGACGTGTATTTTTTTCTATATGTCTTTCTTTAATAATCGATCCAGTATTGTCTGTTCTTTTTTATAACTTATTCTTTTATTCTTTACATTTTCAAATTATTCCCACAGAATGAAAACACTATTTTTATTATCATTTATTCTTCTTTCATTCAATTCCATTTTCATCGCCATCTCTCTCTCTCTCTCTCTCTCTCTCTCTCTCTCTCTCTCTATCTATCTATCTATCTATCTTCTTCAATTTCACTTTTTCTTTCAATGATTACTTGTTTAGCATTAAGCTAAAATACTGACACATTATTGTGTCTTTTTGAAGTAAATATTGAGTTTGTCGCGGGAATAGATTATTTTTCAGACTCTGTTCAACTCTAATCTAATGTTCGCTTGTTTGTGTCCCTAATCATTTGACACTAATGTCGAGGCTAGGGTATGCTCCCGAGGCAGCTTCCATACTTTCGGCGCCAACCTTTGAGTATTTCTTTGTTGGGATGTTGCCTGATTAGTTTATTGGTCTCCGAGCATTCGGAAATAATGGATGGTGGCCGGGTGTGTCGTCGATTTGAAATTGCCGAATGCTTTGTTGAAAGGGCATCGCCTGTTGTTGGATACGATGAAAACTTGCAGACATTTATCTCTGTGAAAATCTGGGTTGCTGAAGAGAATAACTAGACGAAGTTAGAAAGAAAACAAAAAAAGATTTAATAGAATGAATTAATGATCTTTTAGAATATATATTAAAAGAACTATACGTAACGCATGTCGGATTGTATTTTACATACATATAGATCTTAATAATTGTAAATTATCTATCTATCTATCTATCGATAGATAGATAGATAGATAGATACAGCAGTATATTGTTGTTACTATCAAACTTGGTGGGTTAATGGCAGACCAAATGAGGTATAATTTAGAGAGTACTCAATATCTGTGGTAGAGCTGTTATATATGATAATAAATAAACATATAATAATTTTTTATATATATATTTCATAATATGGAAGCTTACCTGTGACCACTAGTTTCAAGCCATCTTTGAACAACAATCATCAAGTGTCGTAGAAAGACAGCATGGAACCAGTGGTAACAGCTATGGATCTATGCTATTAAATGAAAATAGAAACCACACACACACATACACACACATATATATATATACGTATATAGTGATGTCATTTTCTATTTTTATAAATGAAGAGTGCTCACAATCCCTGTGAGACCATAGATCACAGTTTGAATAACGTAGCCACTAAAGGAACTGTGCGTGGTGAAACTGGCAGTTGCCAAATGTTGTTGACTCTATATCTACACTATACATACACACAAATGTCCCCTATATATATATATATATATATATATATATATATATATATATATATATATATATATATATCATTCAATGAATATAGTTATTCTTTTTTTTTTAAAGGAAAAATAATTCAGATTTTTTTCCTAAAAGAAAAATATTGCAAGTTTTGGAATCGGGTTTCTTGCTCAAATTATAAAAATCCCGCAAAAATATTTATTTCGAGGCTATTCAAAATGGCAAAAATTGAGAGTAACAGGACAGGTTACTCAAAAACTAAGAAGTTCAAATACTGAGATATTTAAATCAGAATTAGCGATGTGTAAGAATTGTGTTTTAGTAAAAAATGTGTAAAAATGACCTGAACATTGGTTTGCCGAAAATCTGTCCATGGAATGGAAATACACTGAGTCAGTGGTTAATTCAGGCCCTGAGGTCATTAAATGAGTTCGTGCTGAGAGTCTTCTTGGATAAAAAAGAACCGATTATAATCGATTTCCTTGAAAAATCGGTAACTGAAAACAATTTTTCCTGCTGCCAACTCCTTATGACATTACCTTTTAAATGTCTCAAGTATATATATATATATATATAGGTATTTGTATTTACATATATATATGTGAGTGGGGTGGGGGTGTTGGGTTAGTGTGTGTGCATAATGAGATTTGCATGGTGTTATGTTTATTAGTATAAAGTCATGAACAAGTTAAGTGAAAGAAGGAGTTCCTGTGCTGTACTGTCAAACGAGCTGGACTGTTGAATCGCCGTAAGCAAGTTCGTACGCAAGCCAGATTTATACATTTACTTTCCAACAGATATCCTTGAGAAAGGTATGGATTTCCTTATTTCATTATCAATGTGGTAAATTATGCAATCACACTCCTTCGAGGATGGCCTAAGACAAAATAAATAAATATGAATACCTTAATTTTGTAATATATATATATATATTTTTTTTCTTTCCATAAAAACCTTTCTTCTGATTTCCACCTTGGATCTTAAAAGGATATATATATATATATATATATATATATATATATATATATATATATATATATTTACTAATCAATTATCTACCAGTATTCACGGTACCAGAAAAAAACAAAAAAACCCTGGCCAGGAACAAGAGATAAAAATAAAAATATCTCGAATCCCAGTCTAGAGGAAAAAGAAAAAGTTTTTTGGGTAAAAAAGAAAGAAAAGACCAACCTCGTCCTACTCCTTGAAAAAAATCAAGGGGTACTAAGTCAGTGGCCAAAAGAAAACCAAAAAACCCTCCGCGAATACTGCAATGCTATAATTACTAAAGTGCTCAACATTAACCAATGGAGCCAATTATAGAATTAAGTTAAATCGCTAGTCGAAAATCTTCTACTAAAGTTTCACCTTAACGGATCATCAGGAAGTTCATCATCAGGCGAAACTTCCTGATGATCCGTTAAGGTGAAACTTTAGTAGAAGATTTTCGACTAGCGATTTAACTTAATTCTATATATATATATATATATATATATATATATATATATATGTAGGTTTTTTATGGAAAGAAAAAAATAATCATACATTTATAATGATACCTAGATAGTGAACTTTTTCTTTTTGTCTTTACATAAAAGATATATATATATATATATATATATATAAACTCTTGGTAATATATGTTGTAAGGAGAGATTAATCTATAAAAAAAAAATTTGTAAAATAAAGAAAAGGGAAGTAAAAATAACAAAATACCAAATATAGTATAGGCTAAAAGAAAGAAATGACTCATTTGTACCATTCCCAACGTCTTGTGAACTAAGTTTAACATTGTCTATCGTTTGAAGACCACTGGATTTGTCTACTTATCTAAGATAGATGAAACAACATTTGTGTCTTTTATCCTTAAGGGTTTTCGGACTATTGTCTTCATCCTTAATGTTATTTCCACAATGTTTCGGCCGATATCTCCTCCGGCCTTCTTCAGGTGTTTGCCGAACTCGTGAACTTCACAGAACTTTGAACTACGTCCTTTATTGAATCCACAGGTGTAGTCTGTTCTGATTCCGTTAGCCATAACCGGGTACCAATGTTAAGTATTCCTCTATTGTTGCTTGCCTGTAGTCAGGATTGAACCTGCAACCTTCAGATGATTGTCTCCTAAGAAGCTTAGGGGAACAACGCCTATAACTGTTAGGCCATGTGTCCTGCTGGACACATGGCGTAATGGTTATAGGCGTTAACCTTCTAATTTTTGAATGCTTGAAATAGTTACTGAAGAGGTACTAGAAAACTGAAAGGTTTACCTATTGGACAATTTATTGTTTTTCTCTTTTCTTTTTTTTTTTAATAGTCCAAAAACCCTTAAGGATAAAAATCATCAATCTTCGTCGCAGAAATTTAGACAACTAACCTTAATGTTACATTGCACAATCTTTAGACTATTCGTTTTAATCATATGTTAAAATTTACAGAATCAGAGTTTAGCTTTATGACGTCATTTTAACACCATGTAATTTTTTTTCATTCCCTATCAATTTTCATCATTACTTACAAAAACTCTCTTCTATGTCTCTATCTGAGCTTAGCTTTTTCGCCATTTACGTTTGTTTGTTTGCTTGTTGTTTTGGAATTTTATGTTTTATTTTTTACCCGCAAATATATTTAGACTGCATGGTATTATTTGCGTATCGTTTATTTCAATGGTTAATGTTTGGAATAAAATCCAAATTTATGAAAAGAAGACTATAGGGAAAATCAGATCATATGGTCAATCAACGATATTAAGCATTTTTGGTTTATCGATATAGAAAACTATATATATATATATATATGTGTGTGTGTGTGTGTGTGTGTGTGTGTGTGTGTGAAAAATACTGTGTTTTCTCGAAATATTTATGAAGAATTAGACATTCCATTTTTCTATATCAGTATATCCAGGAATATTTTGCATTTGGAAATAGGTAATAACCGTCTAATTATTGAATGCTTGAAATAGTTACTAAAGAGGTACTGGAAAACTGAAAAGGTTACCTATGGGACAATTTATTGTTTTTCTCCTGCCTTTTTCTTTGTTTTTGTGGGTTTTTTCTTTTTTTTTTTTTTTTTGTAGTTCGTGGAGTTGCTGTTGGATCAATACATTAGGCATCATGTTTAAGCCAGGAGATTCCGAACTGAAATCGCGAAAATCTTGCCGAAAGCAAAATTAGTTTGGATAACCCTAGCTTTACAAGCAGTTGAAAGATCAAGCAGTTCATAAAACTAATAAGTAGGTGAAGCAGAGATAAGTGGTAGGGGCAAGTTCGGTAGGGCAGAGGAATGAGGGTAGGATCCTTTTCATGATGGGGGTCGGGCATTGGTGTGTTGGAAGAATTTGTCTATGAAAAGATTGGCAAATAAAGGAAATGAAATATCCGTCAGAGACAGTAAGTAGTGTCCGTCCAGTGTGGCCATTGATTTAGTAATTTTGTGGTTAAATCAGCGTCAGTTTAAAATTATTGAAGCAGAAATTCATTTGAGGTTCATTTGAGATTTTATTATGGCCAGGGTGCCGGCGTTAAATTATGAGGGTGAGTGTAATTAGAGGGACCGTCTTGCGTACGACTTAGACATCTCATTCTCAAACAGAGGATATTACTATAAATATGCTACGTGTTAAATAACATTTCTAGATGATGAGAAATTTGAGAGATATCTTAAATTTTATTTGTCAGAGAGCTAAAACTTTTATCAACTTGTAAAAATCTATTCGAAAATGTACGTATTTTGTTTATACTTCTATTAAACATGCATATTCTACACTATATATATATATATATATATATATATATAAGGGGGTGTATTTAGGCTGCATTTCCCTTTTAATACATATTTGACTAAACAATACAGACACCCTTTATCTATACATTTTTGTATTTATCCTTTCGAGTCGCTGCATCGATTTTATGGGATCCGGTGTGTATTGGCTAATAAGCCTCCCATAATTAATTGGTTCCCTAGGATTTTCAGCCCGATCGTGCGCCTTCAACTGGGGTGTGTATATATATTCATCATTAAGTCGCACTAACAGTACAGAGTTCCCTAACTCTTTCTTGTTATCTATCCCTATCATCGATCACTCCTGGTAGGTTCTCTAGACTGCATCAAGCGACGTCACGCAGTTAATGTATATAAGTCCTTGCTAATCGTCTAACTTTGATGTGTCCATGTATTGGGTTGCACGGAGGAACCTTGCTTATGAATTCGTTCCTGCTTCAGTAATGCCCAGTATGTCTTATCCGTCATAGTTGATGGGTGCAAATTCGAGGATATTTTCAAAACATCTTGTAGTATCCTTTTTTCCTGCAGACGATTTCTTTATGTACAGCTGGTGCAGATATACAATAGTACTGACAAGTTTACCGCTTGGACTAATTTGTTTTATTTTATGAGAAAGGTTAGATATATATGTGGTCGATAATCTGTCGATAGTAGTCTATACCATTGTTATGTGTATGTTAACATCGAATTTAACGTAAGATGTTGCCATCAATTTATGTTAAATGGTCTAGTAATTTAAGAGGTTTGTGATTTCCTGTGGAGATGGTACTATCTTGTTTAAAATACATGAACTCTGTTTTATATGAGTCAAATTAGAGGCCAATTCCACTCGCTACCTCTTTAAGTCCATACTGCAGACATTTGGCTTGCACAGGTGTATATTTTTAATGTGCAAATTATCTCCATAACTTGCATCGGTGATAATTTCTGAAGGATAATGTCTGCTCTTTGATCTTTTTTAGTGTGAGACTATTTCCTTTCATTCAATCTGTTTACGTTTGTTGTAGGTAATCTCGGCAGGTTTTGAAAAGAAATAAAGCTAACATATCACCTTGCAAGACTATAAGGAAATGCCAGTGAAATCTGTGACACTATCAGGTGAATGAACCATTGCTCTCATGTTTTGTAGAGAATTATTGTAGCGGTAGCAGTTTCTTTGTGGAGATTATATGCGAGAAGTATTTGCTTAAGTTTTCCTCTGCGAATGGAATCGAATGATATGGAGAAATTTACAAAAAATATGTTGTCAATTTCTTTCATACTTCAGAAGGTATTTTGTTGTGGCCAGCAACTTTTCTGCTTTCAATTTTTTCTGAAATGGGTCGAGTTCTTCCTCCGTGTAGAATCCAATTTTGAAGTTTAGTTTTCATAAATAATTTCTTCTGTGGGTTTATATATTATTTCAAGACGCTTTTCAGTCATATGCTTGAAATGTTCTTTCCACTTCTGAAGTCATTTTACGTGCCAGACAGCATTAATTTTGCCATCGGGATGCTTTTCCCTCCTCCAACTTATTTTACTGCTCCTTTTTAGTAGAAATAGTTAATTGTACGTTTATAATCATGAGAAAATTATTATGAAATATGAAATAACTTTAAACCATATATTTGCTCGCAAAAAATATGCCGACATGGAATAACTCTACAAGGGCTTTCGTGACGTGAAACCAACCAAGAGTTGTTATTGAATAAATATGCATCTTATTTTGCAGGGAAATCTTTTTAACCTGCCCCGGTGAAAATAAATGAATGGCCTCTTTCTTATTACCGTTAATTCTTTACTGCTATTCGTTTTCATCGGAAATATTGTCACTCTTTCTTTTCATTATAATCCATCTGGAATGTTAATGTCAACAACGAGACAATGTACGACTCAGAAGAAATATCTGGTAAGCTCGCATTAAATCCAAACATGTGTCACTTAGCTCGAAGGAAAGCTTTTAAATGCTCTACATTACCGTACTATAGATATGATCATAATAAAGCCATTTACTCTTTTACTCGATTCTTCATATTTCTTGTTGCAGTTATTATTTTATAATAGCGGAGTGCTGGTTTGAATTAATGTTTACGACATTATTAACATTAATTCAAACTATCTGTACTCAGCTTGAAATTGACCTTGCATCGTATCCTTTCTGGAATGGAGGGCTTCGGTAACTATATAATATTAACACCAAATTTCTAAATTTCTGAGATAAGCAATTATTACGTGAGCCCGTCAATAAAAAAGTGAATATTTCCAAAGAAATTTGCAATGGAGAAACACTGTTTACAGTTGAACATTTTTCAAAGAAAATCAATATTGCTAAGTACTTTCATGCCCCGCTCCGCCAAACTGTCAGCTCACCTACTTTATTGATTGTAAAGGAACTTTGTAATTACAGGTAAGACAGTCTGTCTCCACTTCATGTATTGTCTTTTCGATTCAGGTACGTTGTGGGAAAGACATGCTTCGTCCATTTGTAAATATTTTTGACTAAAACATGCTTTTTGGTAAACATCTCTCATTCTTCTATTAATTTCACATAATTTGCATTTCTCGACCACCAAAAATTCATGACAAACCTCTATTTAAGTCTGAAGCTTTCTATTTAATTTTCTGCCATTTTGAATTGCCTCAAAACAGATTGTTTTGCTAGATTAAATAAGTTTGCTATCATCATCATCATCATGTCATGCCACCAGCACGGATATCCCTGACCCTCTCTCGCCACTCCTCCCAATCGTTTATCGCTTCTGGAAGGTCCTCGGGCCTATATCCCGTATCCTCACAGAACTGCTGCATGTAGGTTCATTGCTCGGCCAGGTGATGGGGTCCATAGGAGAACATCACTTATGAGCTCATCCCTGCTTCTCTAGCAGTGTCCTGCATGTCTGCTTCGTCTATCTTTGATAGTTTTCGTGATGGGTGGTAGGTAGCCGTATTGCAGCTACTTTGTGGGGTGTTACCTGCAGGACTTGTTCAACATTGCTCGCAACATTCTTGTGTAGTTGCCGTCAAGCCTTTTCTCCATTCGTTTAGTTAGCTTCCATGTAGTGCATTCATATATCGGTATCCACACGACCGCTGCTTGGAAGAAACCATGTTTCCACATCAAAACAATACAAAATTCAAATTAATTGAAAGATCTTTAAATCATTATTTTATTTTTTCTTAAAAATATTTCTCTTTTATATTGAATTACCCTCGGACTTATATAGACTGATTCCGTTTATTTATTGGATGCCCCTTATATAATTTCTATTATTTTCATGTATTGTAATACTCTCTTAACATTGACAACATTTCAGTTGCTGTACTTTCCGTCTATCTTCAGATATTATTCGTCCTATTTCTTCAGCTTCAGAAAATTTTGGCTCACAAAGACTATTCTTTATCCGTTGGGATAACTCATATCTGTGCCTTCGCCTTCTATAGTTTTTTCATCCTTGTAATATCACTCTTCTTGTCGCACAATCCAAGCCTACGTACTTAAATGATAACTTCTCGAAAGACTCTCACTCACAGCACTTGGCTAACGTATTAATCATCTCTGTACATGTCTGATGTGACAATTCATAGATTATTTCTAAGAACATAAAAGCATAAAAACAGTCTAGATTTAAGATTAAAAAAATACAAGAGAAAAAATAGTAACAAGAATGGCAAATAATACTCTATCTATAATTAAATTAAAAGAATAATATCCGCCATTTTCTTTTACACTTTAAAGCTAACATAGGCAACCTCTTTCGATAAGCGGGCCTTTATTCATGACCCATTATCAGGCGGGCTTGTTTAATAAAAAGTTCATTATATTTTTATGCTGAAGGTACATTGAGCATTTTTGTTGCACAAACTATATGAGTAAGAAATAGGGAAAATATATGTTTTAACTTTTTGATGAAAAGATGTATTCAATAAAAAAAGATATATTCTTTTTAAAAAAGTCTGAAATTTGAGGTGATTCTTTTAAAAAGTAGCGGGCGCCACAATTTGCTCATGACTGCTTTTAAGCAGTAAAGTATTTCACAACTGACAATAACAACCATATCAAAATATGTGTAAATATCAGTAACAAAGCCGTAAATGATATTTTTCAGTGCGTCGAATGTCGATCTGATAAAAATAAATCATTTCTCGAAACGAGAGTTATAAAACAAAAATCAACTTATCTGTATCCTGTTTATTGTGCCGAAAGTTTTATCAAGAAAAGGTAAAACACTTTGCAAAAGCTCTCTATGAAACGCAGCTGCCATATTTTAAGCTGAAGGCAACGTTGGGTCATCTTGCCAAGCGTATCAGTAAGCTGGTGTCAATTTTCTCTTTTCACGATATTTATGAAGGGAATCCAATGAAGAGAACAGTTTCAATAAACTTAGTCTAGCGAACACGATATGCTATTCTTTGATCTGATATGAAGCAGAGATTGAATACAATGGCGTAAGACGATTGATATTCGATATGAACTTCCAAGTTTAAGCCCAATGTTCAAAAGCGGATATTGGGATCTGCTTCGATATAATCGGCATCTGATGATAGAGAGGCAGTCTACGGGATGAAATACATGGAAACCAAAGCAGATACATCATTGCTGCTCACGTGACAGAGAACAAAAGCTTCTAGAAGGCTTCCTTTGATCGTGGGCCTCTCCAGTAGCAATCATTGAAGCCAATGAACGGGGCTAGATAACTTGTGGCCAGAAATGATTGATGAGATACAGGCTAGTCTCTAACTAAGCACCACGACACACTGGTGCGCCGCGAGATGTACATTTGCGTGTTGAGGACTAAACCAGCTAAAAGAAATGATCCTTATTGTATTAGAGCATTCGAAAAGAATGGAACCACAATTAAAGTTTTATTTTTCACTATTTTGAAAGAAGCGTAGTTTCTTTAACAGTAAATTTAAAATCAAGCAGGAATGAAAATTATTGATATATCTAGAATAACTAGGAAGAGTATATTTTATCAGTAAAAAGAGTTATATATTTTGATTCAGATTTCCTCTTGATATTAATGTGCTCTGTGATATTCTCTTTTTACATTAAATACAACAAAAGGGAAATTTGTTTGTAAATTGAAAAGGTGTTCTTAAAATAATGGTTATTGTTATGATACTCTGAATTCAAGCCACGAGTACTCCACTTCACAAATTGACCTTTTCTCACACTATACATGTGGTGGAAAATTTGGGTAAATTTGGGTAAATGCATTCTCTTGCATAATGGTTATCGCGAAGGAAATTGACCTGTATCAAGTCTTGGACGAATCCGTTTGCATGTCACTTCGTCCTTATGCCTTTTGGAAAATACCCTTTTATTGCCATCACTCCTAGGTTCATACAGATACAGAATGGTAGAACACAGATAGGATCCCATGGATAGATCAATACAACTGTGTAACCATTTAACTGTGTAAAAACAGAAGTTGAATAGAATTATCTATTTCAAATATAAGAACATGTAAATATTTACCTGTATGCTGACAAATTAAGTCTAGTTTACCAACAAATTCTTGGTTTACAAATCAAATATCCTTAATTTATATGTGTATAAAGAGGATTTGTCATTAAATAATCTACAAGGGTTGATATAGCATAAAACGTAAGCAACCAATCAACCTAAATTTGACGATATATTTTTGCTTGGCAAGATGACTCAACGTTGCCCGCAGCTTGAAATATGGCAGCTGCGTTCATAGAGAGCTTTTGCAAAGTGTTTTACCTTTTCTTGATAAAACTTTCGGCACAATAAACCGGACACAGATAAGTTGATTTTATTTTATAACTCTCGTTTCGAGAAATGATTTATTTTTATCGGATCGATATTCGACGAACTGAAAAATATCATTTACGGCTTTGTTACTGATATTTACACATATTCTGATATGGTTGTTATTGTCAGTTGTGAATACCTTAATGCTCTTAAGCGGTCATGAGCAAATTGTGGCACCTACTATTTTTAACAGAATATCTTCTTATCTCTGCAAGTAAAACAAAATGTTTAGAAAACTGTTCTGAATACATTATTATTTTATTTCTAAGGAATCCTTCTTAAATTGGTATCTGTTTTAATACACAATAGTGCCTCGACATTTGTCGCTACCGATGATCGTGTTTTCTTTTCTTTTTCATTTAGTAGGCGTGGAAAATTAGCTTGACATGCTGTGGAAGTTGAGATTCGTCGATTCATGTGAAGCGAATATATCTGCACAGTGACATCATTCATTAGAGTTGTATTTAGTATGATGTTTTGTATTTGATTACAGATTCGAATAATGACAGCGATATATTTACGTGATTCATTTAATATGTTTTTTTATAATGATAGCAATTAGTAATTATGTAATCTATTTAAATGATTGATTAATTGATTTTGAAATCATATAAACCCATCTGGATTCATTCTCTGCCAATTGCCCAGGAACTGCGTACGTAGAGCTTATATATATATATATATATATATATATATATATATATATATATATATATATATGTATATATATATATATATATATATATTGTTATTTTTATTGGTTTTTAAGTGTTTTTGGCACACGGTTTTCTGATATCAAGCATTCTTATCTAATAGACATTATTTTCAAATAGATCTATTTGGCCAATGGATAGAACCTGAATAGGTGCAACAACACAACGTCCCATTAGATGATACCTATATTGTCGCAGTAAAAAAGCAAGAAAGTCGCAGATATTTAGCTGTGCGTCAATTAAAAGCCAAATTTGTTGGTATTGAACGTGATATATCCATCGATTATACGGATTATACAGATCTATATGTATATTTTCATCTATTGCAATTGTACAAGTTATCCAAGTTTTTTCTTTGCTGATATAACAACCAACTATGCTTCCACTTTTTTTTCCATTTATCTGGCTCTTGAAGAAATGCCACTGCTTAATACCCAGTGAAAAATTGTAAAGCTTTCAGAGTAAATGTAGAACTCTATTCTTATGAATCTTTGGAGTACTGGTTGGTTGGTTTGTTGGTTGGTTAGTGCTTGATTATTTTGTTGAATGACATATCAAGACTGCAGGTTTGGCTAATATATTAAATCCACTGAAAGAAAGAAATATACATTTCTGAGGGTAAACAGCAATTTAAAATAAACAAATAAAGAATAAGTCTGGAACTATTTCCTCACATGCGTTTTGTACAGCGGTCACTAACCAAGGTCACTTTGCCCGCTTTCTCATTTAGCTGAGTACAGCCATACATAGTTGTCTGTGTCCATTATCTACGTTATGGCACACATCAGCGTATCTTATATATTTGTTTAAGTAGTTGATGTTCTTTAGGGGTTTGTTGTAGTTTATTTTGGTTTGGTTTGGGCTTTTTTTTAAGTTTCGCATTATCTATTTCTTGCAAGGCATGTCTAGTTACGCAATTTATTTTGAGAGAATACCTGCTATGCCTTCTTGTTCATATAAAATATGATATTGATATGAAAGGTTTATAGGCATTCCACACATGGTAAATAAAGCCAGACAGCTGCTGCTATCACTTAAATACCTAACATTTGTCCTCTTATTGATAGAAGCTTTTGTCTGTTTATATATAAACATACACATACTCACAGAGATATATATATTTGTGTCTGTGTTTTTTACTGTGTGTTGTGCATAGACAGAATTGAAAAAAAAACACTGAACAATATCACTGAGATAATAAAAACTCATGAAAATAGATGAATCAAAAGTCTCTAAACACTGACCCTAAATGGCTTTAACATCAAATTGAATCATCCTCTAAACACCACAATGTAATAGGATAGTCATATATGGTTTGGCACAAACACTTGAATGAACTCATGAATAATTTGACTAAAACAGTAACGGTTAATTTTAAACACACTACTTATGTTTGACAAAAGTCTTCAAATAGTAGAACTCACAGTCAGGTGTTTATGATAGCAGAGATTAGAAGATATTCTGTTAAAAAACATAACTGTCATTCAAAGTCTGAATTTAGTACGTTAGTAGTTCATTTTTGCAGCTTCTAATGAGAAAAAAGAAAATGTATAATAAAAATATTTTAAAGCAAATAAAAAACATTTTCTTCACAAAAACTTTTCTTCTGACAATGATCCCAAGTCAAAATTAGCTGCAAACAATGAAGAAATGATTTTGCACAAAGAAATATTCACAATGGTTTTCTCACTTTTTGTTCAAATCTCTCTCTCTCTCTCTCTCTCTCTCTCTCTCTCTCTTCTCTCTCTCTCTCTCTCTCTCTCTCTCTCTCTCTCTCTCTCTCTCTCACTTTTTATATATATACTAGGTGATTAAAAACATTAAGACTATTATAGCAATTTCTTTACGGTATAGTTTTTGGCTGTTTCCGCGTATTCACCATCGCAGTCAAAACATTCCGGTTTCTTCTGCCACTGGAAATTAAAAATGTTAATATTTCTTTGAGGGTATTTTTTAATAGAAAACCATAACTAATATCATGGAGACCTCATGGGAAACATAATAGTAATATATTGACAGATATGGTAAACAGGTAGAATCTTAATATCTTTAAAGAAATTTTCTCTCTCTCTCTCTCTATATATATATATATATATATGTGTGTGTGTGTGTGTGTGTGTGTGTGTGTGTGTGTCTGTGTGTGTCTGTGTGTGTGTGTGTGTGTGAGAAAGAGAGAGAGAGAGAGAGAGAGTAAAGGAATATAATTGAGTATTTTCTTTTAGTGCCCAATATTAGTAGCAATAAAGCTCATATTGAAAATAATATTGATTTATACACTCAAGAGAAATCGGTGTCTTACCTTTAGAGATTATTAGTTGAATGAAATAAACGTTTAAAATTCTTGATTATGTAATTGAATAGATTAGCGTAACATACTTGTAAATTTTAAGAGTCAAAATAAACCTAATTTTATTTAGCATCTTAACCATTACGTGATAAGAATAGTAAATGAATTCAGAGTAATTTTTTTTAAAAATCAATTGAGGGCGTGAATCTTAAGATTTCAAAAGAACGAAACACTGAAAGAATCAACAACAAAAACACGAAATGTAAACACCCATTTTTCTCAATTGATAATCTCCAGAAGAGCGAAAAAAAATTGGATTAAAATAAATCCTGTATTTTATCTTCTTCAACTCTCTCTCTCTCTCTCTCTCTCTCTCTCTCTCTCTCTCTCTCTCTCTCTCTCACTCATAATATTAAATCTCTGGATCTGCTGACTATTGAAAAAAATGGAAAATTTTAACTTGAGCTTTTCTATGATATAGTATTTTTAGATTACACCCTACGAAGAAAGGGGAATTAGTTTCGAGTCAAATTCACCGACCAGAACCCAAGATATGGGTATCTTTGAGTATATTGAAATTTATGATCTTCTATCCACTTCTAGTATTATATCTGTTTTATCTAAATATATATTGGCAATAGATTTGTTATAATTCTTATAAGAAAGCTATAAGAAATTAAATAGTGTATTTTTTTATTTATATTTTATTAATTAAGCATGGATACACAATTCTGTTTCGTTATAACACCAGCATTTCCCCACCCTGCACCAGACAATTTCGAACTTACAACCAGGTCGTTATATAACCCACGTTTTGTATCTGATGCCATCTATGCCCGGAGTTACTGAACCACCATATTCAAGAATCTAATATCAACATGATACGCTATAGTTTTGAAGGAACTTAACAGTATTTAAATAGTAATGCGTGCACTTATGATATGCACATTCGGGAAGTGTTCCATATTTGTTAGGAAGT
This sequence comes from Sepioteuthis lessoniana, assembly GCA_963585895.1. NCBI lineage: Eukaryota > Metazoa > Mollusca > Cephalopoda > Myopsida > Loliginidae > Sepioteuthis > Sepioteuthis lessoniana. The sequence continues at coordinate 42,238,174 of OY757906.1, read as the reverse complement.
GTTTGTGGTTTAATGATTATTGTGGTAGTTCAAATCTGGATGAGGCTGTTTGCATTTCTCGTTGAACTGATACTTTTAAGAAATATATGAATGCAATATCTTCCTTCCATTTATGGATAAATAGTTGATCAGACTCCTTTCTTTAACTATGGTATAGTCTAGAATTCAAACCTGCTAAGCACCCACTTCAAATTGATTTTGTTTCGCATCCTGCTCCTGAGGAGGGGCATATGAATACGTACTTATAAACGATACTGTATCACTCAGTTTTATTTTGGCTCTATCTAAAGCTAATTCCAGCTCTCTTGAGATCCCTATATTTTTGTGAATTATGCACCTGGCAAATGTGTTTTCATAAGTTTTAAGAGGAATGTGTTGTGAATTATCTGTGACTTCTTCTACTTTGTGTGTTTATCTGGATTTTTTGGTTATCCAGTTTTATTTCAATTTAACTTACATGGGCGCCTCGAGTGGTGTGTAATGGTTATCAAGGTAGACTAGCAAACCTTCAGTAATTAGTTTTGAGTGCCACATTCATACGGTCCTGTGCTACATCTAAGCAAAAGTAGCAATGTCTACTGTATTTGTTTACGTAGATGTTTGTGATAGTTCAAGTTTTATTTTAAGGCGGGGTGTTTATAAATCGAAATGGAAAATATGTTTTAAGACTTACATATTTTTCAATAATTGATTTCATTATTATAATTTTTTGATTCATCCTAAGGTGGAAAATTTCGCAACTTTTTTAAAGTCATGACTTTTTGAGAGGGAGTACTGTTCTTCTAAATTCAGATTGTTGTGATCCATGAATTTGATTCTGTTTATAGTTATCTAATCTAAATAAAATAGCCATTCTGATTTACCAACGTATTGTTTATGCCAGTCTGTGCAGCCCGGTAACTAAATTAAATTAGTGCAGGTTGAATTTTTCTTGGTAAATAGATTGTTCAGTGAATGAGTTGGATTAATTGAGCTATTTTAGGCATGTTCATTATATATATATATATATATATATATATATATATATATATATATATATATATATGTATGTATGTATGTATGTATGTATATATATATATATATATATATGTGTGTGTGTGTGTGTGTGTGTGTGTGATAGATTTGCGTCGATACAGAGTTAGTGATATTTATAACAGTTAGTTTATCGACAGTACTATCATTAGACATGTCCATGCCAGCCTAACTTAGGCCTACATATGCTCTAGCAAAAGTATTAAATACTGTTCATTTATAAATATATCAAACTACATTATATATATGTATATATATATATACATATATATATATATATATATATATATGTGTGTGTGTGTGTGTGTGTGTGTGTGTGTGTGTGTGTGTGTGTGTGAGAGAGAGAGAGAGAGAGAAAGAGAGAGAGAGATTTACTGTTGCCGTTGCATAACTATTATGACAAAAGTATATTTTACATAGGTTTTCAAAAAGCAAATCAACTCCTTTAAAAATGTTTAAGCCTTTTAAATGAAAAAAACTTTCTAAAAAAAATTCTTTTTTTTTCACAATTTTTTTTTTCCTCTTTTGGCTATGAACTCAGACAGAAACTAGTTGAGAAACTAGTTGAAAAAAAAAAAACTTATAAAAGTAATATTGATATTTATGTTTTCACTTTCATTTATCTTATATATATATATATATATATATATATATATATATATATATATATATATATATATATGTGTGTGTCTGTGTGTGTGTGCGTGTGTGTGTTTGTGTGCGCTGAGAGAGAGAGAGAGAGAGAGAGAGAGAGAGAGAAAGAGAGAGAATGATAGAGGGGAAAGAAAATGATTGATAAAAAATAGTAAAAAGTAAAGTGTTATAGCCTGAGAGGTAATACGAGTGATGTGCCAATTTTTCTTCACATGCGTCTGCTTGTTAACAGTCTATCTGTTGCGAGTCATGCTAATTTTAACCTGCGCGCTCTCAAGCTGAACTTGACTGTAATTGAATCCAGGAGTTAAGGGCATCAAGCCTATAATGCACAATGCCAAATCCTAAATAATTTTAATTCTACTGCCGCGGTGGGACACGGTGTAACGTGCAAAATTGCCGATGCTTTCAAACGGCAATACTTTTGCTGCAGCTTAAAACTAAAAATGGCAGAACCTCGAGAAAAAGGTAGAACGAGTATTTCTAACCACTGTATTTTAGGCGTATCAAACGAGGTACTAAAACTTTTAACGTTTATGTATGATATGTTTTAGGTTTGATTATTCCTAACGGAAAGTTTTGAATTCTTTATTTATCTAATTAGACGCTAAAAACCGTTTAAGGAAAAGAAATGACAAAGCAATATGATTTTGAAATAAATTGAGTAAAACCGCGATAATAAAGTGGACGGCCATTCTGTAGCTATACGTAACAAAATTAAAGGGATTTGAAGTCAGATTAGTTCACTGTAAATCATCATACATTCTTTACCCCCCTCTCTCTCTCTCTCTCTCTCTCTTTGTCTCTTTCGACCTCTTTATAAATCGGCGTTCAGTTTACGCAGAGCTGATGAATGTAAGTGTTAGAAGGTCAAAAAAACATTTGTGCGTCCATGAGTACGAGTCCGTTGTAGAACGTTGCTTATGAGTTCGTCATTGCTTCTCCTCTAGCGGCCAGCATGTCTTACTAATCTTATTTATCTGATTTAGATGCACTTGTAGTATAACGGTTATCGACGTAGGAAATGGACTCGGTGGCCCGAGTTCAAATCCTGAACGAGACTGTGTACAATTCATATAGCGCTAATAATCTCTGGAAAGGTATACATCCAACTATTGTTCCTTCAGGTGAGCTTAGATAGTAGATCAGACTAGGCTCTTTAACATCGGTATGGAAACCGGTTCAGGAAAATAAAAACTCTGAATTCAAACATGCAAAACCCCGCTTAAAACTTGATCTTGTTTAACATTCTACTAGTGCGGAGAAGTCGATAAATCTGTCATTGGCTGCTTTGAGAGATGTTTGTTACGAGGCCATAGAAATGATGCTTTGTAGATTGCTACTTCCAGGATGTATTCAAAACAATAATCACCATCTTTGTGTAGATCCCATTTGGCTTTCTTTCTGATTGTTTCGTTAGAGTCTCGGTTGTGCAATCGAACAGTTGTAATGATATGACTACAGCTTGGAAGAATCACCCTTTTAGTTTATCAAATAGATCAAATTTTCATCACCAGTCAATAATGAAATATAAGTATGGTATGAATATAAAATAAATTTTAAACAAGCAATAATTTTCAATAATTACTAAGAGTCTTTGTAAACCCAATTTCTTGTTTATTTTTTGGTTGGAAAGTTTTTGTTTTGTTTTTTGTTGTTTATTTATTTATTTTTTTGGCCTAGCGGGTAGAGTGTTTGCCAATGGGCCGGGAGACCTGGGTTCAATCCCAGGTCGCGTCATACCAAAGACTTTAAAAATGGTTCTTGATAAATCCTTGCTTAACACTCAGCAATATAAAGTATGTATCAAGGTTTAAGTGGAACAATCCAGGGAAAGAAGTAGAGCCCTCCCCTACACCTCGGTGTAGTAGCTATTGAAAAGGGCGCCTTCTGGTCACCCTCGACTGGAGTCACCAACTTTACTTTACATTTTCAAAGTTCTCTCAACACCATTCAAGGTATAACTGTCATTTACTCGACTTTGTTTAGTTTCTCAAAGGACGATAAATATGGGACAACCAATGAGACTCAAATTAACTCCCCAAAAGTAATTGAACTTACAACTATTACTCCAGGCCAAGGTATCTATTTTTGTTCGAAGACCGTTCTCACAATAAGAAGACATTTTTATGCAACTCAAGTTAATTACTCCTGATACCCGAATGAGGTGCCCGAATATTCACCCTGTAGCTCGTTATGTGACAAACATGAAGCTGACCTCGTACGCCCACCATTTTTTAGGTAAAAAAAAAAAATATTACAATCCATGTAAATCCCCGTATCATATTGCGTTTTACTAGAAATTATGACGGTGCAGATTAACAATTGGAGAGGATGTTGGGGTCTGAGTTCATGTCAATATTCATATTTTTTAAAAAATCAGACTCCCTGTAATTTTGTGTGTGTTTGTGAACTCTTGACAAGCACACAAATAAAAATGCACAGACGCCGAAAACAACGAATAAAAAGACATAAATCAAAAAGACATTTCTTTCTTTGTAATGTAAAGTTAATACTTATGCGATAAGAGAGGAAACGTCAGTCGCTTTGAAATCTACTAAGATAATATTTTGGCTGGGCTTTTCTTTCTCTCTCTCTCTCTCTCTCTCTCTCTCTCTCTCTCTCTCTCTCTCTCTCTCTCTTTCTCCTATTTTCTTTTCCTTTTCTACGTTTTTTTTCTCTTCTTCCTCTTTTGTCCACTTTTTCTCGTTTGTTTCATTCAATATTTTATACTTGGAATTTCTTCACCACAATATCTAGATTGGCGGGGGGACTACCAGCAGTGATTTTGATTAAACAAAGAATATATTAAAGAATGAAATATAACAAAATAGCATACTGTTTATTAAACCGTCTGGGATTCGGAAAGAAGCAAAAAGAAAAGTGGAAGTTTTAACACATAAATCAAACGATATAATTTATCAAAGATAGTTGGGATAAAATGTCTAAAATGTCCGTATATATATATATATATATGTGTGTGTGTGTGTGTGTGTGTGTGTGTGTGTGTGCGTGTGTTTGTGTGGGGGTGGGGGTGAGAAAGAGAGAGTGTGTGAATAATTTCCAAGGAAACATCAATCAAAACGGATATCATTTAGCATTATTTAATGCAAAAAGCTATAGTATTACAACTTTAAGACCATAAATCTATATATATGCAGTTTTACTTATGGTTACAGGAGTATTAATTACGCATTCCAAGCTCAATTTTTAAGTAAAGTACGGTTGGTTTAAAGCCAGAGTTTTTCTTTCTCCTAAACTGGTTGCCGCACAAAGACTGAAAAGTACCGTCTATCCAGCTTTTTAAGAATTACAGAGGAGAGAAAAAATGGATTCATGGTTTCTCCAAGAATATCAGAGCAAAGTGAAACGCAAAGAGCCTCATCAAGGATTTGAACCTGGCTCCTCAATTCTCTTTTCTTCCTTGGATTATGTCTTCCATTTTTATTTTTGGATTAAAGTTTCAATACTGTAGGGCTAGGTAATAACTAGCATATTTTTCGACTAGGAATAATAAAATGCTTGTAAACGGCTTTTTTTTCATTTGGAGGATGATACTGATTTTGAGATTATATTGTAAATGTATACTTACCCAACCCCTCCGCTACGAGCATGAAATGACTCATGGTCATTTTTTTCGCGAAGAACAGCTGGTTTGTATGCAGAGTTTCCCTTTTCTTATCCATTTTCCAAGGACAAAATTGCTAAATAAATTACACCTATCTTCGCCCAGGATTTGAACTTGGGTCGCCATTTCCATTTCTCAAGAAAATATCTGGTATGCTAAGACCAAAATTTGCATATGTATGTCAGTGAGAGAGAGGGAGGGAATGAGTGAGTGTATGTACACGGGTGTGGCGCATGTGCACGCGAAGTTTTATTTGGGAAGAGTTTCTATATCAATTATTCAGAATGGGTATAATATTTGATGGATAACTCCGAAACTTGAAGTCTTCTGAAACGATCCAGATGATTTTAATTTTTTTTTGTAGAGATGGGAGGGAACTCATGGAAACACACACACACACACACAGACACACACACACACACACACACACACACATATATATATATATACATATATTCAAAAGTTTTATGTATTATTCGGTCAAAAATAATTTTAACTTTAGATAGTTTTACTGAATGCGTGCTATTTTCAATAGACGGTAATGTTTGCTTTTTTCATTGGCTTTGAAAAAAATGCCGTCCGCACAAATGCATGTCGAATGAACGACAACCGAATGAAAAATAATTAGAACACATGGTTTTGAAGCGACTATGATCGAAGTAAATACATAAACATTCACACGTACACTGAAAAACTATTCTCCGATCAATATTTTCTTCATTGAGTAACAATTAAAATATAATTGATAAATCGCTGTCTTGCGATGTCTAATTCTACTTTATAGGAATATCAATGTTAACTGTTGTATCGTCATATGATAAATATGCTTATACACACACACACACACACACACACATATATATATATATATATATATATATATATATATATATATATATAAATTTATTTAAAAAAATATGTACCTCTCATTTTATTGTAAGGGTTCGAAAATGGTTACTCAGGGTTTTACTGTGAGTGGGTGTTGGCGACCGAACTGAACTGCAATATATTGACCCCCACTCTTGTGGCCGTCATCGTTGTATCTTTCTCGTTCTCCAGGGCTGTTCAGCCGGGGCCCCAGGGGCCCAGCTCTCTGCTGCATGATGGCTTTCTTACTGCATCTTATCACCAACTGGTCTCCAAAACTCCATCGGGGTCCCGAGGGCCCCTTCGGCCGGGTGTGGCTTTCCCAACCACATTTTGTCTCCGACGTCTCTGACCCCCAACTGTCTAACTTCCTGTCTTGACCGAGTTATATAATAGTTCAACGCCCGCTCAATCACCCACTCAATCTTTGGAATGGCATGTTTGATCGTCATCAAGCGGAAATGACTGTCATGCAGTTCAGAGGTCACTCTCTTCCGGTGCATCAGTCTATGAGTGTATCATGGGCTTTTACCTTGTCTCATTTCATCAGTCAAATCCGCCCACGCGATCTCTTTCGATTACTGGTTATTGGAATGTGTCACTTCCTTCCGGCGAATCACTTTGGAAGGGCATGTTTGGCCGGGGCGAAAGTCAAAATACAACATTAAAAATTCATTATGAATAAAAACAAAGATTTTCAGATAATCACTTGTGTGTCCAATGTTGACCTCAAACCCATCGTAGATTGGCTAGATGCAGGAAAAATCTCAGTTTTCGAAGGCCAACAAGAATGTAAGGGGGGAATAATATAGTGTCATAGGCGTTTGAAAGCCAAAACAAACTTATCTGAATACCGGGCTATTATCAGCCTTTGTTCAACAATATCAAGCAGAGTCTAGAAGAAGAATACAGAGACATAATGACATTCATGAACGTATATAGTTTTGTTATATACGATATGTTATTACAGTGAACTCATATATAGTTTTGTTACATAAGATGTGTTATTTCAGTGAACTCATATATAGTTTTGTTATATACGATTTGTTATCACAGTGAACTGATATATAGGTTTGTTATATACGATATGTTATTACAGTGAACTGATATATAGTTTTATTATATACGATATGTTATTACAGTGAACTCATATACAGTTTTATTATATACGATATGTTATTACAGTGAACTCATATATATGTTTGTGAAAGTGCTTCTTGATGTATGAGCGTATTTTTGCATTAAAAAATCATCGGATGAATATAACAGTGTGTATGATCTTTCTTCATGGTACACATTTGAACAAGTAAATGCACAGACGCATGTGCTATTTAACTGGAATTTTAAGCCGTGTGTCAATATAAAGAAAGGATGTACTGGAGATTATAATGCCAAGTAATATTCTTACTTTTGTTCGGATAGCAATCTTTGATAAAATCTATCTATAATTCAAACTTATTTCAAGTCATTTCCATTTTTTTTTTTTTGGTTTAATATATTGTTTCACTCACCTATCAAGAGAAAGTCTGATCTTTTTAATACAACCGTGTAACTTTAGTTATATTTATTTGATTTTTTTCTTTCTTTTTATATTTTCCATTCAGTTTTGTAGGCAAAGACGAGAAATTGACTTTGCGTGAAAAATTCACTTTTAATTTCAGTTATCAAACTATAGTCTTGGAGAAGAGTTTAAGTTTGGTTAAAAGTTTGAGGCTAAATCAAATTATCATGGAAAAAAACAAAAGCAGTGATTTTTCTTCACATGTTATCCCTGTTCATGAAATGCGGAATACTTATCACTTTATGACTGTTATTTTTATATACAACTACAAATCTATTTTCTAATCGATATATAAATTCATGTACCTAAGATGAAAAGACAATATTTCTGGGAAACTCGCTCACTATAGAATAAAATCATTTTTTATTGACACAGTCGTTGAGCTATCTATATTTCTTTTACGAAATATCAGATTTGTAGGCAAATAAAAACATCACTCTAGATTACCATTTTGGTTGAAAAATAAAGACGTGTTTATTTTCCGTAGTTTGTATTTTTCAGGACATTTTCCCTGTCTTTCTCTCGTTGTCCTCACAAAATTCGTTCAACTCTGTAAAAATGTTTTGAATCTTACAGGGAAAGAGTATTTTAAAAGCATAATGACCATACCTAGCACTTCATCGTGAGTGGGTTTCGCAAACGGTGACATATCCTACTTTTTGACAAAAATTAAGCGAATAAAGAAACCGAGAAACATATTTTAGTAATATTTTAAAGAAAAATAATTACAATTAAAAAATAGTGTTATTTGCCTTGAGATTAATTCTTAAAATGTCATAAGTATGGCTTGATTTATCCATATATTCTAGAAGGAAAACCCTGGATTCAAAAGATTTTTACAATGCTTAAAAATTGACGACCGTAAGATTTGGATAAGCTCTTATACTGTATATAGAACGAGTGTTCTGCAAGCTTCTGTAATACGACAAATCGAAAAAATTGGTAGGAGAAAGATTTCTGTTGCCATTACAGTGTATATATTTGCCAAGAAGTTGAGGAATGTAATTACTTATGTCTTACAGATAATCTGAAATACAGTAAATGTAGACACTCAACCATAACCTTTACGAAAGCATGTACATAACTGCTAATCTTTTTCCCTATAGAAACAATATTTGAAACGATTATCAAAAGGGAAGAATTTAATATCATTAGTTTATTCCTCTCTTTTCAAGTTCTTTAATTAATTAAATAAGTATATTACCAGTTTTGAATCTAAATGAGTTTCATATCTGAAAATAATAGTTGTTAATGATAAAGACTTGAAACCGTTAGTAGACATGACTACGCTGTGCTCTATCTGCAACTGTACATACAAATGAAAGTAGTTCATCTGTAAAATCATAGATGATACAGTTGCTTATACATTTCATGTAAGTGAGTAAAGTTGGCAACCACAGTCGAGGGTGACCTAAAGGCTCCCTTTTCTATAGCTACTACACCGAGGTCTACGATAGGGCACTACTCCATTCCTGGGATTGCTCCACTTTACAATTGATCCTTACCTTATAAGGCTAAGTGTTAAGCAAGGCGGCATCAAGTACGATCTTTGAGTCTTTGGTGTGACTCGACCTGGGATTGAACCCCGGTCTCCCTGAACATTGTCGAAAACACGATTCATTAGGCCAATGGCCTATTAACTAAATGTAACTAATATTATGGAACAGGTAAAATATATCTTTCGTGCTTTCAAGAAAAGTCATTCTATGAATGTTACGGTGAAAAGGGTAACATCCATACTGTGACTGGGTGTCTTTTCTTTCACTCCTTCTCTTTCTTCTTTATATATATATATATATATATATATATATATATATATATATATAGTAGAATAGCTTTAAGTAGACCATTCATCGCAAGTTCTTCAAAAAAGACCTTTTTTTTTGTCATATATCGTCGGGGAAATACCGTGACAAGCAAGTAGTAGAATGGTATAAATCAAGGTAGTTGACGAGGAACGAGAGAAAAAAAAAAGAAGGGAAAAAATTTACCTGGAGTCATGACCTAAAAAAGGAATTTTCATTTAGAATTTACGATATATATATATATATATATATATATATATATATATATATACTTTTCCTTTCTTTGTATTTATTTATTTATCTGTACTATAGCTTTCTCATTTCCTTACTTGTAGTTTGTATTTTTTTTTATATAATATTCGAGCAGGATTTTTTTCTCTTATTCTTAATCATTTAACCAGAATAAAATTATCTAATTAGTTTGTTTCGTCCAAAATGTATAAAGCCTTTTAACAGGAAAAATGAATTGAGTGTTGATGCATCATTAATCCCAAATTAATTATAAATCAATAAACTTTAGTACTGACCACTCATATTGAATCATATATATATACATATATATAATAAATAAATAAATAAATTTTTTAAAATAGGAAAGCTGCAGGGCTTGACGAGATTCCCCCAGAAGTATGGAAGAACATACAATTCGACGACATACTGCTCCGACACTGCAACGCAGTCTATAATCAAAATCCGATAGACAGGTGGATGAAGGGATGCAAAGTGAAAGTACGTCCACCGGATGAAAACACAGACTACTTCGACATTGTAGCAGGAGTGCTAAAAGGGGACACGCTAGCCCCATACCTCTTTATCATCTGTCTTGATTACGTGCTTAGAACATCGATCGATAACATCAGAGAAAACGGCTTCGAGATGACAAAGAAAAGAAGCAGAAGGTACCCCGCAAAAACAATTACCGACGCCGACTACGCCGATGACATAGCGATACTGGCAAATACCAGGCCGAAACACTACTACATAGTATGAAACGAGCCGCTGCAGGCATTGGTCTCCATGTCAATGCACACAAAACTGAATATATGTCCTTTAATCAAGCTGGCGATATTTCCACACTAGGGGGAACCTCTCTGAAACTCGTAGACAAATTCACCTACCCAGGAAGAAGTGTCTCATCAACCGAAAAAAAAAAGCATCGACACGCGGCTAACGAAGGCATGGACAGCTATCGATAAGCTATCGATCATATGGAAATCAGACCTGACCGATAAAATGAAACACAGTTTATTCCAGGCAGCGGTCGTGTCGATACTGCTGTATAGACGGCTTTTACACAAGAATGTTGCGAGCAATATTGAATACGTCCTGGCGGCAACACCTCACAAAGCACCAACTATACAGCTACCTGCCTCCCATCATGGGAAGCAGGGACGAGCTCATAAGTGATGTACTCCTATGGACACCATATATGGCCGAACAAAAGCAGGACGACCAGCTCGAACACACATACAGCAGTTATGTGAGGATACGGGATGTAGCCCTGAAAATCTGCCAGAGGCAATGAACGATAGGAAGAAGTGGTGAGAGAGGGTAAGGGATATCCGTGCTAGCGGCACGACTTGATGATGAGGATAATGATATATATATATATATATATATATATATATGTGTGTGTGTGTGTGTGTGTGTGTGTGTGTGTGTGTGTCCAAAGTATGGTTTTGATAGTACCACTTCTTTTCTTCTACAATAATTAACCTTATAATTAAAGACGGGTACTATTAAGCAAATAGACTTATCCAGGACAAACACACACATACACGGGCGCGCGTTCGCACACACACACACACACACACACACACGCACATAAGCACACACACACACACACACACACACATATATATATATATATATATATATATATATAAGCTGACATGTCTTATTAATGGTAAACAACTGAGTGCTTGGAGTCAAACGAATGACTCCGGATCTGTAAATGTGATTTAGATATTCAAGCGTGATTAGGATGGGCAGGTATGTTCTGCACCTCGGTTTTACAGTGTGAAAAAATCTTGCGAGGGCCAAATAACTGCGGTTTTATGATCTGTTGCTTACAGGATTTGTTAGAATCATGTGAAAAACCTGTGAAGTTTCCATCAAGCCTTTTTTCACGGCGCATTTTGTTAGAGTCAAAGTGGTGCATCTATAATGTTGTACCGATATTTTTTCAGTTTGGAAGACTCCCACTTTATGTTATCAGATTTTCATATCGATTATCAGTCAGTCAATTGCAGTTCACGCCATCTCTATGCGTATGTTGACTTTGCTTTCGGTAGATAAGATATTGCTACCTCGGTTTAGGAACTTGTCTAAGTTGCCACTTACAATTAGAATTTTTATTCGAACAATATGCAACTCCCTCGTTAATTTGACACTCGCATCAAGTTATAACTTTTTAAATGAAGACCTACATCTTCAATAACGTTATGGTTTAACTTTCAATTATTGAACCGATTAGGAAATATCCCCTAACTCGTTTACAAAGCTTCTTCGATAAATGGATTACCTTAAGGGCTGATACATTCAGTAATTCCCAAAGCTGATCACAAAATGCTGCTAGATATTGTTCATTTCATCAACCCCACAGTTTTATCTACGACTTAGATTAATAATCAGTATGAAGAAAATATACATATTCTAAAAGCATCATTGAAATAAGAGTTTTGTGCTTAGAGAAAGGACGTTTGAGTCAAATGTGATAAGTGGTAACTCACCCTTCCGATTATTTGATTATAATTATTATCACTCTTACCATTATCAAAGCGTGCTAACAGCATGGGTTACCTTGACACACACACACACACACACACACACACTCTCTCTCTCTCTCCCTCTCTCTCTCTCTCTCTCTCTCTCGCTACTGGTCATCGTTAAGTTCTCTGCCAACTCTGGTTTTCCATATATAGCAGTCTATTGGAGAAAGTCGCTTTTATGTATTTCCTTTCTTCTCCTGGCGCTCCTTACTCGCATTACTCGGATGGTTGGTGTTGTGGTCTTCAGATAAGACCGGTTGAAGAACAACTCAAACAACGGGTGATAGGTAAACGTTATTGTATAAGCAGAAAAAAGGAAGTCATACAAAAGAATAACTAACCGTTCTCGGCTTGCAGTCTGTCTGTCAAATGTCTCGTAAGAAACGTGAAATTGTCTTCTCCGGGCGAGCTAAGCTTTGCGAATATGTTTAGGTTGGACGCGTCCATCTTTGGGGTATGGTAGGATATGTCCCCATAACAGCTTGTAAGATGGGAGATAAGTGGCCGTACTGCTGCTCTTTTTTTAGAGTGCTACTTTTAGAATTTGTTCAACACATCACCCTATATTCTTGTGCAGTTTTATTTCTAGGCTGTTCGTTAGAGTCCGAGTAGTACCGACAGATCTCAAGATAGAAAGATATTCCTTGTTATTTACCAGAGTCATCTAATGTCTATATGGCTGTCAACCTACCTATTGTAGTCTAGACATTACCTATGCGTATATCGACATCGCATTCCGTAGACAGACAAGTCAAATTCTGTTAAAGAAAGGTGTGGCTTCTACGAGGTGATTGTTTCCCAACGAACCGAATCACCGAAGTACAGGAGTTGCGCCAGCAGACCTCACAATGTCCGCTTTTCCACGGTAATAGTTGAACAAAATGAATTATGGCATCTATCAGAGATTGTCAACGTCTCAGGTTGGATTTAGACTAAGGTTTCTAAATATATACATAAGTGTTTACGCAGCTGCCCTCGTGAATTGTTGAAAAATGGTGTCTTAAATACCAATGTTGAAAGGTCGATAAATAGCGTGAATTGACATGTCGATTCTTATATAACACGAAAATAGGCATCAGTGGCGTCAGATTTTTACATACTGAACAGAGTATGTTCGCTAATGTAACGTGGCTATAGTGAAATCAGACAACACAATGAATGCGTAGAATACAAGGTTTGATCAAAACGTGTCGAGACTAATGTTTAATTATTTCAATTTTAAGATTATAAATGTTATGACGACATGAACACTAAAAAACTAATGATACAATATCGCATTATTTATTTCTTTAAATACATTTTGTAATCATGTTTAGTGCAATATAAGTCACATACACACATGATTTGCTAATTTTGTTGAGGTTTCGTTGATTTGTTTTAGGTATATCAAATCCTCATGGGTTATTTAATGACGGAACCTGATTCATTTGGAATTTTTTTGTCATGATAAGGGAAATGTTTAGGCTCAGAATAAACTCCAACTAAATGGTTTTGTTGGTTTGATAAACGGTATATAAACTCCTAATGGGTTGCCGAAATTTGATTAGGTTTTGAATGTTTGATAACAATCATAAATATGATTTCAATCTTACGGTGTATATTTTTATTATTATTCGTTTACTTACAGCTATGATATCAAGTATTTCTGTCTATTACAAATAATTTGTACGCAGTAGTATGGTTTTCAGTATTTCTATCTAATATTTACAAAATAAAGACGAGTATATGGCTCTAAGTTAATATTTCTTTCAAATAATTGTAATTTTTTGCACACGGGTATGTGGTTTACTGTTACTAAAAATGAACTATTATAGCTTCAGGTATGCATTTTTTAAAACAATTTATTTACAGTTATATTGGATCAAATATTTCTCGTGACAATAATCAGTTATTTGTTTCAATTAACTATTTCTATTCGACGATAATAATAATAATAATAATAATAGTTTGTTTGCACTTTTTTTTCTTTTTTTTTTTTCCTTTATTACTATTAAATACGAAAAATTGTCAAAACAGACATTTTCCCCCATAACAGGAAATATTCCACCAAGTCAGAATGAACCCCAGAGTAATGGCTATTAAGAAGTGACTCCACATTACCTAGAGCTCCACTTTTCTGACTTCACTCCTGGATGTTGGTTAGTGTCAAACCCTGGTTTAGTTAAGGTCTTAACCCCGTGAAGAGGGAACAGTAGGCATATTCTAAGCTTTATTAACAGGCTTTTCTAATTTGTCTCATTCATAATAAGTAGATTTGTTAGAGATGTCCAACTTTTCTCTAAAGATAGTTTATTCAGGTCAGGACACCAAATAAAAATGTTATCATCATCATCTTATCATCTTGTCGTGCCGCCAGCACGGATATCCCTGTCCCTCTCTCGTCACCTCTCCCGATCTTTCATCGCATCCGGCAGGTCCTCAGGGCTACACCCCGTATCCTAACAGACCTGCTGTATGTAGGTTCGAGCTGGTCGCCTTGCTTTTGCTCGGCTATTGGAATACATCACTTATGAGCTCGTCCCTACTTCTCCAGCAATATCCTGCATGTCTGGTTCGTTTAACTTGGATAGTTTTCTTGATGGCTGGTTGGTTGCCGTACAGCAGCTGCTTTGTGGGGTGTTGCTTCCAGGACCTGTTCAATATTGTGTATATGAACCAATTAGAGGTTCTTTGTAATTTACATATTTTAAATGAGGAAAAATTTAAAGAAACAGATTGAATAAAAGTAGTTGAATATTATCATATTTTTAAAATACAAAGAAGTTAAATATTTTAATTGTCTTCAAAGCCATCAAAGTCACAATAAAAGGATTCAGAGAAAGAACTCAGTTTTAAAAAAAATCATTAACTATTGAGATATTTGTCTGATCCATTGTAGTTTTTTCAGTTTGTCGCGTAAATCAGATGTATTTTTTGAGTAAAAGGGCTTTAATTTTTGTGTGAAATAACTGTCAACCAACTTGAGCAATTTCATTGTTAGTGTTTGACTTTATCTGAACTTTATTATAAAATATATTGTATTTATAAGAATTCAGAAGGCCAAAGATATCGATTGTGAAAGTTCTATTATGCCCAAGCCATTGACATCGTTGTAACCGAGTTCAAACTCTAGTCGCGCTATTATGATGACTTTCAGACTTATACCGTTGGGAAAGTATGAATCCCATTATCCCCCAGCTATGGATAAAATCTTACTACTACTGATCTTCTGTTAGGATTGTATTGGCCTTAAATAACTTTCAAATGATTATGTACCTTTAAACAAATAAACCAAACCAAAACAAACCTAATGTACCCTCAGGAAGCCGTATTTTTTCTAACATTTTGATTTCCCCGTGGCAAGTATTGGATATATTGTTTCTTTTTATCCATGGAGTTTACAAGCAAAACTATCGGTCAACATTCTAACTACAAAAATTATTGATTCAAAGCCTGAAGAGTTGTTCATATCTAATAGTTGCATTTACCCCAGGTGTATAATTGAGCGTCAAAATTTGTTTACTGCATACCGAGATGATATGAACCGAATGGGCTAAAAAGCCAGTTAAGAATACCTCAAATTGCGTAGAAACGAAAAGCTTCAATGGATGGATTTTTGAAGTCAATATTTACTTTGGTCAACATGGGAAGCCACGTAAGTTCGGGTCTTATCCAACAGATAAATTGACTTTGAAAAGCAGTTGCTTTACATGCAAAGTTCATTTGGGACGGTCGAATGTCCATAAGACTTAGGGGAACCGTTTTAGCTTTATGGCCGGTTCGAAAAACGGGAAAGAAATTGGCTTTGATTTTGGCATGTTTTCCATTACTTTCATTACTCTGATCTTTTGAAGTGAAATGGAAATTTTCAGGCTAAATTACCTCGATGCGTACTTTCCTAAGTGTTTACAGACAATAACAGAAACAACTGTAGAACGATACATGCACATATATCAAAGGAAATATATATATATATATATATATATATATATATATATATATATATATAATTTAATAGAAATGCAGATATCTATCAGATGCAATATTGCATTGAACTTTAACATATTGAATCAACATTTAATACAAGGCGATGATTCTTAATTATTTGAATGTGTTTTTGAGAAGCTCATTTTTAATATAATTTATGGTTTCTCGCATGAAACTGTAGTCTAAATAACTATTTTTGAACTGCAAAAATTATGTTTCGGTCATATAAAGAATTAATGACGTTGCTCAGGAAAAGTTACGAACATTTCTAGCTCTTAATATAGAAATAGAACTTATTCGATCCTTATTTTTCTTGGATTCTAATATTTTCTCAACATTAGCGCCACCCTGGGACCTGCTAAATTTAATGCATCATTTCTAAATTATTTATTTTATACAGAATTCGAGAATGAATTATTAAAGAGGCCATCAAAAATAATTCCTGTTCTAATTAAAATTTAAATTTTAGTCATAATTCCAAGGGATTTCTATAATAGTGAACCATAAATCTTAAAAAACGGGAAAAATTATGAAATTACTGTTTATTTCTCTAAAAATATTCCTTGTTTCAAGTGGCTAACCCTTTGAGCATATGAAGAAAATATTATATAATTTATTCTTTTGGAAAAATAACGAGCTGTAAAGAATCACAGATAGTGAGTAAGTGCCTATGAAAAAGCAGCGTTTGATATCAGCATAGTGATATGAGCGATGTGCTTTTATTCTCATCTACTTAAAGTCTAGACAACAATGACATTGCTGTTAGGGCAACCTTGCCTTATCACTCAAACAGTCTTCACCTGGCACCATTGAATTTTCATAAGAAAACTATTCTTTTTTTTCAAATAAGGTGAACGATGCAATTTGCACGTGACTAACAACAGAGTCAAGAATCTTCAGTGATTGTGTATACTCTCCCTCATTCAAAATTGTATTCCATAACTAGGAAAGAAAGAAATTCTATTAAGAAATAGATTTAGAATTCTTAGACTACTATTGATTTTAGCATACTTTCTGAATTTCTACTAAAAATCTTCAATAAAAGAATGAGAAGATTTTTTTCATCTTGAGCAAACCTCGTTTTAAACTGCAAAAAAAATATACTTCTAAGTAAAATCTCAGTGAATTGTGAAAGACGTAAATTTAAAGATTTGCTTTTATTAGATTTTCTCCAACGAGAAACGAGGCGGGAAAATGTCTTCACTTGTATAATGTGATACGAGTTTTTGAGGTAAAATATTTTTTTTAGAAAATCAATCGCATATTTTGCCTTATAATAAATTGAAAGTATCGATTTAATGGGAATTTAAACAAAATCATATTGCGAATCTATGATAGCTATCAGTTCCGGTCGTATTTTTAATTGCAGGTAGCAATGGGATATGGTGGTCTGGTTGATTGGTTAGTTGGTTGTTTTTTTTTTGTTTTGATATTTCATGTCAACCTTTTCAAGCTATTTCATGCCTAATAATTGTATGCGGCACAAACATATGTTCCCAATCTCTTTAAATATGCAACGTCTATATTATCACAAACATATCTACTTGACCCATACGTGGGATCATAAAAGATATGTGAACTCAAGTTCTGACTAGATGAAGAAAGGTAATACTTTTTAGGTAGCATACATAAGATATGTTCGTCCATCAGCAATGACAAGGACCATTATCTAAACAAGCTTTGTTAATAACTTTCCATAAGATTTGTTTATAGTGGTGACGATTTCTGAAAAACCAGCCACAACTTTTGGATGAGATGATAACAGAAGAATGGTGAGATATGGATCTCACCATCAATACACCACAGGATTTTAAATTTAAGAGTGTTTCTTTGTTCTAGAAAGGCGGGGTCCTACCCACGCTTGTCACCAACGTCTCTCAAACAATTTTACCTATACCCAAGAGGGGAAATTTGGATCCATTCTTTTCCGAGTTCAAATCCTGGAAGAGGCTTTTTGAGTTCCGCTTAGCACAAATACTTTTGAGATATGCATGAATCCATTTTCATCCTTCCAGATATGAGTAAATGGTTAAGTAATCAGTTTAGGAGAAGAAAAACCTAATTCAAGCCCCCAGGAGTTGGCCTTGTGTCAAATAGTTTCTTTGACAGCGGGATTAGATAAATGTATACTCACTAGATCAAGCTCCGTGTGAATTTTATGTTATAAAATCCATCCTATGAGTAAGATTTGAAGACAGAGTAGCTATTAGAATATATAACCAGGAAGCTTCTCAGTATTATAAAATAGGGTATTATCTTACAATTGAGTGCTAATTATTTGTATTTCAAAAGAATACATGAAACTTTATAACTGTGAGCAAATTATTATTATTATTATTATTATTATTATTATTATTATTTTACTCCTTCAACGTTTTTCACATCAGCGTTAACTGATGGTTTTCACTGGAGTTTGAGTGACAGCAAGTCTCCTCAAGTTTCCAGAATTCTTGTCAGTATTCTAGGTGATCTCAACAATGCTGTAGTCTCGAGAGTCTCCACTCGTCCCGTAATTTCCAAGTCCTCCAGTCCTTGTACCAACTGCAGTTTTTGTGTCTCATTCTCCTGGACACAATTCTGGGTTGTGCATTTACCATTTCTTCGTATCATCAAACTTCAATTTCTTGCACATTTCCCAGTGGACCATCTTGTCCTCCCAGTTATCCCTAGTCTTTTACTCTTTCTGTGCTAATTTCCTGATTTCTATCATTTTTGACAAGTTCCCTGCTATAGAGTTTTGTCTCTAGTAATTTTCTGGTTCTTTTGAGATATTCTTTCGAATTTATTTTTTTCATTTCCACTAGCTTGATGGTATCAGTTTCCAATATCTTCATGTATTTGTAGGTGTCCTTTTCTCCGAGCGTTCTGATCACTACTTGATTTGGTTGTTCGACTCCTTCCGTCATGTGTCGTTTGCCGCTTTTCATTATTAACATGGCACTTATTTCTATATCTAAATTCATTCCTATATCTTGTCTGTATATTCTTACACTTTATTATGTTTTCCAAATCAATTGGATTTCGTCCATGGTTGATCTTTTCTTGTGATTCACTGACTTTGTATCCGGCTGTGTATTTCCAAAGGATGTGGTTGAGTGACATCATGGTTATTGCAAAACCTAATGGTGATAGTGCATCTCGCTGGAATGTACCTCTTTGGATCTTCACCTCTGCTAAGTTTTTTTCTCCTACTGTCAATTCCACTCTCCAGGTTTCCATGGTCTTATCGATAAACTATACGACTAGGTCGGGTATTTTATAAAATTTAGACAGAGCAGTATCTAGATTTGGAGGACCATATCGTAAGCCTTTTTGTAGACAATCCAGGTTATTGCTAGATTTTTTCCTCTCGTCTTACTCTTGTTGAGGATGTGTTGTTCTATATATAGTAGTTCCTCTGTGATTCTTGTGTCATCCTTTCTTTTCCTCGGTGAAGATTCCTCAAATTATCAATGGGTAGTAAATCTTCTCCCTATTTTGTGCCGTAGGTATTTTCAACAGCATCAGTAGGCACGTTATTGGCCTATAGTTGTTTGGAGTAGTTCCTTTGAGAGGGTATATTTTATTGAAGAGTGTTCTTCCCTTTGGACATCCACTGAGGTATCTCAGTTTTTGTGTGCAATTATGCGTTTCGGTGGCAAGTGTGAGGGGAATTTGTTTAACCAAAATCGGCGTTTGCCATCTCGGCCAGCGGTTTGATATTTTTCATGCGTTGCCTTGAGCCCGTCATGCTGTATGTTCCCCCGAGGGCCTTGTTTGAGCATTAACTCTGTTTCCAAGTTGTATCTTCATTTGGCGTTTTTGTTATGATCTTTCCGTTACCATTTTTTGCTCCGACATCTTTAAGCCTATATCGCATCCAGTTGTTGGTATCGCTTCGCCCATTCTCTTTCTAATTTTTGGTCGAACTGTTTTCGCAGTTTTGGATCATCCTATTTTGTCTGTATTGTTTGATCTTGTCTCGGCATATTTTTAGTCTTCCTTCTTTTGCCATTATTTTTTGTTGGTCTTCTCAAGTTTTATTTTTCGTTCTAGTTGCCGTGCTTTTTCAGTTTCCTTCGAACATTTCTCAGTTTTCCGTTTTAGTACTCTTGCTTGTTGCTCTTGTTCTTTTTATCTGTGGAGTTCCCACCCAGGTTTTGACATTCTGTCTATGGTCTTCAAGATTACCTTAATTTTCCTCCTGCACATATTAAATCGTTTAACACTGTGATGTCGTTTGTCAGGATATTTGTCTATAAGCCTTTTACTTTCTCGGTTTCTGACTTGACCGCCGTGCAGTCTTGGTTCCTGAAAGAACGCAATGTTGTTTTTTAGACATTAGTGTGTATGGGTTATTTTCATGTAGTGCTACATTAGGAGTTTCTGGCTTTCCTGTATTTAGTGTCTAGGTTACTATTTTAGGGGTTTGTTGATGTGTTTGCCTATATTTGTTGGTGGATTTCCAGTATTTCAAGGTCAGAAAACCAACCATTCTTTGTTATTGTCCTAACCGGGTAAGCGAGCCTTAGGTTTGTTGTCTGACATCTACCATGTCCAGATTTTTATCTTTCTTTTTCTATAACATCGTTTTGCAAGGTTGCCCCTAAAATAACAATATAATGCTAGTTTGTTATGTTCCCTTGTCCATTTTCTACGCTGTAGTCTCTGGTGTGATGGTCGATTTGTTCAGCGTTTTTATACCCGAAAGAAGAACTTGTCAAATTGGAAGAAGAGCAGTCAACATTCGCAGGATGCTGGTGTGTTGACAATCAAGGGAGCACCTGCCAATCATAACACCCAAACCTGTCATCTGGGCCCTAGGTTAATTGATGTCTTGATTTTTCATTTTTCATGGATAGTATATAGTGGCTATACCAGACACAGGAGTTGTTTATTATGAGCGTCAGACACAGATTTGACCGAGGACAGTTTCGGTAAATCTGCATGAACTGCGGAACACACACACACACACACACACACACACACACACACACACACACATACACAATAAATAAATAAAAATAAAAAAAGTAAAAAATAAATAATTATTCAAGTTTTAACTTAGTAAAAGTCCACTAACCTGTTACTTTATACTTTACTTCTCACGATAAGTAACTGAGCTAGTTTCAGGTGTCCCTGAATCACCTGTTTCGCTTTTTATTTACTGTCGTAATTTGAGACTTCGTTTGCACTAAGACTGGTCCTTTTCTAGTATAGAATAGACCCCATACATATCTTTCCGGTTTCATTGAGGACGGTAATTGATCTTAATTAGCGATTTCAGACTAAATCCGATTCATAACATTTTCATCAACCGCGCGAAGGCACTCGTAAACAATATAGGATTTATCGCGAAAAATTTAAACAAATCGAATTCGTGCTTTCGAAATAGTTTAGATAAAAAATATCTGGTAAAATGCCCTCATTTAAATCACAAACATTTACCAAAATATATATTTTAAATTAAAGTCAATTTTTACTAACCTGATTTTTTTACCTTTTCGAATAGCACACAGCGAAGATTCGTTCCTTATTCCTACTTGCATGGAGTTCGAATCTATGCAGTTCCTTCGTTTGTGTTTGTTTTTTTTATAAGATCGCACGTGACATTTGAGTAATATTATTATTATTACTTTATATGGATACTTGAAAAGTAAAGTTGGCGACCTTAGTGGAGGGTGACCCAAAGGCTCCCTTTTCAATAGCTACTACACCAAGGTTTAGGGAAGGGTGCTACTTCTTTCCCTGGATTGCTCCAGTTTACCCTTGATCCATACTTTATAATGCTGACATCAAGTAACATTTTCTGGGTCTTTGGTATGACTCCACCTTGGATTGAACGCCAGTCTCCTCGGCCATTATCGAACACTTTAACCGCAAGGCCAATAAACTTGAAACTATTGAAATTTTTGTGCAAATTGTTTTTATTGAATAGGAATACTTGAAACCTCATAACTGTGGGTCAGTTGTTCGTATTAGAATACAGTGTTAGGTAGCAAATGACTGAATTCAAGCAAATTATTATTATTATTATTATTATTATTATTATTATTATTATTATTATTATTATTATTAAAAACATAAATAGTTACTTGCAACAAAATAATTGAGAGTAGATTATTAGTAGTATTTAGGAATACTTGAAACCATATTACTATGTGTTAATTGTTCGTTTTGGATCAAAATACTTCATTTATAATAGAGTGCCAACAATTTCTTCTTCTTCTTCTTCTTCTTCTTATTATTATTATTATTATTATTATTATTATTATTATTATTATTATTATCAAATATGAACGGTTATTTAAAACAATATAAATGTGCATAAATTATTACTTGAAACCATGTGACTCTGCGTAAATTATTTGTATTCTATAATGATACTTGCAAGCAAATAAATATATGCAAAAAAGTAAATAATAAAAAAATAAATAATAGAAAATAAAAATGGATGATCAAAGCCGCGAGGAAGAGGTTCAAAGTGCAACAACTACGTGGAGTTAATACGATAGAGCCTCATCCAGGTTTTAAACTTACCATGATCATTTCATCAGTGATAAACATAACACTACCTGCTCACCTCAAAAACGGTAACTCCTTACGCAAACACTAACAAAAATGTTTTTATTTTAAATAAAAAGCACTATCAGTGCGTTAAAATTGCAAGAGAAGACTATTTGTAAGTGAGCTGTAAACTTTTCCGAAAACCAATATGGGCGTCGGGAATCAACAGAAAAATAATTCGCATACCTGATATCTCTAAGACATTGGATGTTACTTGGTGTTGTCCAAGAATTCATAAAGTAACCTGCGACAGATTATGCTGGGTTAAATGGTATTAGCAATAAAGAACGACACTTGATCTAATCAATTATCTAACGAGCATGATAGATAGCTTTTACAAGATTAAACGGTTACAGCTGCCTTGCTATACACCGATTTCTAGATGAAGGAGAAATGGATTTATGCCATCTCCAAAAGCATTAGCGTGAAATGAACATAGACAGTCTCAGCCGTTATTAGGCCTAATTAGTACAGATACATGTTTAATTCAATTACCCATGTAATAAGATCCCGACTGGACGATTTTGTAAATTCAAGACTGCAATTTGCATAAATGATCACAAACTATGTCTCTTAACGTCGACATCTGTTACGCAATAAACTATTGTAGATTTTAAAAGTACTCTTTTTAGTTCGTTTGCTTGCAGTTGGTCCATTTTGACTCTGGCTCAGTGTTTAACGTATTCTGGTAACTGTGTAAGGTGTCATCTCGGTGGAGATATGAAAAACAAAATATGAACACGTTTAATAAAAAGATTGTGCATGATAGTTTAAGACGATCATGTGAGTGATGACGGAAGACCGGGTCTTTCCGTTTGATTTGAAGGTTGAAAACGAAGCAAAGAAAATTAATGATGTAATTTAAGAGACGTGTAGCTTCAGTTTTTTGTGGGTACCTCTGGACTAAATTATCGAAGTCACTACACAAATCGCCTCTTAGTTACAGTTTGGAAAACTCGTACTGCGAGCAATGTAAGATAATGTTTAATATCACATAAATCTTTGTGAGGTCTTTAAGGCCAAAATTCTTATTGTAGAAGAACCGTAGCGATACTCTTTAACTTATAACTAGGGAATAAGAGTTTTCATATCTTTACCCTCGGTATTAGTTCTAAAATGAATGTAGTGGCGTGACTGTGTTTTGGACTTACTACAATATCACGGCCCTGCACGTTAACCAAAACAAAGTGGGAAACTTCTACTCATTGAAGAATGACAAAAGAAATTATTTTCCCTTTTCGAATAACGGTTTAATTTAATCAATTCTCCATTGGAATCGGCTTTATGTATGAATTTATCTAACCTCTTTCACTTGAGCAGGATGCCGTGCAAAACCAATTTTCTATTTAAATAAAAATTTTCTTCTTCTGGATTGGTTGCCTAGCCATGTTTAAAGAGACGGTCTAATGTAACGTGATAGGCTAGGTCTAATTTGGGGAAGAGACAGAAGAAAAAATAAGAAGAAAAAGCAGACATAGAATCTACGTAAACGACCAATTGACCTCTGAGTGACTCGGGCTTAAACACACGTTATTGGCAAGCCAGTCACGGTTAAATGATTTCGGTAAATGAAAATGACTACGAACACGTAGAGACGAAAATTTCGGGTGGGCTCTGAAAAGAGATCTCACATCAGACGCAAACTTGTAAAGACGAAAACCAGCGAACAAGCATGCTCGAACTACGACAGAAAACCAGGGAGAAAATTCAAGGTCTACGTCGGTTCTCTCCATCTCCACATGACATGTTGTTTTTTCTTTGTCCAGTTAACCCGTTCGACTCGACTTTCATTCTCTATTTCTTTTTCACGGCTGCTACATAAAAAGGGTTGTAGCGAATGAATATTTGTGTAATTGAAATAAGACAGGAGTTCTTGAGTTCGTCAACTTTTTCCACTGTGAGGATGCAACTGGGTTTGACTACTAATTAAAACGTGGCAATACACGCATAAATCGCTTCGAGCACGTGGTGGTATAGCCATATATTTGGTGTGTAATGATGTTATGTTCTGTTGGTGCAGTGACATTACAATCTTTTATTTAGTACCGTTATCGTACACTAATATAAGCATTACGATTTTGTAAAATTTTATAAGTTTAATGATAGCAAGAATTTTTTTTTCCAATTGGAGGGATGATCTATAAATACTTTTGGTATTGTAGAAGGTGCCAGTGGTAAAGAAAGTCAGAACTCTGAGAAATGGAAGCATCTCCATAGACAGATGAAACTGACGTAGTTTCCTTACTGTATGCTGAGTGAAAAAACTTTTCTTTTACATATGTTACCTTGAAATGACCGTTTAGAATACTTGTACTGCGAAGAGTGGCAGATAATCTCCAACTTGTTGAGTGTATGTGAGGAGTACAAAGAAGTGTGATAAATTCATTTTTCTCTTCAGCATAACTGGAAGGTCTTTCAACCCAATTAAATCCAATATTACATGACAGGTAGACCCCGTTTCATTTTGAACGGCGACAAAAGAACAATCGTCCTAACTGGATACAATTTCAGTTGTCCGTGGGTCTAACGAAAGGAATCTTATTAAATATCTATACGCAGATTCTCCTTTAATTTTAAGGGAGTCCCCTTGGCTTACTAGCTAAAGTGCTGGACTACGGCGTTGCAAGTAAATGAGTTTGAACTCCAGTCGTGTTATTGCGTTCTCTTTCTGATTAATACCCTTGGGAACTGTACAGATCCTCTTACTCTCTCATCTAGAAGTTAGATAGTATAACTGCTATTCTTCTACTAGGGTGGCTTAGGATATAAGTAACCCACACAATTTTATATGCCTTTAAATAAAGAAAATGAAAGGAACCGAACCCTCTACTTTCGGTGAGAGCATTATAAACAGAAAAGTAAGTCGAATAAGATCCTAGCAAAACACTCTACTTTACTCTGATAACACTCCTAAGATATAAAAGTTGTGGTCACTTTCCTGTATAGGACAATAAGGTGCAGGGAAAATATGTTAATTTGATAGATTAAACTCGTGGTGTTAATATTCGTAAGCTCTAATGAGATTTAAGCCTGGAAAGATATTGGTTTATTTATGTGTATGAATTATTGCATCTCAAATCTGTCTTCAGCAATCAGCACATAAAAACGAATGACTCGAGGCCGGATTAAATACTCATATGATTATCACGCAGATATGCACAAATCTTTACGAAGTTGTTGCTGACATTTTGTCACATCTTTCTTATCGTAATGTCTTGGCTGATCTGGAAACATACACACATACATAAACACACAGACACACACTGACATTTTTCGCTGCCCCATTACAACCAGTTTCAGGAAATTTCTTTAAGGGTGTAAGAAAAACAATGCGTTGCGTTTTTCCATCAGTGAATTATTTACAACCTCAAAAAGATGGTATAAAACTGATAGTAATGTCGCAGCTAAACAGAGGTAAATGAACAACATACATAAACACGTATATATATATATATATATATATATATGTATGTGTGTGTGTGTGTGTGTGTGTGTGTGTGTGTGTGTGTGTGTGTGTTAAGCAACAAGTTTCATTCTATAAAAATTGCTATCCGTTAGATATATAATTTATCAAGCTCCAATAATTTTCTCTTCTACAACACACACTGAAAAATATGTTGTTTTCACACCAATAAAAACTGAAATCTTTAACAGATATTGCCTTCACTTATTCCTTCATGTTTTGTGTCGAAAGCTTCTGAATACCAACGATGGAGCTGGATTTGATCTATAGGAATCGGTAATAATTTTAAGTTGATGGTCAGTTGGTGTACCATACTCCTGTGGTACACCAACTGACCAACAACTTATTTCTAGAATATTGGTTGCCGTGTGTGTGTGTGTGTGTGTGTGTGTGTGTGTGTGTGTGTGTGTGTGTGTGTGTGCGAAATACAAAAATCCGCCGTCAAAATAACTTCTGTTTGCAGTAGTAATTTACGAAGCTCATTTTTGTTTCAATGTGGCATCAGGCCGAATGAATAGGGCACCCAATGAGACTTCTGTTTTCAGCAGAAGTTGTTTAACTCTATTTCCCATCTATGCCTTGTAGTATACTTGTTATATATTGTCAAACATAAAAGCGTTTCATTCATTGGAGTAACTAATTTGAAAACTCTGCTTTAGTTTCCAAATCGTGACCAGTAACCGTGGATTTTAACGAATATAGCTTTTTTTTTTAATATGATCTGTGTGTCTAACTAATAACTTTGACAATTATTTCATGACTGCATTGTTTAGTCATTTAAATAACGCAGTTTTCTATCCTGAAACGGTTATTACAAGGATGATAAGAATGAAGAGATAGAAGTAAATATTTGGTGTGATTTCTTCTTGAGTATTTTGAAAGATCTAAAAAAGATCAAAATATTTACAATTGCACATCAGAAACAAATAACTATTTGTTATTTGTAATAATAGAATTATTTGATAGAATAATAGGTTCATTGATTTTTCTTTATTTATTGCGTTAAAAGTAATGAAGACATTTTTGTTGCTAAAATCTCTTTTACAGAGAATGTCTAGAAAGTAACAAGACCTTTGTTTTTTTTTAAATTTTGGCCGCACTGATTAAGAAGCAAATTATCCATGTTTATCAATCTCCAGTTTTTCTAATTAAAAGACACTGGTTAAATTTGATGAGATGTGCATTTGTCACATTTTTCTCTGTGCGTGAATGTAAAAGTCAGACAAAACAGCTTACATCTTCCTCATTATTTTGCTCATCGAAAAATATATCGGCTGCCTAAAATCCTGTCTCCGTCGGTGATCTTAATCTACATAAGCCTTTGTTTACTTGTTAAATATTTCAATCATATTACCTGAAAATTTGGCATTTTTCGTCTTAAACCAAGAGTATTCAGCTGAACCTGAATGTTGAGGAATAAATATGAGCTATTTTTTCACAGATGTTCATGGTCAATATCGCTAAGCTGAATTTTTATTCAGGGTTGCCAATCAGAAAAATAAAAGAACAATCTCATTACTTTCTATATCAGTCTCGTATACTGTGAAGTCTGTTCGTTTATTGACGGATGTAAACTTAAAATATAAATGCTCAGCGTGATTACGTGTATGTAATTTTCTTTACAAGTACTGTCGAACTGTTGAAATATAGGATAATGCTCCTACATAGAAAATAATCATTTTTATATAGGAAAAAAAAAGAATAAATATATCATAGAGAATTAAATGCGTATTTATTAATATCTTTATCCTAATAATAGTCTTAATAGATTTTACTGATATTTTCTGTCAGCCTGTTGACAGTAGCTACAAAAATATACTTTTCATTTGCTATAACGTCTGACGAAATGAATGTATCTTTGATTCAATTTATTTTCAACGTAGCCTCACGCAAACAAACAAAGCCAGAGACAATTTTAACATTACAATACGTTATTGATCTAAAATGGCACATTATTAACATACCCAAATAGATTGTTCGGAGAAAATACAGCAAGATTATATACTCGGCTGATATTATAACTTTAAATTGATTTATTTTACTTCAAGATAGAATGTTAATTTATTCTCTCCCTATCATTGGATTTTGGCTTAGTTTGCATTCTTCCTACGATGCGATGTATTTCACATTATTTTTCTTTGGAATCATCACCTATTTATATTAATAATTTGAATGATTGGAGCGGACCCTCTTTGGTGTATTGACTAACGTGCTGAACTGCACCATTGTAGTAAGCGAGTTCGAACTACAGTCACGATATTACGTTCACTCACTTGTGCACAAATACAATTAGTAAAAGTAGGAACCCTCTTATTCCCCCGTCTTTTGGTTAAATACTATAACAACTGATCTTCTATAGGATCAGATTTGGCATTATATAACCTATGAAGGCTTATGTGTCATGAAACAAAGAAAGCGAACCAAAATTTGAAAGGGAACCTTTATCTCTGCAGTTGATTACGTCAGAGGGTCTGATATAGAGTTGCTAAATTTAGGATGAAAATCACTGCCCACAAGAGGTTTCCAATCTATTAACATTATTCATAAGGAAAATAGGCTTGAATCAAAATGCATTTCTAATAATTAATTCTAATAATCGGGAAGCCATTTTGCTGCAAAAGATAGCTAATCGTACAGAATTTAAATTTCCATATTCCAGAAGAAAGAATGATGAACTATTTGTATTCATGGCATCATTATTCTCGCTTACTTAAACATTAATAATTATAAATATAGTTACTTCTTGTAAAAAATAATCTGTGAGCTTTTAGCTAGAATATTTCTGTTGAGAATCTTATATATGTATAATTTTATATGGGGTGATGTAATGATTTTGCGAGTGCTAATTCAATAAAGCTTAATTCATTATTTTATTTAGAAACTATTTTAAGCACTTAATTTGTTTATTTTCATTCATTATAATTATTAGACCTGAAAACACTCACCAATCAGGCTCTGACCAATGGTCAACTAGATGCGTTGAAATAGCCTATACATCTCTCTAATCTCGATCCTGAAGCGAAAAGTCTTTATGCAAACATTCACAAACACTGTACTGATATGTTGATAGATATTACCGAATGGTTTGTATTTATCATAGGCAGGGTGCGACACTGGTTGATTTTATTTTTTGAATAAAGTTAAATTGATTAGAATAAAGAGTCTTTCTTCTCCAAGGCAGTTTGCTCTACCAATGCAAAAGAGCTGAAATATTTTACCCTGATATGTCAATAGCGACATAACTGTCTACATTGTTTAACACTACAGTTCCTAAAAGTCCGAACATATGAGAAAAATATCAAAATCAATAATTTTTTCAGTGTCACTCAATTAAAAATACAGATCTTTAAAAATGTCAAATGAAATACATTAACTTCATATGATATTAGTTGTCTGAATTTTTGAGATGAAGCTTGATGATTTTTATCATTAAGAGTTTCGGACTATTTTCATCATATTTATTGTTAACAATCTTTAACAATAAAGATGAAGCCAATTGTCCGAAAACTCTTAATGATAAAAAAAAATTCATATGATATATGATAACATTCTTAAACATCTTTTCTATTTGGTATATTTATCATTAAAGTGTTTGTAGCTGTTCGGTGTAATATTTTAATATACAATATAGTAAATGTTTTTTCAGATATATTGGTCTGTTTCTTTCGGCGTAGATACTATCTAAGTATTAAACTTTTCCCAACTCTAGATTGATACATCCCTATTTTATCAGTGTATTTGCCTATCGGAATACATATAAGACACTTCACCAACATTTATTTACAAAGTTTAAGCTATTTTGGCACTTGAAGGAAGCACGAAAACAAAAAGAGATGTCACTAAAGTATAGATAAATTATTTCTAGAAAATTGGTTGCCGTGTGTGTGTGTGTGTGTGTGTGTGTGTGTGTGTGTGTGTGTGTGTGTGTGTGTGTGTGTGTGTGTGCGCGCGCGCGCGCACTAATTCGTGTGTGTGCATGAAATACAAAAAATCTGCCGTCAAAATAACTTCTGTTTGCAGTTGTAATTTGCGAAGCTCCTTTTCGTTTCAATGTGGCATCAGGCCGAATGAATAGGGCACCCAATGAGACTTCTGTTTTCAGTAGAAGTTGTTTAACTCTACTTCCCATCTATGCCTTGTAGTATACTTGTTATATATTGTCAAACATAAAAGCGTTTCATTCATTGGAGTAACTAATTTGAAATTTTACAGTTTACTTATATGTTTTGGCTCATTATCTTGCATGGTTAAAAATCCTTGTGCCACACACCGCGTTCCAGATTGGATCAGACTATACTGTAATAGCCGATCTGATTCAATTTACCTTCCGTCTAGTGCAAATGCTGAACATTGCAATCGAAAAAAAATAACTCAATATTCCAGTGCCTCCTCCATGCTTTCCTATTGGTGTGATACGGAGGCTTGCAGCAATTTCACCGACACTTCACCGCTTATAGACCCTCCTATTTGACCGAAAGATTTCGAACATTATTTCGTCAGTCCAAAAGACGTTATTGCACTGTTTTATAGTCCAGTTGTAGTGCGCCTTGGGCTTCAGGAGCGTTTGATATTGTTTTTCTTCCTCAACCATGATTTCTTGACAGCAATTCTGCCATATAGGCCAGCTTCAGATAGTCTTCTCCTTACAGTGGATGTTTACTCATTTTTTCATGACATTGGTTCAATTGTGCAGTAATTATTGGAGCAGACAGCTTTCTGTCACCCAAGCTTATGACTAATTAATGTGTCCTCTGCTCTTGTTGTTACTTTTGGTCTACTAACCTTACGTTTAGTCTACCAACCCTACCTTTGGGATATCAAACCTATTTTTGATCACGTTTTGTCCCGTTTCCTAATAACACCTAAAAGAATAATCCACTGTAACTCAGGGAATTTTGATTTTTAGTACTAAAGAAGGAAAATATATTCAAATGATTTTTTTTAAGATATGTGGTTATACTAAGGTTAAACTTACAGTGGAAGAATTGTATTTAGCATAATAGATAAAACCATTATAGTCCTTAAGACATTTCATTGAAAATAATACTTTAAGGGCGAGTAATAAAAAAAACTGTTGGTAGCAAATACTTTCGACTAGTTGCGTATGATTTAAATAGATACCATTTAGTTATTCATTTAACTTATATGTAACTAAATTCTCAAACTATTCTATTATGCAGTGATTGTTACTCACTAATGATTAAAAGTAATAAAAAAAAGTCAAGCCGATATTCAAACATATTTAAAGCACATAATAAAAATATTGAAATAAGTATAACATAATCTCACTAACTAATCTAAGCTCTCATCCTAAGCTATCACTAACCATCTAATAATTTTAATCCCCTTTGAAATATTCCTTAAAAGAAAAAAAGAACTTCCGTCGAAATACACATGTGAGCTATTTCACAGAGCTGAATTTTCAATGTTTCAAATTTTCATTTTCTTTTTTTAAGTGGGATATATCTAATTCATTTTCGTAAAGTGTATGAGTTAATATTTCTACAAATTCTAATATTAAGGTGACCGACCGTAGTCGTAGGTAGGATACCCAAAGACTCCCTTTTCAATAGCTTGTACACCGAGGTTTAGTAGAGAAAGCTTCTTTCCCTGGATTGCTCCATTTACCATTGATCAGTATCATATAATGCTGAGTGAAGCAAGGCGGCATCAATATGTTTTTGAGTCTTTAGTATAACTCGATCTGGGATCAAACCCTGGTCTCTCGAGCCATTGACAAACACTGACCATTAAGCCTATTGACCGGGAGACCAGAGACAAAAAGAAATCTTTTACGAAAATTAATCTAAGAAAGACTTTTTCGTTGCAATTTGTATAATTATGTTTAGATTCCTTGAAATGTCCACCAGGAAAGCTTTTGAATATATTAATTAAGATATTTGAAATAACTGATTTATTTACAGTTTTAAAAAGTTAATGTAAAGCACACCTTTTATTATCATATTTACCCAACCCCTCCACTCGGGCAGGATATGACACAAGGTCAATTTTCTGAGCGGAGTTTAACAGGTTTGAAATCAGAGTTTTCCTTCTCCTAGACTAGTTGCCTTACCAAAGCTGAAGAATCTACTCTGCCCTACTATTTACCCATAGCGAGAGGGAGAATGATTGGATCCATACCTTTCCCAAGGGTATTAGTGCTATGTGAAATGCAATCAGTTCAGGATTTGAACTCGTGTCACTGTGTCCAATTCCTACGACGATAACCATTACATCACGGGCACACCTTTTATTATAATGGATATTATATGTTAGTCTCTTCGTAACCGAAACTTTGTCTCCATCCACCTACTTTTTTTTACATCATCATGATATTTTTTCAATTTAAATTCTGTTACTAAGAAAATGTTTTCATTATCAATATTCTTGGTCTTATCAACACTAAAAGGATCCAATCTCATGTATATATACTATAAAATAGAGTTTTTTTAGTATGAACGAGAAAGTTAATTTTCATGTTGACCTTAAATAAATGTTTGCTGGAGATAACTCATTCGTAGATGTCTGATTTTGAATTTATATATATTAGTGAAAACCCCGTTGACAAATCTTAAAAGAAATAGGCTAACAATAAAAAAATAATTCTATTACTAACTGGCAAAAATTACTGAAATCGTTAAATAGTGAAAGTTTTACTATTAATTGATTTTTTTCTTAACTTTCTATTAATACTTTTTCTTATTTTATCACACGCACATTCCAAAAAAGAAAAAGTAAATCAATAAGAAAAAGAAATAGCTGCAATTGCTTCATTATAATTTTTTTAAAATTTGATTTTAATTTTTTTACATTAAAACTTTCGTCCGGGAGACGCATATCTTTGCTTGCGATATTAATAATTTACATGGTGTCTTTTTTTTATAATTATAGTGATCCATTCTTTTATCACCTTCTATAATTTTGAACCTTTTGTATCCCCCAAAACAGTTTTCTTAATCATTGTTATTAAATATTTTTGTTCAAAATAGGCTAATATTAACGTAAGATTAAACTAAATTTAAATCTATTATTTTTTTGGTATTCATTCAAAGATAATTTATTTGGTTTGGTTTCATTTTTTAATGGCATATCAACTTTTGTCGGTTATTTAATACCCAAGCCATTCTCCTAGACGAACAGTTGTGGTACTATCTAACCCATAGCTGGAAGGATAAGGAGGTTCATAACTTTCCCCAAGGGTATTTGCCCAAAAGTGAACGTAATAGTGCGACTGGCGTACGAACTCGTTTACAACACTTCCGCAGTCCATCGCTTTAAGCGATGGGACTTGCGGAAGCGTTGTAGGCGAGTTCGTACTCCTGTCGCGCTATTACATCACGAGGACACGTGATTTGATTCAAATCAAAATCAATTCATGTATTCTTTGGAGTGGTGTATAGATGAACTCAAATATAGAAAATATACTTATTTGCCGGACCGTTATCTAGAATGTTTTCCGGTAACTTTTCTACTGATTGAATTGATGTATCCCTAAATTTAATAATAACACTCAAAAATCTTAAGAAAATCTAATAGAGCATCTAGTAATTGGGAATATATTGATCTGATAAAATTTTAAAAATATATTGTTTCCTTGATTTTCAATCGAATTTCTTGTCAAATACACAAGATTTAACATTTCCAAGACGTCATTGTAAAAAAAAAAAAAAAAAAAAAGAAGATAATTTTAGTATTTGCTGAAATCTTTAATATTTATTTCTCCACAGCAAATACAAATAAGCTCGCCTAACTTTAAACCTAGAAATGTAGAATGAATAAATTTGTCCATTCAAATTATTTAATCATCTTTACGTTCAACCCTTCGGAAAATGCAATTATTTGCACGAGGCAAGGTTGACGGAGAAAGATGCTTACTTTTTTCTCAAGTCGTAAAGCCAAATCTTTTCTTTTCTTTTTGAAGACCGTATGATAGAAATGATCTGAAATTTATATTTACGGGAAAGAAGGAAGTATTTTTGAAACTATCACTGACTGTTTTCTCTCTGGTGTTCTTTATTGATTCAGTGATGTACTTTAGGTTAAGGGGCATTGGTGAGAATTGCGGCAAAAACTACCAATCATACATTTATATCACTTGGAGACGCACTTAGCAAAATGTTTGTCGTCGTAGAAAATGGAATTATTGATCCCAGTTCAAATCCTAGACAAAGCTTTAGGCGTTTCGGCAATGATGCAATTTAGAAAGACATATATTCATATCCACCTCACATATCTGGGTAAAAAGTTGGACACACCTTGTTTTTTAACCTTTGTAAGGATACGTGTGAATTCAAACTTGTTATACTCAGTTTAAATATACATATTTACCAACCCATCCGCTCGGGCAGCATATGACACAAAGTCAATTTTTAAGCGGAATTTCACAGGTTTGAATTCAGAGTTTTCCTTCTCCTAGACTAGTTGCCTCACTAAGGCTGAAGAACCCAGTCTGCCTTACTATTTATCAATAGCTAGAGGGAGAATAATTGTATTCATACCTTTCCCAAGGGTATTAGTGCTATGTGAAATGCAGGATTTGAACTCGTCCAGGATTTGAACTCGTGTCGCCGATTCCATTTCCAACGACGATAACCCTTACACCACGGGCACCTCCTAAATTAGTAAATCAGTTTAAAATATAGCCCAGTCGGCTAGGGCTGTAGAATTCACCGACTGCATATTTGCCCTTGGGTAAGACCTCTGTAAAGCGTGTCCTGGATATGACACCAAATATCTGAGGGTGAGGCCACATTAATGCTGGAACTTTGGGGAATGCTGAGTATCCCTTCATTGCTATTGCTTCTCAGACCACTCTGCCCCGAAGTCGTAACACCTGATAGGGTTTTATGTATGGGTCAAATAGAACTGTTTGACATTTAAATTTTGTGCAACTATATGACTTATTTTAGATTGAATTGTTTGAAGTAGAACTGTTTGATCATTTAACAGTTTGTAAACAAATGACTTTAATCTAATTATCATCATTAAATAGTAATAATTAATAACATTTAACAATGTGTAAACAAATGATTAATAGTAAACAGAATTATTCGCATTGGATAGCAACACATGAAACCATTTAACTGTATGCGAAAAGATTAACTTAAGTTTGTTTGAAAA
This sequence comes from Sepioteuthis lessoniana, assembly GCA_963585895.1. Taxonomy (NCBI): domain Eukaryota; kingdom Metazoa; phylum Mollusca; class Cephalopoda; order Myopsida; family Loliginidae; genus Sepioteuthis; species Sepioteuthis lessoniana. The sequence continues at coordinate 42,202,761 of OY757906.1, read as the reverse complement.
TGTTATCAATATAATGTGTTTACAAATGACTTATATTTAAGACACATGTATAAACAGAATTTAGCATGAAATTATTAACTATGGTCGATATTTCACGAAACCTAACTCAACCAAAGCAAATTGTCACGTGATAGCTCACGGAGACGAAGAGGTAAGACTAATACTATCCTCCCATTGAATTGACAGTATCAAGCCGTCAAAAAAGTGACCGTTAAGGAAGAATGTAGGTCACAGGGGGGATAAACAGATGTTGGTGCTTAGTGACCTCAGGTCGCCGGACATCGGAAGGGGAAAGAGAGAGAAGCCAAATGATTGGCTTGGACCCCAAAACGGAAGTGGGGCTCCCTTCCCCTCAGCGGAAGTAAATAGGAAGAAATTGAGTTTTTGAGCAGGGTTCATAGCGGGCAGACGAACCATAGCCACTTTACTCCGGGTTGAAGACAAAAGATTAACTGAGACATGAGAGACCCGAGTCTCTCAAGCCAGTACTAAAAACAGAACAAAGTCTATTAGCCCGTAAAAGAAGAACGATTCTCCAGTGGAACCCCGTCGAAAATAAGATAAGTAACTTTGGGGACATTTTTCCTTTATACCCAAATTTCGTTTACCACTCTCTCTCTCTCTCTCAATTCGAAGAAGGATAAAAGCCAAGAAAAGACATTTATATTCGTGGACTGTCCCATTATATGTTTTGACACTCTGACCGTGTATATATAAGTAGTAAAGGATTTTATGTATTTTCATTTTACCATGTGGTCTATGTTGTTACTTCATGCTTTCTTTTCAGCTTCTAATCGCCTTATGTTATCTTGCTTAGAATTGTCCTATTAATTCCTAAAGTATCACACGGGAAACCGGAGTTGCCGACTACTGCAATATTAATATTATCACAACTAAAACCTATAGGCTCATTATCTTCCATTGTCTCGGGGAAGGAAGAAAGCGGCCTGGTAGGTGTGTGATAGTGTGAAATTTGGAACCCCTTGCCAGCGGCGGTCAGTCTGGTCCTAAATTATTCCCTCACGTAATATGCCAGTTCTTATATGCCTGAGAGAAGAACTCTGAACAGGACTTATTCTGTAGGGGATCAAGTGTCAACCTGCCCCGTCTTCACACGTGCGAAAATAAAGTCCCGTTTTGGGATTTTAGTCAATTTGCCGTCACAAAATAATAACTTTGTGTCCCATCCTGCTCATAACAGAGGTTTTTTTAGAAATATTTACTAATATATCTTCAAATGATTAATATTGCCTCTTCTTCACCTCTGTTTTCTTTCTGTTCACGAAAATGGCAATATCTTCTGCTGCTTGCTCCAGTCTACGCAGAAAATATTCAGCTCAGGCTGGTGTATTTGCAAGAAGTGCTATATAATCTACATAGTCTTTTTGCAATACAGACAAAGATACACTTAAAAAATGTGATATTGTTTGCGTTTATATAATTTGTTGGTCTTACCTATGAAAAAAATCCTATGGATACAGGAAACAATATATGGATTGATATTAATATGATATCATATATAAAAAGTAAAGTTGACAAACCGAACGCTCCCTCTTTCGATAGCTACTGCACCAACCCTAACCCAGTTCACTGGATTGCTCCACTTTACCCTTGATCCTTACAATACCGAGTGTTAAGCAAGGTAGCATTAAGTACCATTTTTGAGTCTTTGGTATGACTCGACCTGGGATTGAACCCAGGTCTTTTGAGGCCTCTGGCGATCGCTTTAACCATTATGCCAATGTCTGGTACATTGCATATATATATATCTGTCAATTATTCTCTTATTACTTACAACTCAAAATCTATTTTTCCCATTGTTCTTTATTAGAATACTTTAATAGACAGTTCAGTCACGTTATCAACACACACACACACACACACACACACACACATATATATATATATATATATATATATATATATATATATATATATATATATATATATGCAATTGCATTTATAAAACTCCTTGCTCCCAAGTGTCCATATGAAAGTGTAGTATATAATGGAGAAGTACAGTTCGACCATTATTCTCTCAAGAACAATGATAAGAATGTATACATTGGATCTACATTAGATGCTTTTAAAAAAGATTTTATAATCATAAATGTAGATTTACTCATGAGACATATGAGAATTGTACCAATTTATCGAAATACATTTGGGAGATTTAGACAGAGTTAGGCATAGACCCTATACTGAAATGGGAAATTATAAAAAAATGTCGTAAATATAAGGCGGGTGATAAATTTTGCTAACTGTGTATGGAGGAAAAATTAAGTATTATGTCTTATAATAGCCCGAAAAAATTTCTTAATCATAGGTCTGAAGTTCTTAATATTTGTAAACATAGAAATAATTCTTTGCTTGGTAGGTAAGTCCCCCACCTCAGTGGGATTTTTTTTTTATGTTATTTTTTGCAGTGTGAAACCACTAATCAATAAAATATTGTATATTTATGCAGATTTTGTTTTGTTGGATGAATTTTTTATCAATAAACTGTGGTTTTCATGACCCACTTCGGTCAGTTTTATCCTGATGATCTGGAAAGGTGAAACCTAGGTAGATTTCTTCTGACCCACTGGGTATTTATATTTTTTTCTTCTCCGCATAGAGCACTTTGTTTTCGTTTAACTTATCCCTCTGTCACAATTTTTTTGGGGGGGGCGGAGGCTAGACATTACGATATTGGTTGATTTTTTTCCAGACAATACGTATGTTTTTAGTCTCTTATTTTTTTATGGAATTATTTTTCTCGAATATCAATTTGTACATTTGTTTATTCACATGTTGGATCATTTGGGTTTTTCCACTCTGCCAGAATTATAGTTAGGGATTAACCTAAAATAGAAATAAATGATATATATATGATAACATTCAAATAAAAAAGAGTACATAAAATGTACCCGATACTAATTTGGAAGAGGAGGTCTATAACTGAAAGTAACCTAATTATGATTTCCATTCTTATGTCGATCATGGAAATATGGGGGAAATTAGTGACTTAACCGTATTTAAGCTCCGATGAGTTTAGTCTAATTTCTTAGCTTAATACTATATCAACCTTCTGGGATTATTTAACGCCAATGCCATCCTTGGAGTAGAATGGTAGTGGTACAATTTAACCAATAGCTCTGGGAAGGAATTGGGAGTTTATACTTTTTCTAAAGGTATTTGTGCGAAAGTGAAATTAATAGCGAGACTGGATATATAATATTGAACGTACAAAACTTTCTGAGGACTTACACCTTGTGAGGAATTTGTCACGTGATATAATGTATACGCTCACACGTTAAAATGATAATTGAGTTATTGATTTTAGATACTTGAACAGTCCGAATACAGGTAAATTACATTTTTAAATCAATTAGGGGAAAAGTGACTTCGAAGAATCCTGTAAATATGTTTATGCCAAGAAATCTATTCATATTTTTATTCGAAAATTTATCATTTTCGTCATATTCCATGATCCATCATTTTTTTCCCAACCTAATCTGCAATTTGTATTACTGCCTTAATACTCATTGGTCTTTTTCACAATGCAGTAATTAATAAAGGACAAAGATTTTTCTTTTCACTCTTTTATCTTCTACTTATTTATTTACAAAACCCTTCAGCACGAGCAGGATATGACACTTGGCTAATTTTCTTAAGCGGTGTTTAACAGGTTTAAATTTATAGTTTTCCTGCTGTAAGACCTTTTGCCATAACAACGATAAAGAGCGCAGTATGCCCAACTATTTGACCAAAGCTGAATGGGGTATAGTTGGATTCATACCTTTCCGGAGGGTATTTGGGCTATATGAAATAAAAACAGCTTTGTTTGGAACTCAGGTCGATGTGTACATTTCATAAAATGTTAACCAATACAACTCGGGCACTTCAATAGATGTTTAGATAATTTCGGGTATTTTCTGTTGACAAATCTGAGCCTATCCTTGCACCATCGATTTTTTTTTCAAATTCGGTTCAGTAGCGTGGATGTGTATCCTTTCGTCGTAATTATAATTTTTATCTACCTTTCTGGCGGTAACCTTACATATAACATAACAGGATCAAACAAAAACCATCCAAAACATCTCTCACAATCTCTGCAGTTGATTTCATGGTTGCTGTAATTTTCCTTTAAAATTCGTAAGTTATGTCAACCGATGGCTTTTTTAGATACTATTCAGGCAATTACAATTCATTTTCTAATGAGTTTTATTAAACAACTTGTTAAGTGGTGCAGATTTATCCATATGATTTTATAAACTGAAAAATATCCCTCCTTGTTTTTTTAAAAGTTTTCCTCTGATAGGATGCTAAATCTTTTGATTTTATTGATGGTGCGTTTGTTATTATCCTTGTTGTTTCCAGTATAAAACAATTGACTGGATATCCTGCTATACCTTAGAGTTTTTTCTTATTCCATTTTTTATATATAGAAACCATTATATATATATATATATATATATATATATATATATATATATATATATATATATATACAATAAAAACTAAGATAATCTTTTGCTTAAAAAGGGGTTTGATGCTATTTTGGCTGAGCAGGTGTGAAACCTAAAAATATTTAAATCATGAAATCTTAGAAAAATACAAATATGAATACATAGAGAGATAATTGCAAGTGAAACGTAATAACATGTTAGTACATATGATATTAAAAGGGAACAAAAAAAAGGATTACAAATCTATATTAATCTGCGTGCACGCGTGTGTGGTGTGTGTGTGTGTGTGTGACAGAGAGAAGGAGAAGAATGTGTGTCTGTATAACATGTACGAACTTCTTAACATGTTACTACGCCTCTCCCTAAACCCGGTTGATTAGTCAGTTTCTTCATACTGATTGAACATTTCACACGAAATTTCAAGTAACAGACTTCAAGAGTTCATTTTTCTAATGGATTGGTTTCTTTATTTGATATCAACCTTCGAGGTTAGTGACTGGAGTTTGAATTCGCTTATTTCGAAGCAGGTTGATATATATATATATATATATATATATATATATATATATATAATGAGAGAGAGAGAGGGGAAGGAAGTCCTGATGGCGTAATGTCTAAAGTGCTGGACTATGGCCAAAATATAAACGAGTTTGAACTCCAGACACGCTATTTCGTTCGCTTTCGGTATCCTTGGGAAATGTATCAAACCTCTTATATCGCAAGCCCTTCGTTAAATAATTCAAATTCCCTCGTACCACTAAAACAATAATTGCTGCTTTTCTTGATATAGATAGAATAGTAAATAAAGCAAAATATATGAAGGCTGAGAGCTTTTTTAATCATCTTACAAATGTATTGATAGCAACTAATTTGGTAGAAACTAATTTTGTTGCCGTCTTTAACAAATATAGTATAGTAATTAGAGTGCAGATTTGAAACCTGAAACGCCCTATGTTACATTTTTAACCGCTTCAGTCTTATTGGTTAAATTTGACAACCGCACAGAATAAAGGTTTTATCTTGATAACGTGCCAAAATCGCCAGTCTTTTTTCATTGCAAGCGTGTTGCTATACGTCCCTAATGTCGTCAGTAAAGGCTGAAGAGGCCATTCTCATCATTTGACTTTAACACTCCACTTGATGTAAGAGTTGGTAAGTGAATTTAAACTTACTTGGTTTGATTGACCCAAAACAAAAGTGCCAATAAAAACAAAAAGGGTTGGAATGAGGCCTGTAGCAATTTTAGCAATCAATCTAAAAAGAGGGAAATGGTGAAAACATTGCTGTTTTGAGTAAATTGCCGTCTAGAAAGCGTGATAGGAAAGTTTGAGGGAATAGATTTGAAATTACATTATTGGACACTTGCTAGAAAAGTAGTAGTTAGAAACTTCAATATTTTGTATTCGCCAAACAACGGAGATAATTGTTTTTTTTTTAAAGACTTAATGTTTTGCGATGAGAAAATTAAAGAAAGTAGAGTTTATAGTTTTCTTTAATTCCACATGTACAAAATAAAAGAAAGAGGGCGATAGAGTGAGGTTAAGTAGTTATTTAGGTATCAGATTATTATGCAAAACACGTCCTGGAATTGAAGCCTTCTATTTATTTTCATGAACACTAAATCACTCGTTCCGAAAATAAATGCGATTTTCAAAAATCATATCGAAGAACTATATCTCAGTTATTATTCTAGCTCTGTCGGTGCAGCATAGAATACGCCCACTTTATCCTTGACTGAAGAGGAAAATACCGTCTTTCAAAAAGAGGTGTCCAAGATAGGACTCTAAACTACATCCGGGAGTGAGTTCTTGATATCTGGGGCGTGTGGGGATACCACTTTATTTCCATTACTCTCGGGTTCACTCTAACGTAATTTGAAGCACCTGTGAGGGTCTCATTAATGCGTCAGATTGATCTGTTTTAAAGTTATTCGTATTTAAAAGGACAATGTGCAACAAAACATCCCACTTATGAATTAATAAAACCAAAAATGTAAATATCAACGTTCAATGAATGTGGTTTACTTTCTCCACGCATTTAAAAAAAACTACACTGATTCCCATGCTATAAAAAAACAATTAATCAATCAATTTGCTATGCAGACTTTGTAATCACATAAGAATCATTACAATATTTGCATATTTGATTACAAAAAATAAATGTATTTCTGTGGTATAGTATTCAATAATCATAGAACAGATGGATTTTTCGTGAGTGTTCAGGTTACAGTTTGCTTGTTGAAGACCCTATGAAGAAAGTTATCGAGACGCTTGAGATTGTGATGTTCAATAGTTAATGGTCTGATGAGTGCTTGCTTTAGGTAGAGTTTTGTGGTTTACACTGTTCTGTATGTACAAAAATCGTGGCATGCATTCAGTTGTTTCAGAAGAAAAGTAGTAGACATTTTCAATTGACTGATACTCGAGTTAAATTTTGAAGTTCAACAGTGCATTTTTATTAATTTGCAGATAAGTAACTGATGGGATGATTTTTAAGGATGAAAACAAACTTTTCTATTGGGTTGGTTCCACTAGCCAAACCCTAAACAATGACCATGAAGATTTTTCGATGCAGGTTTGGTCTGAGGAGTGCTTACGTACTCCATGTCGGCTTTGTGGGCCCATTAAGTCAAATGGTCATCTTTATGAAAAAAAAAAAAAAAAAACAGAATCACCGCTGCGAGATCAGATCTTGGACGAGACTGTTGGCTGCTCAGTTTGCACTAATTCCTTTGAGAAATGCATAAATTAATCATTTCGACCCTCAGATAGGCATAAATAGTTAGGCAGGCTGGGTCTTCTAACTTTTGCTAGACAAACAGTCTAAATGAGAACAAAAAATGAATTTAAATCAGGTCTCATAAAAAATTGACCTTGAGTCACATCCTTCTCTGGTGTACGGGTTGGGATTGGGAAATGAGTACTTCATCTTGGTCAACCAACAACAGGCATCGTCATTGACTGCCGGACGTAAGCCGTTTTTATTCAGGTCACATTGCGATCCAGTTATGAAACATTTTGTTATGCAAAGAGATTCGGAGGAATGACTCCATAACAACGATTTTTTGTTATGTGCGTTTAGCTCGGGTGGCATTCGGAGAGCTTATATATATATATATATATGTGTGTGTGTGTGTGTGTGTGTATGTGTGTGTGTGTGTGTGTGTGTGTAAATACTGAAATATTAAATGGGAAATGATAAGTTCAAGTATAACGAGCCGGGTCACTTTGCGTGAATCCGCTTCTGTAAAGCCCTTCAGTTTCTTATCATCAATCACAGAAAGACATCCGTAACCCTCTTCAGTTTCAATGTTTTTGACACCTTTACGAACTTTTAGAACTATGTTAAAGTGTTTGTTGTTTGACAATGCCATGTCAAATAGCCTGACTGATATTGCAAGCAGTTTTTGCTGCTTTGTTTCTCCTTTTGATTCAGTAGAAGATCTCTCAAATTTTCTTTGGCCCATGTTTTATTTGACAACCAAAAATAAACGGTAAAAACAAAACTACTATATAACGGTTCGGAGAAATTCAAAACGGCACATTACATGAACACAGTTAAATAATTGTTTATTCTAAAATATACATCACAGGTGAAACTGACAAAAAATTTAATTACGTTTGTACCAACCCAGTTCCCAATAATACCAAGATACAAGAGGTTTTAAACTAAAACATACTATTGTTTCACAGTCCCCAGCATTCGCATGAAGTTAAACACAAACAGCCTCCAATTTCATTTTCTTCTTCAATAACCATGTAACTACTCTCACCTTTTCTGTCATATCTATGATTAATCTACTTATTTAGACTTACAGATGCGCAAAATATATATTACAAATAATATTATAAGTTTTTCGTATTGGGTATAATTAATAGTTTTTCACTGGTGTACGAGTGTCAAAAAGTCATTTCAGCCCCCTTGGATTTTTCTTATTCCGTAGATGATTTTAGCAGTGCTGTGGTCTGGATGGTCTCGATTCTTCTCATTGCTAGTTCACCCAGAATCTTTTACAGGTTCTTGGGGGACTGTTTCAAGGATTACAAACACGACTGATATCACCGTTACTTTCGCGTTCAAAATCATTCTACTCTCCTTGGCAGATTCGTAGGCAGATTCTGTATTGAGTCTATACAATTTGTCAGCATGATCTAATGTCAGTCACTTGCACAATTTCCACTGTATCAGCTTCAACATTTAGTCATACCTATGTGTATTTCTTTTGTCCTGGGAGAGTTTCCATTGTGTAGTGGCTAACATGCGGGACCACGACAGCGTAGCAAGCGACTTGGGAATCCAGTTGAGCTAAAAGGTTCATTTTTAGTCAAATACCCTGGGTGACGGTATGAACCGCCTTATTCTCCAAGTTATAGGTTAAACAGTACCGCAACAGATTTTCTACTACGATGGGTCTGGTATTGAATAACCTACAACGGTTAATATTGTTATGTTCTGATCTTTTGACCCGGCCAAAAATGCCATTCAAGGTGATGCACCGGAAGGAAGTGATACATTCTAATGGCAGTTATGAGAGGAAATCGCGTGGGCGGAAATTGGCTGATGAAATGGGACGAGCAAGAAAAATTCCCACTGTACACTACAGAGTGATGCACCGGAAGAGAGTGACCTCTGAACTGCATGACAGTTATTTCCGCTTGATGACGATTAAACATTCGATTTCAAAGATCGAGTGGGCGTCGAACGATTATATAATTGAGTTGAGTTCGACGAGCCAGAGTCGTTGCCAGGAGAGTTCCAGACAGTTGGACACGAGGTGTGGTAGGGAAAGCCACACCCGACCGAGGGGGCTCTCGGGAACACCGATGGAGTGGACCCCAGCATCAGGAGAACAAGAAAGACACAACGTGACGGTCATAACAGTGGGGTCAAAATGTTACAGTTTATGTTCGATCTCCAGCTCCCTCTGACATGCAAACCTTGAACAACCCTTTCGAAACCTTACAAATAAAGTGAGAGGTAATATTTTGTTAAAGAAGTCTTCCTGCGTCGTTTATTCCTGCGTCTTTATCATTGCGTCTGTTATTCCTGCGTGCGTCGTTTATTACTGTGTGTGTCGTTATCATTGTGCCGTTGTGATGCTGTAGATGACTATATAACAATATGGCATTAAGCAAAGAAAAGAAACCAAAATATTTTGCGTTAGTTTACTATGTATTTTTATTTTTCTCCTTTCAGTTTTTCCCACCAGCATTAACTGATGGTCTTTCACTAAAGTTTGAGTAACAGCAAGACTCCTCAAGTCACCAGGACTTTTGTCTATATTCTGGCCCATCTTAAAAGTGCTGTCTCCACACGTTTTCTTATTTCTAATTCTTCCAGTACATTTACCTATCCTTTATTTCAATTGGTATCACCGTCACTTTCATGTTCCACAGTTTTTTCAGTTCTCTTGCAAGTTCTATTATTATTTTTTGAGAGTTTTTCAGTCGAGCGTTATCTGGTAGTTTCTCACTGGACTTTGAGAGACAGCAAATCTCCTCAAGTCTCCATGGCCCAAAAGAATACACTCACTCTATCTCTGCAGAGAGGAAAGACTCCTACAACGAGTGTCCAGTATATGACGCTAAACAGTTTGATTGTAAGGCTCCAGTTATGCTGGAGTTTTGGGGAATGTGGAGTACCCGTTCACTACCATTGCTCCCAGGTCCACATTGACCCGGAGTCGTAGCATCTGGTAGAGTCCTATCTTTGTGTCAAATATAACTGTTTAACATTCAAACTCTGTGCAAACAAATGACTTATGTTAAATCGAATTGTTAAAAATAGAACTGTTTGATCATTTAACTGTGTAAACAAATGACCAGTGTTTAACTAAACTGTTGGTGATACAAAGCAATGCTTAGAAACAATTAACTTTTTTGACTTATACAAAACTGAATTATTTGCGATAGAACTGTGGGTTCATTGAACTGTGTGTATCTACAAAACCCAACCAATTTAGAATTCAGGCCGATGATTATAATGTTGTAGTCTGGATGGTCTCTATCTGTTTTCTGATTTCTTAGTCTTCTAGTTCCTTTACATTCATTTGGGGATTGTTCTTACAGCACAATTTATATTTGGTATCAACATCACCTTCATGTTCCATGTTTCTTTTTAGTTCTCTTTCAAAGTCTAGGTATAAATATCCTTTTTCGCTTTCTTTTAATTTTACTCTGTGGTCTGCCGAGACAGCTAAATCCACAGTTCAGTTGGTTCATCCTTTTTTTTTCTTGACGATCACAAGCTCTAGTCGTCTGCCCGACATTTGGCGATCCGTTTGTACCTCCAAATCCCAGAAAAAATTACACGTTACATTCTCCAGGACAGATTCCAAGTTGTACATATCCCTTTTGTTCGAATGGTCAAATTTCAATTTCTTGTACAATTCCAGTGGATCACATTCCCCACAAAGTCGTCTTATGAATTGTTTGCGCTAATTTGCTAAATTTGCTTATTATCATTTCTTCTGTATATTTTGTTGCCTTTTATCAATTTTTTGCTTTATCGTAGTCTGTCCTTATGACGTTGTTTTATGCAGCTATTTGACAAGATTCAGTTTCTCTCTTATTATCCTTGTTTTTTTTTCACCCAAGCATTAGCGGATAGTTCTTTACAGGATTCTGAGTTACAGCTGGTCGTATCGGATCTCAAAAACTTTTCTCAGCATTTAGCCTGATCTCCACAATATAGTAGTTTGGATGGCCTTGATTCGTCCTCTGATCTCCAAATAATCCCTCTCTCTTTCCAAGCCTTTAGAGACTGTTACAAGCGCACCAATTACAATTAGTGTCACCCTCACCCTCTTGTTCCATAGATTTTTTAGTTCTCTGGCAAGGTCTAAGTACTTGTATAACGTTTTGTTTTCCATGATTTGAATTATTTTGCCAGTTGGAAAGGCAATCTCCACTATACGATAAGTCATTTTTTCTCTTATTTTTTTGCCTATTATTATTAATATTGTGCTGAAATATATATATATCCACACGAGACATTTGTTAGTAAGTGCTAGACGGGGATTGACAATATTTCACAGGGTATTTTGAAAATTTGAGCACTGTTTCAACTCTTTGTCGAATTTCAAATTTACATAAAGGTGCCTGTAATGTTGTTGGCATTGTTTCAAGAGTGCAAACCCATACGATCACGCCCCTAACCTTTATGTTTGACTTATCTTTTTTGTTTCACTTTTATTTTGTTGTTGCTTTTTTTTAACATAGGGCAATTTTTTCTCTCTTTTCTTAAGGCTGTGTTCCGCTGGCACCGTCACAACGATAATCTGGCAAACTGTCTTATCCGTGTTATTCTCAGATTCGTGCCTTATTATATCTTCTTCTTCTGATTATTATTATTATTATTATTATTATTATTATTATTATTATTATTATTGTTGTTGTTGTTGTTGTTTATTTATTCTCTTGGCTCCTAAGAAACACAATCCTATATAACACTGGTAACACAGCTGTGAGTTTCCCAGCATGTGTGTATGTGTAGATGTTTTACATATATATGAGAATTATGCTTCCCCTCAAAAACTATAAAAATTTAAACCCAAAGACCATATTTCTAATACCATGTTTTTATTTCTTTTTGTAAGATCAATAACATTGAAGATATTTGTGAACAACGGAACCGTAGAAACATTGTTTATAGTGAATAAAAAAAGAAAACAGTTTTTTGCATTAAAAAAAAATCTTATTTTTCTTTTTTTTTTTCTAAGTAAAAATGACTTGAAATTAGTAAAAATAAAAATAAAAGGCCTCTCTTCATAATTGTTGTTTAATTTGTTAAAACAAACTATTTGTAAGTTGGCGACCTTAGTCAAGGGTGACCCTAAGAATCCTTTTCAATTGCTACTACACTGCAGTGTAGGGGAGGGCCTACTCCATTCACTGGATTGCTCAACTTTACCCTTGATCCTTATAATCTTAAGAAAGGCGGCATCAAGAACCCTTTTTTGAGTTTTTGGTATGAATCGATCTGGAATTGAATCCCGATCTCTCGTGAACACTGTACTCATTTTATCATCTAAAAGTTCCCTTGATATTTGTATTTAAATTATTAAAAAAAAAAGAAAATATTTTTTCTAAATCATATTACGCGAGTTAAAATTTCAGGAAGCAAAAACATCCTGATTTTGAAAATCTATTTAAAAAATGTATTATTGAATTTCAATTAAATATTCACCGTTTTTTCATGAATAAAAGTTTATTAAAAGGCATTTTATGAAGAACATTGTAAAAATGTTTATGATTCAGTTATTTCTTTATTTAACTTCATTATTTTTTTTTCAGACAGACTAAAATAACAACATGACTTATTATTGTCTTTTTCGTGATTTATAATTTGATTTCCTGATTTTGAAAAAATCAACCAGAAAGAAAACTACGACATAAGGGGAAAACAATCTGTACTCTTTTATCGTCGTAATCTTTTTCAATTAGTTGAATGTGATATCACTGGCAAATTTAATATTTTTCACCGCTGATTAAACAAGAACTATTTTGTTTTAAAATGCTGTTTACATTATACAAAACCATGTACGGTAAGAAATTTGAGTTGAAATCGTTTTAGGACAAAATCCTCGATTTTAAACAATGTCTCAAAGATCCACTGCATAATAAATTTTACGGGCGCTCATGGTGTATGGTTATCATCGTAGAAAATGAACACGCAAATTCTCGACCAGGCTGATTACATTTCATATAGCACTAATACGAATATGGATACCATAATTCATCCTCCAGCTAAAGGTAAAATAATTAGTTTTTTTCTTTTTTTAATCTGGTTTAGAAACCACACTAGGAGAAGAAGTACTCTAAATTCTACCCTGTTAAACTCTGCTTAAAGATTACCTTGCATCACATAATTCTTGTGCGGAAGAGTTGGTATTTGAACAATGCAATTATTTACCCAATAATATGTATTCATTTTTTGAAAGGATAATTTTAGGGGAAAACTTTCTGAAAATATTTGTAAGCTTATCCTCTCTTGGATGGCAAAATAAAATAAGATGAAATGAAATAAAAAAGAAACATTTTGAACCTATTTTTTTTTTATTGCATGCCAACCTTTGTGAGTTATTTAATGCTTCAGCCATATTAGTAAAAGAAAGGCTGTGATACAATTTAACCCATACGTGGGACGATAAGAGGGTTCATAATTCTCCTAAAGTCTAAAAGTGAACGTATTTGCACCTCCAGAGTTCGAATTTTCTTGCTTCGAGGCCGCAGTCCAGCTCTGTAGACATTATGAAAATATCCTAAAAGATAATAGTAGAAAATATCATGGCAAGTGATTGGTTATTACCAAATACTTCGCACCTTGCTAAATGCGTCATGTTTATAAGATAAACATATCTAAAGACACAGTAATTGATAATGTACAGATATGATCTAGTGACATATCACTGGCTCCGGAAAGTCTCTATCAAATAAAATCATCATCATCATCATGTCATGCCGCCAGCACGGATATCCCTGGCCCTCTCTCGCCACTTTTCCATATCATTCATCGCTTTTGGCAGGTCTTCAGGGTTACATCCCGTATCCTCACATAGCTGCTGTATGTATGTTCGAGCTAGCAGTCCTGCTTTTCCTTGGCTATAGGCGGGGGTCCATAGGAGTACATCACAGATGAGTTCGTCCTTGCTTCTCCAGCAGTGTCCTGCGTGTTTGGTTCGTCTAACTTGTATAGTTTTCGTGATGGGAGGCAAGTGGCCGTATAGTTGGTGTCTCGTGGGGTGTTGTCGCCAGGACTTGTTCAATATTGCTCTCAACATTCTTGTGTAATTGCCATCTAGTTTCTTCTTCAGCTATTTAGTTAGCGTCCAAGAAGTGCATCCATATAGCAGTATCGATACGACCGCTGCCTGGAAGAAACTGTGTTTCGTTTTATCGGTCAGGTCTGATTTCCATGTGATCGAGAGCCTATCGATAGCTGTCCATGCTTTCGTTAGTCGTGTGTCGATGTCTTTTTCGGTTGATGAGACGCTACTTCCTAGGTAGGTGAATTTGTCTACTAGTTTCATAGAGACTCCGTCTAGCGTGGTAATGTCGCCTGTTTGGTTGTAATACATATATTCAGTTTTGTGTGCATTGACATGGAGGCCAATGCCTG
>OY757906.1:42108191-42183191 GCA_963585895.1 Sepioteuthis lessoniana | reverse complement strand
GAACTTAATTCTAAAAATTACTTAGATATGCTGATTATGATTAAATAAAATTTAGTTTTTATCATCTATAGCTATGTAAAGGAAAAACCATGTATAATTAACTTAATTAATAAACCTGAATCTGTTGTTGGTAAAAAAATATTTATTCTATGTATTTGAATATATTTACTATACGTGCAATAATCAACACATTATATCAATAGATTTACTGAAACTATTATACGGAAATAAAAATTCTATATTTGCCATTATCTTTCTTGTCTATATTATGATTCATTTTTTTATGTGTAAAAAGCGCATCATTTTTACTAAAGTAAGATTTCCGCAATAAACGAGGTATTGGTTAGATTCAAGTCTTGCAGACTGATTAACTAGTAAGAATTTAAAGCGATTAAACGCAGAAATTACATATTTTTTACAAATAGACTGACTCTAACGTACGTACGAAGATTGTGTTAGGGTATTGATCATTATGAGAAACTTTAGTGTGCTAGAAAGAGTAAGAATTACAATCCTTGCTTTGGACTATGTTGGAACATCAATAATGTATACAAGGAGCAAATGAGGAATTATTATCAAAGGCACGATACGCTGATAGATTGATGGATACGTTTAACAAATAAAACCATTCATGATCCAAATTGGGCACTGGCCGACTTGTGATACGGCGTAAGTAAGTAATTAAATTTATTGAGAATATTTTTAGCTATGATTTGCTTCTCGTCTTTACAATAATATTTGAAAAATCAACACATCGATCCGAACGTTTTGCGAAAAATCTAGTCCTTATAATTCAACCTATCCACGAGTATATACCTATATGTATATACTTTCTGTGTCTTTCGGTATTTCTTTTTTATCTAAAAATATTACACACGTATATATATATATATATATATATATATATAAAGAGAGAGGGGGGCGAGAGAGACTGACTGAAAGATAGAGGGAAAAGAGAGTGGTTCTTTTTGTATTACCACTATAAATGCTGGAAACATTTATACATGAATTGGCGTTTTCTAGGTGTGACACTAAAAACCCATTCCTTGCTATTACTCCCCGGTTGTACCGGACACGGTCTCATCAATGGATCAAATATATATGTCAGAAAAGTATGTGCATTACATAGGGATACTTGAAATTATATAACTTGGTGTCAACCATTTGGATTAAGAAAAGTTTACAAAGATTGATAAAATTGGAATACGTACTTGAAGCCACGTAATTGCTTGTAAATGATATTATTAGAAAAGAATACTTAAAACCACATCAGTATAACAACGTTATTAGTACTAGATAACAATAATTGATAACGTAACTGTGCGCAAAATATTTATATGAAGACTAATTACCTAAAAGTTTTGTTTATCAAGGACTGCATTACTCATCGGGATATTATAACACCAGCGTTAGCTGATGATCTTTTACATGAGTCTGGGTGTCAACAAGTCTCCTCGGGTCTTCAAGACTCTTCTCAGTATTTTGACCGATCTTATAAATGGTGTGATTCAGATGGTCTCAGTTCATCCTCCGATTTCTAACTCTTCCAGCCCGCTCTTGTAAAGCATTTGGGGACTGTTCCAAGCACACATGCTATTATTGGTATTACCCTCATGTTTCATAGATATTTTCAGCTTTCTGGCAAGGTCAAAGAATTTGTCTTTCCGTTTTCTATGATTTTCACTCTGTGGTCCACCGGAATGGCGAAGTCCGGAATTCGGCAAGTTCATTCTTTTTATTATCTCAAGGTCTGGTATTCAAGCCAGGATTAGATGATCTGTTTGTATCTCAAAATCCCAAAGAATTTTGAGTGTATCATTCTACAAAATGAATTCTGGTTAGTGCATATAACATTAGATAGTGTGGTCAAATTTCAATTTCTTGCACAATTACTCGTGGATCACCTTCACCACCTAGGATAGTCTTGTACTCTTTATGTGCTAGTTTGCTGCATTCGCTTATCATAAGATTAATCGTGCCCGTGGTGTAATGGTTATCGTCGTAGGAAATGGACACAACGACACGAGTTCAAATCCTGGATGAGACTGATTGCATTTCACATAGCACTAATACCCTTGGAAAGGTATTAATCCAATTATTCTCCCTCCAGCTATGGATAAATAGTAGAGCAGACTAGGTTCTTCAGCCTTGGTGATGCAACTAGTCTAGGAGAAGGAAAACTGTGAATTCAAACCTGTTAAACTCCGCTTAAAAACTGACCTTGTGTCATATCCTACCCGAGCGGAGGGGTTGGTAAATATGATAGGATTAGTCGTTTTGTCTCTGCAACTTATCTATTTTTACTTTAACGTAATTAGTCCCTATGGTGTTGTTTTGTGCTGCTATTAGAAGAGATTCAGTTTTTGTCATAAAGTTTATCTTTTGTTGCCTTGTCCATTTTTTTTTAATTTCTAATTTTCATTTTTTTTTTTCATTTTTTTTTTTTTTTTGCATGGGATGTCGTCAGTTTGTCGATTGAAATATCCATACAGTAGATTTCTTCCAATTTTTGTTTTCAAGTTATTGTTGTTCTGTTTATCGTTATGTTTTTAGTGCTGTTTGGTTGCTGTAATTAGACTCTCTCTGCTCTTTTTAATTTAATATTCGATTCTTTGTAGAGATCCATTTACGCTCTCTTCAGTGTTGGCGATTAATTTTATTCCTTCTTTTCTTGACATATATAGTCTGTTTATGTCATCTCGCGAGTTGAAGAAATTGGGCATCGTCAACAGTTTTCTTGTCCATTTGTAGAAGTTCTTTCCTTTTCTATACAAAGAATGGTCTTGAGTATCTTTTACGGGTTACATCCTGGTTGTTTATCCGTTTGATGAGATTCCATGAGTTTATGATCATTTTACTCCTTTGAGAGTTTTTCACCACAATATTAGCAGATGGTCATCCACTAGAGTTTGAGAGACAGCAAGTCTCCTCACAGCTCCAGGACTCTACTCAGTATAATATTGCTGTAGTCTCGATGGTCTCCACTTTTCCTCTTATTTCCAATTCCCCCACTCCGTCGATCAATCCTTTGGTGACTGTACCAAGCGCACCCATTATAATTGGTATCTTTGTCACTTTCACGTTCCATAGTTTTCTTCAATTTTTAGCAAAGTGTTTGTATACTTATCTCTTTTTGCTTTCTTTCAATTTCATTCGGTGGCCAACCGCGACCACAAAATCCACTATTCAGCAGGTTCTCTCATTTTTTTTATTGTTTACTATGATCAGATCTAGTACGATCTTGATTCTATTAAACAAATAAACCAAACTAAGCCAGTCCAAGTCAACCTATGAATCAGCAGTTCTAATTTATACCACACTTTCGTTCAGTCTATGATAAAAGTGTCAATATTTGGGTCTTCTACCTGTGATCAAAGGGTAGTACCTGTAAGCATTAATCCAACCCATCTTCATGGAGAGGATGTGACACAGGTACAATTTTTGAGCGAATTACAGTAAGTCTCATTTCAGTTTTTTGAAACTGTGTGGTAGAACAGATGGATTCATGCCTTTCCCTAATGGCAGTAGCTCAATGTGAACCGCTATTCAAAAAGATCTAAGGTGTGAAATGAATAAACGAAAACAGTTATTAGTCTGTTGATAAAATTTAATACTTAAAATTTGATGCAAAATATTTTTGTTTTAAATTAAACATTTTGATATTTTGAATAGTACGCTAATTTTCAATTCCACGTTTTTTTATAGATTATATATTTCAACGGGCACATATACTATACTCTGATCTTAGACCAAAATATTATTGTCCCACACTTTAATTATAGGCTGAGTGCACAAATACTCTAACCGAAGCCAAGCAAAATTCATTCAATAAGAGAAAAAAAAATATGGTAAGCAGACAAACATACACTGTTCATCACTCGAGTGAAAAACCTTTCAAATCACTCGAGTAAACAGAAAAAAAATATTATGTAGTTCTACGATCCTACAAAACGGATTTTCCATTATTCTCTAAGATTTGTTTGCTATAACCAACATATACGATATATACCCGTGTATAAGTCGAATTTTGAAGAACTAATAAACAGGCAAAACTTTGTGAATTGAAATTTAAACTTTAGATTGATTGATTGATTAAATTTATTGGCTAATAAACTCATCAAGTGCTATTTCAATTTTAGAGTTTAGGTAATCGAATTCATATTTACACTTTTTTGTGGTTGTATCTTAAGAGTTTTTTTCTTCTTTTTTTGCTTTGATTTGTTTATCTGTTATCAAGTAATCCTATATGATAATGAAAAATGCACACAATCGTATGGTTTCAAGTAATTAATAGTAATTATATTTCTTAGTCAGCTCGAAGCCGTTCTCTCTGATTTTATTAATCGATGTTCTAAGCACGTAGTCTAGACAGATGATAAATTGGTATGGGGCTAGTGCATCCCCTTGTTGCACTCCTGCTACAATGTTGAAGTATTCTGTGTCTCCATCTGGTAAAGGTACTTTCACTTTGGTGTTTCTATAGAGAATCATTATTGCTGCTACGGTTTCTTTTGGTAGGCCGTATGCTAGTAGGATTTGTTCCATCTTACCTCTGTGAATGGAAACGAAGGCCTTGGTAAAGTCAACAAATAGTAATGTCACCTGTAAGTTTTTTGCCCGTACTCCTTCAAGGATTCTACGGATGGTCAATATTTGTGAGGTCTTGGATCTATATCTTCGGAGGCCATTTTAGTTTTTCCTAAGGATGTTGTCGATTTTAGGTTCCATGCGGTTTCGTAGTAGGGCATTGTAGATTTTGGCTGCTATGGATGTAAGTGTTATACCTCGGTAGTTCTTGGCTATTCTGAGGTCCCCCTATTTAGGGAAGGGGAGGATGCATCCTTTCATACATCTGTTTATAGGATTTTGATTATAGACTGCGTTACAGTGTCGTCAAATTGTCTGGTCTTCCATGGATGCACTACTTGGACGCTAACTAAACGGCTGGAGATGATGCTAGACGGCAATTACACAAAAATGTTGCGAGCAATATTGAACAAGTCCTGGCGACAACAACCCACAAGACACCAACTATACGACCACCTGCCTTCCATCACGAAAACTATCCAAGTTAGACGAATCAGACATGCAGTACACTGCCGGAGAAGCAGGGACCAGCTCATGTGATGTACTTCTATGGACCCTGACGTATGGCCGGGCAAATGTAGGACGACCAGCTCGAACATACATACAGCAGCTATGGGAGGATACGGAATGTAGCCCTGAAGACCTGCCACAGACGATGAACGATAGGGAGAAGTGGTGAGAGAGGGTAAGGATATTCGTACCTGTGGCACGACATGATGATGATGATGATGATGATATTTCTGAGTAAATTATTGAACAGTTTTCTTTGATTGATCATTCAGTATCAAAGTGGACCAAGGAGTAATAGCTATGAACGTATGCGCCACACTTCCTAGAGCTCCAGAATTGTATCATCACTATAAGATACTGTTTAGTTTAATACTTAGGACACTTCTAGATTAAAAGTGATGTCTTTCCGCACTGCAAGGAATACAGTTAGCTTATTCTAATCTCCAGGAATGGACAGTCAAACTACACAAGAGAAAACAACTGCTGGGTTAAAATTTTAATTCAAGAAATTATTTTTCTTAGTATAACTGGATACCTGTGTATAGGTTAAAAATTAAAAATCTAATTATGGTTTTAATTTCGAGATGACCTGTACGTATTAAATGGTAAAGTTTTTAGATTGATTGATTTTTACAAGCGTGTCCATCCAAAATTGCTTCTGGAATAATTAAAAGTAATCATTAAGATAAGAAATATAAAACAGTTAATCATTCGCAAGTGATG
Organism: Sepioteuthis lessoniana; assembly: GCA_963585895.1. Taxonomy (NCBI): domain Eukaryota; kingdom Metazoa; phylum Mollusca; class Cephalopoda; order Myopsida; family Loliginidae; genus Sepioteuthis; species Sepioteuthis lessoniana. The sequence goes on along the minus strand of OY757906.1, from coordinate 42,177,371 downwards.
CAGAACATTTAAATCATAGATAATTTAATTTGATTACTGAACATTATTTCTGTTTTTTAAAAAATATTCAAAGTTGACCTAAATACAAGAACGGATTATATATATATATATATATATATATATATATATATATATATATATATATATGTATGTATTATTTGGTCCAGTTAAACCGGAGTTGAGAGTAATTCCATCGCTACAAGAAAACTATTCAAGAGTGAACATTTAAATGTTCCTGGTAAAGAGCTCAATATAACTAACATTACAGAGCAATAATTTCATTAAGAAAAAGCAAAGTAAAAAAAAGTTGAATTTAATTAAATCCTGAAATTAATTTAATATAGTTGTTTATGTATCGTTGTGTAAAGTTATTGAATAAAGTTATTTTTCTAATTTAGTATTAAATCTGTAGTTTTAAGTTGAATAATTAAAATTAATTTAAAAAAAAAATGTATTTACTATAATTCTAAGCGACAATGAAATAAAAAAAACGGAAGTGGGATAAATGAGGGAATAACTCCTCCTCCCTCTTCTATCCCCCACCTACCTTCTTTCCTGTGTCTATTCTGATTTATTTTATCCATAAGATCTGAAGAAGTCCAGTTAATTTTTTTCGTGATTTTTGATTTTTCAAAAATTCATAACAGGATGAAAATAAATTTGTAATCCTAATGTAACCGGTTTGTTGTTTTTTTTAAATGGAATATATATATATATATATATATATATATATATACATATATATATATATATATATATATATATATATATATATACATATATATATATATATATATATATATATATATATATATATATATATATATATATATCATCATTTTGCCTTTGATATATTTTGATATGAGTACGTATGTGAGTACAGCGCAAAAGTGATTTGTAATTATAAACAACAACCATATATACTGTACTTAAATCAAAGTGTGTACATTGAAAAGGGAGACGTTTTCATCTACCAAGGCATTCGTTGAGCAATTTGCTAAGAAGAAATCAAATCTTCCCGGACCAAAAAAAATGAAAGAAACAAATAGTTCCATTAGAGATAAAAACTTAGGCTGATAAAGTGCAAAGTGGAAACAGTCTTCAGAAAAGGCCTGCTGGCTTTAAATCAATACAAATAACAGTAATTCTGTTTCATTTGAGAATGGCGTCAAGGGAGAATATTGTATCAGAGCTTCCGCCGCCAGAGGGCGCTCTCCATTCTTTGAGGTGTTTCTGGTCCATTAAGTCTCTTCTGAGATTACAAAGTCTCAGTTCGGCGATGTGCTTAAAGGCCAACTGGTGACGGTCAGTTGATAAATGTGATTTGACCAAGAGGGAACGAAGGGAAAAAAGCGATACTTAGAAGATAAATTGCCCAGCTGAGGTTCTCTGGCCTTATTTTATTTTAGCTTATATGCTTATGAAGGTCTTTATATTTTACGTTATCTTAAATTTCACTACAGTCAAACTAGCCGTAAGGCTTTATGTATTTGTTTAGTTTTTAACTGGTTCCTTCCTCCTGTTATATAAATAAGTCTTCTTATTTTCTATGAAGAATACTCAACAAGCGTTCATAATAGATTATTTTCAAAGCAAATGTGATAAAAGAAAATAAAAATTGCAAAGACTGTGTACCACAAAATTTTAAAAGCAAGAAATACTTTTCAATTTATTTGTTTTAATATCTAAATGAGTCATTAATTCATTTTACATGAATACACACATTGTAATCATGGAGGAGGAGTGGTTAGTGTAACGGTTTTTTTTCATAGGAAGCGGAATCAATGACTCGAGTTCAGAACTTGGGCGAAGCTGTTGGCATTTCACTTCGCACAAATATCCTCTAGTAAGACATGGGACCATCAGTTCTTTCCGCAGCAATAAGTAAATATTAGAGGAGCCTGGATTTTTTACTTTTGGTTAAGCAATCAATCTAGGTAAAGACATTGAATTCAAACCAGCCGTACGCTGTATAAACATGACCTTCTAACACATCCAGTCCGCGACGGAGGGGTTAGGTGAACCCATTATGAACATAGAAGAATTGTTTCGAAAAAAAGTTAAAATTTACTATTAAGTTTATAAATCAAAAACGGTTAATTAATAACAAGTTTTTAGGAACTTTAAAACTATAGTTAACAGAATTTGATGACTATTTTTTCTATTTTTTTTTTCTGAGGAAAATTTGGTAATTTATTTTTGCGCCATCAATATTGTTAAATTATTTGGAAAACTTATTATGGGAGTTCACAAGGAGTAACGGCTTAAGTGCTTGATTACAGCCTCAGAGAAAGCGAGTTCGAAAACCCGTCATGCTATCACATTCAGTTTTGTATTACCTCCCTTGGGAAAAAGAAGAACCCCGTTATTACCTCAGCTCTGGCTTGAACAGTTAAACACCGTTTTTCTTCTACAAAGACGGCTTTGGCATTAAATTACCTACGAAGGTTGATATGCCATTAAACAAAGAAATTGAAAACTGGTACATTTTAAAAGAGACGAGTTAGGTAAACCTGGCAAGTTGTTGTTAATTGCCATTTATAGTTCGAGGTGTAGATTAAGTATATGTTATTATATCCAGGAAAACCAAACGAAATTTTGCATTTCAATTACTCGTCACTTTTCCGAATTCTGGCTGTCTTTTTATAATTTATCTACGAAGTAAACAGAAACACAAAAAATTCAAAATGTGATAAATCCATTACGATGTAAAGTCAACATTCAAGTGTGTGGAGGTGCCCGTGGTGTATGTGAAGGTGCCCGTGGTGTAATGGTTATCATCGTAGGAAATGGACACGGTGACACGAGTTCAAATCCTGGACCAGGCTGATTGCTTTTCACATAGCAATAATACCTTTTGGAAAGCTATGAATCCAATTATTCTCCCTCCAGCTATGGATAAATAGTAGAGCAGACTGGGTTCTTCAGCCTTGGTGAGGCAACTAGTCTACGTGAAGGAAAACTCTGAATTCAAACCTGTTAAACTCTGCTTAAAAATTGACCCTGTGTCATATCCTTCCCGAGCGGATGGGGTTGGTAAATATGGTTAAACCGTGTTGGTTTTAATAAACATTCATCAGGACTTAACGTTGATGAAATATGCTGTTTAAACAACAATGTATATTTTTATTAGAATAGAAGGAGAATATAAATATACTCAACAACAGTCTTATAACTGGTAATCAGTGTTCTTTTGAAAAAAAAGTATTACGTGATTGGCACAGGAAATGATGTTTAGAATGTGGCGAATTTATTATTCACTTTAAATATTACACACTTCCACCCATTTCATTTTTCTAAAAAATATTTATTTTACTTTGTTTGCTGTCAAAACTCTTCGCTACACAGCTACATTGAGTAAATATTACTATCAAAATAACGGAAATATCTATCATATTTTCATATTATATTTACTTTGTAATTCCGGTATCAAAAATTTTCACATTCTGTAAGGATTTTTAAAGACTTTAAATTAGTTACTTCATTTTTCCCAAATTATTACTCATAACAAAACACAAAAGGAGTTATTTTATATATCCAGTGTTAAGATCCCTAATTTGTCAGGCTTAATTAAATAATGGTGCTTGGTAGATTATACTAATAATATTCATAATGATTCAATTATACATATGAAAATATATGTAAATTAGAGATTTTGGTGGGATTTTTTTATAAAATGGCATATCAATCTTCGTAGTTTATCTAAAGCTAAAGCAATTTACTTTATAATTGAGCAGTAGTGATGCTATTTAAACCATACCTGGAGAGATAAGTGTGTGCTTATCCTTCCCACGGGTACTTGTCCAAAAGTGAATGTAACAGCCCGACTTGAGTGGGAACTTACAACAATTTTGCAGCTCAGCACTTTTTCCACAATACCAAGAGAATTCCCTGCCTATAGAGAATATAAATACATAAAATTATATTGGTGATGATATACTTGCACGAATTCAAATTCTTAAAATGTTCCCCAAAGATCAATAATACAACTAATAAATACAAACATTAACGAATAAATAGACACATAAATAGATAAAAAGATACGTAATGATATAACATTTGTATGTGGTCAAATTAAATGAGCTATGATTAATTTTCCGCAAAGTTCTTTAATTTGGTACTTGTGCCAGTCTCTCATTTTTTCTATTTCCTCCTAATATATCAGATCGTAAATCCTATTATCTAACATATTCTTTATTTATTCTTTTCATTGTATTAATATAATAATCTTTGCTTCAAATTATGGATGCATTTTGTTTCCAAATTTGGTTTGCATATTCTTTTTAACGCAGAGGATGTTTTTAATGTAATATTGTTTCTTTTCTTCATGGGGAAACAGTTACTATAATTGAGAGGGATATCGAACGTTAAATGTTAATCATTTATACTAATTTCTAATCTTCAAAAGAAAATTTAGGAAATAGCACTAGAGAAACATTTGTTCTCATTTAATTAAACCTTATTTCTTAAGATTAACGGTAATTTTTCAAGCCAGTTTTGAAAGATATTTGGAAAACATCCTTATTTACTTGGGATTATTTTTTAATCCGGAGAAAAACAAATATATTTTCTGAACAATGCTTATTTTATTTTATTCTTGATTATAAATTTGCACCAAATCTTTACAAATGGTTGATATTTGGATGAAAATGAAATAATTTTACAAATAATATTTTCATTTTATTAAACTAAAGTATATAAATTAACTTTAGGAGGTAATAAGAGATTATAATTTTTCCCGGGAAAATTTCGTAGGGATTACTCACTTCTTTGAAATCACACAAATATGTCTGAGTTATCTTTTGATTTCAATATAATATACCGTGAATTTTTTCATAGCATCATAAAATAATATCAACTTTGAATTGGTCTATAAGAGTAATTTGTATTTTATATTCACTGTTAACATTTATAAAGTATAATGTTAATCGACTACAAAGATTTTAAAACGACAAATAGCGATCCCAGACAGGTATTTCTATTAGTTTCACTAATTGTCAGAAGTAACGACCTTTCTACTAATATTTCTATTATTCATAGAGTAATATTCTTACCTTTACTTTCTTAAACAATAATCTTTATCTCTCTCTTTCTCTCTCTCTCTCTCTCTCTCACTATATATATATATATATATATATATATATGTGTGTGTGTGTGTGTGTGTGTGTGTGTGTGTTTAGTTGGACAGCAGTCCTTCATGTATACATGTTTGATTAAATAATAAAGATACAGTTTGTCAATATAATTTTATTAAGATCTGTTCAATTTTTCTTATAAGTGTATTGGTTTCATCTTGAAATTGGTGCATGAATTTACCAAAATTGCCCCGGGCGCTTTCGGAACTTTCATCGGCCATTATCAGGGACTGCTTGTATGTGTAACGTGTGCTTTTAAAGAGTTTTGAAATTTAAACATTTTTATAACATAACAAAATTACGTAAATGCAGTAAAAATAGTAATTATAACATAGATGAACGTATATTTAAAAAATCTAATCCAAAAATATGTTCTCCCAACCGACCCAACGAAAAAAGTAAGACTTATCGTTTACTACAACGAATTTAAAACCTCCAACCTAATTACTTCCAAAAACACTTCCCCCTCCACTGAAAATCATGATAGGAAAAACGTCGCATATATGTTCAAAAGGCCCTTGGGAGACTGTGTCGCCAAAGAAAATAATGCGTACGTTGGTCTAACCACTACAACCCATTCTAGACGGCTTACAATGCATCTGAATGATTCTACCTCCATATCCTAACATCTTAAAACCCATATTATACCCAAACCCAAATTTCGAAAAATTCTGGTTGAAAACGTCGCTATTATAGCACACGAAGCAAATAATCTACGACTACAAATTATACCGCGTCATTGGCTTAAAGAGTAGTGTTCGACAATCGTCTGGGAAACCGGGGTTCACTCACTGGCCGAATCATACCAAAGACACAAAAAATGGTACTTGATGCCGTCTTGCTTAACACTCAGCATTATAATGTTAGGATCAAGAGTAAAGTGGAGAAGTCCAATGAAAGGAGTTTGCTCCCTCCCACACACCTTAATGTGATAGCTATTGAAAAGTGAGCCTTCGTGTAACCCTCGACTAAGGTCGCCAAATTTACTACAAGTTTAAAAAGCGCCATATATAAAAACAAAAGAAAACTAAAATCAATAGAATTAATTTTGAAAATACCGACAATTTTCTGAAATGCGTTTAGTTTTTTTTTACGGGGGGGTTTCAATATTCCATATTTCTTGATAATATTCTATTTCCGTTGATAGCGTTCTGTTTTGTTTTTTTTTCTTTTTCAATTCATCAACATCTCAGTTTTATCCAACTCTGCGTTTACCTAATTTTTTATTATGTTTAAAAAAAAGTAAAAGCATGCAAGCATCTCCTGATGATGGCCTATGTAATATCCGATAGTACGCAGGCCAATTTTGGTAAATTCATCCACCAATTCCAATATGAAACCAAGACACTTATCAGGAAATTCGAAAGGATCTTTATAAAAATCATATAGACAAATCTGTCTTTATTATGTAATCAAACGTCTTTTTATATATATATATATATATATATATATATATGTGTGTGTGTTTGTGTGTGTGTGTGAGTGTGTATGTGTGTGTGTGTGTATATATATATATATATATTGAAGTGGGAATATTTCCAATCAATACTGTCTTCTTTCTGCCTAAATGATCGCTGACAGGTAAGCATCAGCAGAAGGGAGACAATTTCTTCCCTCAAGTGATTAACTTTACCGCACCCTCCATACTCACCAGATTTATCGCCTTCACACTCTCATCTCTTCGGCCTAATCAAAGAGGGTTTAAGAGTCAAACATGCCAGTGAAGAAGGAAGTGAAAACTTCAATGATGAACAGTCTACAGAATTTTACGAGGCAGGTATACATGTTCACATTCGGAGGCAGAAGTGTGCAACTAAGAGAAATAGTGACTATGTTAAAAGTAAAGATATGATCCACAAAGGACCACCTTAATTTTGCTGTATCATTCATGTTACTGTGTCGATAATTATCCCAGCACTAAAGAAAAAAAGCATTACTTTTTGACTCATCCTTATATATATATATATATATATATATATATATAAATTTCTTACTCACCGATTTTTTTCTCTTTTCATATTTTCTTTGATATTCCTTTCTTCTTTTTTTTTTTCTTTACACCCATTTTTTCTTCTTTTTTGCCTGTTATCATATTTGCTATCAAGTGTACGTTTATTTCAAGACAACTCACTGACCCGTTCTGTTACCTTCTGTGAAGAAAATTGCTTTCTGATGTGACTAGAATGAAAAATTATTTTTTTCCCAGGATCACATTGCTATCATTTTGCTTGGGAAATTAAAGAAAATATTCGAAGAATGATATAAGACATATATTATAAAGATTTTTTTTTTATTATTGATATTTCTGATAGCATTATTTTTCTTTCCTAAATTCAAATCCATCTTTGTTCGAGTTTTTTTTTTCTTTCTTTTCTTTGGTCATTTCTGCCTTTCCATCTGCCTTCACGTTATTGGTTTCGTTCAATCAGTCTCCCTTACCGTTTTAAGATTCAACCTTTCTGTTTGCCTCCACGTTCATGGCTTTTCAGTTTCGTTCTAGTTTTCCCTAATTTGCTTTTTGTGTTAATCTACCCGTTTTTCTATTTCCACCTTATATCTATGTTTATGAATCCTATTATCTAACATATGCATTCGCTTATCCAAATTTATTCTGACATCCCAATGGGTTCATCGTTTTTGCTTTTTTTGCATTTCTTTACTTAATACTGAAGAAGTGATTTACTTTTAGATTAAAAAGGAATGATAAATTTTAGAAGTAGAACATAAAACGCACGTATGCACGTGCGCGCACACACACACACACACACACACACACACACACACACACACACACACACATATATATATATATATATATATATATATATATATATATAGAGAGAGAGAGAGAGAGAGAAAGAAGGGGACAGAAATAGAAAGATAGTGAGAGAGTGTAATTTCCTCTTAAAAGGTCACAATTCTAACGTAAATGTAAAGTTCACTATCATAGAAAGAATTGATAAAAAGGCATTGGAAAATACCATTCCAATAAGAGAATCATACGACAAATGGCTAAAAAGTCTCCAAACACTGACTCCAACTGGTTTTAACATCAACTATCACTTCGGATATAATAGACAGGTATGATTTGACACATAAACAGCTAAATAAAATGTTTACGCTAAATATCTGACTAAAAAGGTTATGGCTAATTTGAAACATAACCTACTCATATTTAACAAATATCTTCCAAGTGTAGAACCCAGTGCTTGGTTTCTACGATAGCAGAGATAATATAGAGGTCAGTTAAAGACACTTGGGTACGGAAAGATGATTCTCACTCGACGAATAGATTTACTACGTCACCAGTACATTTTTTTTGCTTCCTTTGTCGAATATATATTCGTTTAATGACTCTTAAAACTTTCCAGAAAGAATATTCGACGCTAAACTTTTCTCCAAATAATAAACTCGGGTTTAAACTCGTTGAAAAATTCAGAAAATAAATAGCATTAATGAATATATTCTGATTTCTTTTAACCATTTTTTTAAAATCTTATATATATATATATATATATATATATATATATATATATATATATATATATATATATATAAATTCGAAACTTACGTAAAGTAACGTGTTTGATACAGATGTAATGGAAATTAAATACCACGGGGCGTTATGGCATATATCCCAAACATTTATGATTAAACTCAGTTATTTGCTTTAAATGCATACCAATATTTGATGGTTACTTAATGCCGTAACCTGTTCACACACACACACACACACACACACACATATATATATATATATATATATATATATATATATATATATATATATATATATATATATTTGTTGCTAATTTTATCCAAAAATGAGTTAGAGCTCATATGTTTTTACTCAGTTAAATGGTTTCAAGTATTGCTATTCAACACAAATAATTCAATCTAATATTAACCATTGTTTACAAATAGTTTAATGTTTTCATGTATTGCGATTTAACACAAATAATTAGATATTGCATTAATTATTTGTTTGCTCATAGTTAAACTATTTTAAATATAGTAAATGATTAAATAGATGTATTTGACCCATAGATAGAGCTCTAACAGGAACTACAGCCCCAGTTTAGAATAGACCCTGTATTAATGCCAATGGAAGGGTACTTCACTTTCCAAATCTCCAGGACAGAAACCTCACCATCAAATGGTTAAGAGTCATACGCAGGACAATCGTTAGACTTGGGTTCTTACCCCTCAGCAAATATACTTGCATTCAGCGTACAAACCCAGAAGACTTTTTATAAAAAAAAAGAGAAAGAAAGCAGCATTCATAAATTAGAAGAAACTAATACCATTTTAAATCATGAATTTAAATATATCCTAAATGATTTGCGAAATATATTATTACATTCTTTGAGACCTTATAAGAATTCATACAAGACCTTGTAAAAATTATCTTTAACTTAGATCTTCCGGTAACTGTCGAAATCAATTGGCTATCTTAACGGCTCATCCTTATTTACTGACCAGCTAGAAGATATTTTTTTGGAAAATAAGTAATTTATCCCAAGAATAGTGTTCCTCATTAAATTCATTTCTTACTTTCATAAAACTATTTTCATACCTAAAAACAATTAAGAACATTACTTTTCAAAGATATTGCTTCTATCTATATTAAAACTACCTATAACCGACAGATTTCTCGAAGGTTTATTTAATTGGTTTTCATTAAAAAAAAATAATGTAAGCAACATTTTTTATTATTTTGTATTTTTTCAAAATTTACTTAATGATTTTTTGAAAGAATTTTCCTATTTAACACCAGCAACTCCAGCGAGTAGATTTATATATTTTTCTAAAAAGTACTTCCTAAAGGATGAAAGAAGAGTCGACCTCACACCTACTTGTTTATAAGACATTCTCACTGACAAGAGTGTTAACTAGAGTGGGCTCTTCGTTGAGGAAGTAGCAACATCTGCTGAAGAAAAAGGGCTGGTCCTCTGTGGCCTATTACATTTATGTCCAGACATGTTTTCTATATACTGAGAGTGAAAGGCGACTAGACGGGGAAAATTGATTGAGAAGGTGTTAAAAAATAAGAGGCAAACATTGAGAAAAGAAATATCTCCATAAGGACGTAAATATTATTAAATCATAGTAAACTTTCACTTAATTAACTTTTTATTACAGCTCGCAAGGGGTTAAGAGTTTATTTTCAGTTTTAGTTTGCATATCTATTTCATTGTTAAATAGAAAAAAAGTTATTTGAAATTATATAATTGCAAAAAGAAAAGACTAAATTCGGCTTAAAACAACGCAACGTAGGTCACCTTAATGGGGAAATAAATACCCCACCATATATATATATATATATATATATATATATATATATATATATATATATATATATATATACACACACACACACACACACACACACATATATATATATATATATATATATATATATATATATATATATATATAACAGTGTCAGACGGATTATTGCCCGGAGATAAAGAAAAATTAAGAATGAGAGTGATAAGCAAACCTGTTAAAATATGATCAGAGATATTACTTGTGTCCTCCTCATAGTCGAACGCTGCAACTATAACAATCAAGATGATTAGTTGGTTAGTTGATTGGTTGGTTGGTCTTGCTATCTAGGTTATCTAATGCTGAAATAAATATTTTGAAAATAAATACATACTTTCCCGTAACCTATGATTTGAATTTTCAGTAAACAATTATAGTTTTAATATTTATTCTTAATACTATTATTTTACACCGTTATGTTTTTTCAATAAACTATTTCTGTTTAATTGCAAAGAGTTTATTCGGTTTCTAGTATTCCTAATACGAACAATTTTCACACATGTGGGTTCAAGCTTTCTTACCTAATACTAATAATTTTCAGACATGTCAAAATAATTACTACTCAGAGTCATAGTGAACCATGGAGTAATGGCAATGAAGTGATGACTTCATACACTTCCGATGTCTGAAACAGGAGCCTCGCAACCAAATTCAGTTTAGTATTATACTTAGGACTCCTTTCTATTTAGGGAATGTTTTATCCTTCAGTTTATTCTATGTCTCACCGACAGGGTGGCTGTCAAGATGAGAAGTTTTGTTTGGTTTTGTTTGGTTTTATGGCATATCAACCATTGAATGTTATTTAAAGCCAAATTCATTTTTATACATTTATAATGAATATATGATTTCTAAACACATTTTGTAGATAAATCAGTCATTGTTTACACAGTTAAAAGTAAAAACAGTTCGATTTCATTCATTTAAATTTAGCATAGGTACACAGTTTAAATATCATAGAATTCTATTTTACCCATAGTTAGGACCCTGCTAGGTGCCTCCACTCCGGGCTAGAATGGACCTGGGAGCAATGGCAGTGAAGGGGTACTATACATTCCCCAAAGCCCCTGCATTACTGGAGCCTCAGCTTCAGATTGTTTAGTGTCATATCTTGCACACTCGTTGGGGAAGTCTTACCGCTCTGTAGAGATGCAGCCGGTGTATTCTACAGTCAAGATTTGTCAACTTATTTTATGACTAGATGTTCTGTGTTCACGAATACTTGAGCTTGTTTCTGGCATATTGATTCATTATATATATATTTTTTTCTGTGTGTGTGTGTGTATATATATATTCATATATACATATATATATATTTCTGTGTGTGTGTGTGTGTGTGGGTATATATATATATATATATATATATATATATATATATATATATATATATATATATATATATATATAAAACATGTAATTGCAGCGATAAGTTTATAATATTAAAACTGCAGTAAAACAAAAGAAAATAGTTCTTTATATACAAGATGCGTAGATGATAATTTTTTGTATAAGTTTTCATGCTCCCACGAGCTCCTAGTTTCACAGTCAATAATCCAGAGAGAAAAAACACAAGAATAGGTTCGAAATTCTAAAATGCATTGTATTTTCTTCATTGGTTGATACAGAGAGAGTGTCACGTGACATAATTTACTCTCATGCTGTCAAAGTAAATGTACGTTTTATCCCAGCACCTTGATACTAATCCGGAAGCCTATTTAACAGTCTGTCCGGATCTCGAAATTCAATAATGCTCAATCTTTCTCCCAGGAATAATATACCATCCTTTGTCTGCATTTGTTCTGTTTAATGTGAACCATTCGACATAAGGTTCTCTGCCTTTAGTATCTTTAAACTACAAAATCTATTTAAATATTCTACTTATTTTCAAGAGTGCAATTTTTCAAAGTGCACTTGTGGCAATTGCCTCGCTGTTGCAGCTCTATAATTAATGTCAGCTCCCTATCAGTTTTCACAGTAGTTTGGTAAACAACATTTTTTATTATGAGTTTGTCTTCTAAAGGTCAATCATTTCTAGGAGGAAGTCATCGTAATGTAGTGGCTAACGTGCTGGACTGTGACATCTCTGCGTCTTTGAACTGCTGTCATGATAATACGTTCGTTTTCAGTCTTATATCCTTGGGAAAGATATAAATCTCCTTACTTCCTTATTTTGGGTGAAATACTAATAGTACTGTTATTCTACGTAGAGAACATTATTATTGAATTAAAAAAAGAAACCAAAACAAACATTCTTTGTTTGACATCTACCAGCAATTTTCTCAGGAAACACAGGCGTTTATCAATTTGTAATTAGTCTGTTTTTGTTCTTTTTTTAGATTTGGTTTGGTTGAGTTTTATGGCAAAGCAATCTTTGTAAGTTATTTAATGCCAAGTCGTCTTTATAGATATATATAAAACCTAAATGATTTGTAGATGCATTTTAAACAAGCCCGAGCTCATTCATTTGTTTTTTTGTTTCTTGCCCACAGTTAAATGGTTTCAGGTATTATTATATAAAAGCCACAACATAATATCACTTATTTTTGTACACAAAGGTAATTTCATTTTTAAATGAATTAGGACTAATTCTTGCCCACTAATATTGCTATTGTTTCTACAGAGGTAAGTGGTTTCAAATATTCATATCTAACACGAATAACTCCATTCAATATTCATCATTTGTTTGGAAACAGTAAAGTGGTTACAAGAATTGGTGTTTAACACTAATAATTCTATTCAACATTGCTCAGTATTTTCTCACACTTAAATGGTTCCAAGTATTCCTATGCATCACTTTCAATTGAAATAAGCATCAGACATTTATTTACACATAGTTAAATGGTCAGACTATTCTTATCTCTATCAATTCAATTTAACAAAAGGTGTTTGCAAGGTTACAGTTTAAATGTCAAACAGTTGTATTTGACCCATAATTAGGACCCGTCTGAGTGGACTGAAAGTGTTGGCAATGGCAATGTAGGAGTACTCTATATCCCCTCTAATTCTAAGAATAAAAAGTTACAATCATATTGTTTTGTGTCATGTGTTTTGTGTTATGTGTCATGTGTTTTGTATCATATGTAGAAGGTGTTTTGCCCCTCGTATTCCACAGTTCTGAGTAAGTTGGCTGGGTCTTTTCTAAGTGTTGGTTTGGTTTTATTGCATATCAACCTGTGTAGGTTATTTAATGGTAAATGCAGTCTATTAATATATATATTGGACATATATGATTTGTTAACACATTTTTAGCAAATATATTTTCATTTGCCTGCGCTCATTTTTTGCACACTGTTAAATGTTTTCTAGTATTGCTATATGACAGTCAAAATTTATCAGACCTTTTTTTCACTCATAGTTTATAGGTATTTTCCTTTTTAAAGTTGTTTGAAGTAATTTGTTTGTCCTCTAGTATTGCTTTTTTTTCTACGCAAGTAAATGGTTTCAAATATTGTTATCTAACTTTAATAATTCTATTATATATTCATCATTTGTTTGGAGACAGTAAAGTGGTTACAAGTATTGCTATTTAACACTGATAATTCTCTTCTAACCTTCTTCCTTCCTTTGTACACAGTTTTATGGTTCCAAGTATTGTTTTGTATTACTGTAAACTCAAATAAACATCAGGCATTTGTTTACACACAATTAGATGATCAAACAGTTCTCTTTCTAAAAATTTGATTTAGCATAAATCATTGTTTGCACTAGTTTAAATGTCAAACAGTTTTATTTGACTCTCTCAAGTGATACTATTAAGGCCTTTGTGGATCTGGAAGCAATGACAATCAAAGGTTTGGTTTGGATTGGTTTGGTTTCTTTGTTTGACGGAATATCAACATTTGCAGGTTATTTAATGCCAAAGTCATTCCCCTTGAAGATCAGTAGTGGTACTATTTAACCCATAGCTGGGAAGATAAGGGGGTCCATATCTTTCCCAAGAGTATTTGCCCGAAAGTTAACGTAATAGCGCGACTGGAGTACGAACTTGCTTACTACGATTCCGTAGTCCATCGCTTTAACCATTACACCATACAATGAAAGGGTACTACACATTTCCCAGTGTTCATGAGTGCAGCCCCACCATTCTGAGTCATATCCAGGACACATATTGTGGCGAGGGTGGGGTCTTTCCCATCTACAGAGATGCACTCAGTGTATTCTACAGCTCCAGCCGCAGTAATTATTTTAATTCCTTTTTAACTATGTTATGCAAGATGATTCCAATGCAAAAGCAAACTTTTTTTTTATAATTAATGAATTTAAAAAATTGCCCCAGACATACTGTTTTGTTGAGGGAGGAACTTTAAACAAGATTATATTTCCATTTCTTTGGGATATACTTTTTTTCTATTATTTTTATCAAAACAAGCCGTCTGTTATTGTATCCACTGTATTTCAATCCTTTTCCATACGCCGCCTTTGTCTGATTGAAAACACTGTTATTACTCGACTTTACGGAAAGTCTGTAGCATACTGATAAAAGTAGTTGCTTGAGGAAAGTCAACCATGGTTTAGATAAATTTTTTTCTTTGAATAAGAGCATTATTAGACTTCTTATAAGGCTGAAATACTTCACTTTCAAGATTGAATGTGACATTAGAAAAATTTACTTGTTTCATTTTGGTCTTAATATTGATGTTGAATCACTTTTCTTTCTTAATAGTTTTACTCCTGGTCATATCAGTTGTTCTGTTATTACAATTTTTAAGTACCACTAAACTATCGTCTCTCTACAGGTCAATGCCTTCTTTGTTCGCTAGTTCACCCATTTTAGAAAGTAAATAAATCTCAATTAGTTTATATATATTCTATCCGTCATAGCTTTTCTCTGAAATATGGATAATTCAATGTTAGTTCTTCTTAAGCTTGACTGTTTTCTTTGTTGAATCGGTTAGATTTTCTGCAACGTTTAATTATTCCCACTGATTTGTCATTTTTATTGATGTACGATTTAGGTATGCTTATTGCCTTATTCAGGAGGAGTATTGATATTTATATCAAAATGAATAAATTCGCATTATTATTTTGTTAAACCAGTCAATTGTAGATTTCCATTGGTTTCCTTGGAAAACCATTCCTTTATACATATACTAATAATTTCTTTCTATGTTTTAAATAGTTTTTTAGTTGGTGTCGGTGGGAAGATTTTCTTAGGAAGTCTTCATTGGTATTACGGGAAATTATGTTGGTTTATCATAATATAATGCATTCGGTTGTTTAACTTGAGTTTAATTTCAGTTAAGTTTGCCTCTGTTAATATAGTCTCCTAATATTTTCTGGAGCGACTTTTTTTTATTCTCTTCATTTGGGAATTTTTCATTTCATAATGCAGGTTACTGAGTCGAGAAATCTGTATGTATTTGACATACATACAGATTTCTCGACTCATTAACCGGCACAAATGTCTTACAGGAGTTTATGATTTTTTTTATTTTCTATTAAAACATATTTTTACGTTTTTAAACTGATACATACATGCAGAAAGATGGACAGACATAGAGAGAAATATGCTACGAGGTTCATTTAAAAAGTTATAAGCCTCATCGAAATGAAAATTTGTAACGCTCTTTTCCCTTTTTTCATGGGCCTCACTGGTAGAGAAATTAAAGCAGAAATCCGAATTAGTTTTTTCACGTTTTTTTAGAAGTGGTTGTGTGTTGCCGTAGAAAAGTGTTTAGCTACAGCTCTTCTTTCTGAGTGAGGTTCAGAACTTCTTGAACAAACCTAGTATGTGAGTGTGTGTGAGTGTATGTATGTATGTGTGGGTGAGTGTGTGTGAGTGTATGTGGGTATGTGTGGGTGAGTTGTGTGAGTGTATGTGGGTATGTGTGCTTGGATGGGTGAGTGTATGTGGGTATGTGTGCTTGGGTGGGTGAGTGTGTGTGAGTGTATGTGTGTATTTGTGCCTGGGTGGGTGAGTGTGTGTGAGTGCATGTGTGTGTGTGCATGGGTGTGTTTGTGAATATGTGTTTACGTGTGTATTTTGTCTCTGGGGTGGTTGTTTATTTAACTCTTCACGGTGATGGAATGCTGGAGCCCTGCTCGTAGCAATCCTCTCGAGAAATTCTAAAAATAGCTTAACTCCGTCGGTATTTCCCCTTCGGGCGTCTCATGAGGCAGGTTATTAACCCAGCTCTTACTTCTTTCGACGAACGGCCAGGTACTGCCTGGGGGTTCAGCACTCTTGAGCAGAGCTGAATAATTTTCCTACAACCCTACCAGCAAAAAAGCAGGTGTGTGTGTGTGTGTGTGTGAGCAAATTCAGAGATTTCAGTTTAGCTTAACATGATAAATAGTACTCACCTAGGAGAGAGATTAATACAGTTTCTCGATTCAAACTCTAAACTAGAATGATAATAACAGTTAAGAAAAAGTGGATATGCTAAAAGTGAATTGTATTCAATCGGATTGTGTGCACAAGAATCTCTTTAAAGAAAACACCTTCAAAAATATGCAAACAGAAACTTTAAATTAATGTGATTTCAAAACTCTAGACAGAAAATAAGACCAGATAGATTTACATGCCGTTAAAATTTAAAAAATCAGTCCATCGATGCTGTTTAACTCTATTTTATGCATGAAGCTTATATCATTTAACGAATTTATGAGGAACAGACGAAAATTTTCAGTTGGTAGATCGTTTGCCAATAGTCCGGGAGACCTGGGTTTAATCCCAGGTAGCGTCATACCATGACTTTAAAAATACTACTTGATACCTCCTTGTTTAAAACTCAGCAATACAAGGTACGTATCAAGGGTAAAATGGAGCAATCCAGGGAAAGGAGTAGTGCCCTCCCCTACACCTTGGCGTTGTAGCTATCGAAACGGGAGCCTTCTGGTCGCCCTCAACTAGGGTCACCAGCTTATGCACTTATGCTGAGTTCGACTTAGATCGTTTTTGATCATGTTAAAAGTTTAATTTCTACACAAAATGCTAATTGCAAATCACCCAGTATAGTAATAAGAAGACAAGTAGATTGTGTTGCACTTTTCAGATTTTCTATCTTTCTGGATTTTATGCTAAGTGGCACACAGGAATTTTTGCAGATTTACCGGAGGAAGAAACTGTCTCGAGGTGACAATTCAGTGCAGTCGGACCCCACTATATGTCATCAATTGGTTTAAAAAGCCATGACGTAAAACTATTTTTTTTTATATATAAACCAGTTATAATATCTTATAATGCCTAAAAAGAGAACAAACACGGTAAAACTAGCAGAAATAACACGCGAAAAATATAACTAGTTAAATCTTAAAAATACTAAAATCATATTTGAGTTATATATTGAAAAGGATATTGAACACAGTTGATTAAATTTTTATTTATGTTATAGTTTGCCCTCAAATATTTCTTTAGTATGACAACAAATATCTTGCAGTTAGCGCAAACAATACACGAATAAAACCTCGTTAAGGAATTAAAAAAATCCCAGTAATAATTTAGTGTTAATTTGTAAAGTATCATAAATGAAATTAATAAAAATAGTGTTACAATGTGATGGCCTACATTGGTTTGTATTTTTTTGTTAATATTTTATTATAGTATATATTGAATTTTAACGTGTTTCTATTTTACTTCACATTCTTTTAGCTTATTTTGTCTTTTATTTATTTTCATGGACTTAATTTATTTGTAATATATTTTAAGCAAAGGTATATTTATTTCAAACCCTTTTATCATCACGTTGATGAGGTTGTTGGGTGTTGTAAGTTCGAATGCAATGAGATTTTCTAAAATGTAATTTAATCTAGAAAATGGGCATAACAGTGAACTTGACATAGGCAGTAAATATGAAAAAAGCAGGTTTTTACTATAGTTTACCGATGCCTCTCTGATCCTTAAAAAATGGCTCTAAGCTTGCATGGCTACTGACTAATTGGGATCAATAAGACGCCACTCAGTTCATTTGGTTTCTAATACCAAATCCATTCATTTAGAAGATTAGCCGTGATACTATTTAATTTATATCTGGGGGTGGTAAGGGGCTTCATACTTTTCCCTAAGGGAATTTGTCCAAAAGAGAAAATACAGCGTGACTGGAATTCGAACTAGCTTACTTAAAGGTCACGGTCCAGCATATAAGCTTTTACGCTATGGAGTTCGCCACCGCCTTTCAATAAACATCCTCATTCATTGTGGAATACATTCATACATACATAGGTATCTCCTCTATTGCCCAATCGGCTGGGGCAGTAGAATACACCGACTGCACATCTGTAGAGGGGTAAGAACCCTCCAATGAGTGTCCTGGATATAACAATAAACAATCTGATGGGGAGGTTCTAGTAAGGCTGGGGCTTTGGGGAATGCAGAGTACCCCTTTATTTTCATCGCTCCCAGGTCCACTCTGGCCTTGAGTGGTAGCACCTGCTAAGGGTCCTATCTATGGGTTAGATAGAACTAAACTGTGCTCCCTTCACAATACTGATTTTTGCATTTAAACTGCGTATTTATGCTAAATTGAATTGTTTAAAATAAAACTGTTTTGATATTTAAACTGCGTACTTATGCTAAACTCAATTGCTCGAAATAGAACTGTTTTGACGTCTAAATTGTATACTTATGCTAAACTGAATTATCTGAAATAAAACTGTTTTGACATTTAACTCTGTCTATTGCCTAGTCAGCTGGGGCTGTAGAATACACTGACTGCACCTCCGCCGAGAGGTAAGACCCCATCTCCAATGAGTGTCCTTGATATGACAATAAACAATCTGATGGTGAGGTTCCAGTAATGCTGGGGCTTTGGGGAATACGGAGCACCCCTTCATTGCCATTGCTCCCAGGTCCACTCTGCCCTTGTGTGGTTGCACCTGATAGCGCCCTATCTATGAGTTAAATAGAACTAATCTGCATACTTATGCTAAACTGAATAGCTTGAAATAGAAACGTTTTTTACAATGAAAGCATACTTACACTTAAGCTGCGTGCTTATGCAAAACTAAATTATTTGAAATAGAACTGTTTTTATCATTGAAACCCTATTTACACAAAATTGAATTGTTTAACATAGAACTGTTTTGACATTTAACTGTGTGTAAACAAAATCTGTACTTATACTAAACTAAATTAGCTGAATTAGAACTGCTTGACTAAACTGAATAGCTAAAAATATTAGTGTTATTCACAATTAAACTGTACTTACATTTAAACTGCGTGCTTATGCTAAACTGAATTGTTTGAAATAGAACTGTTTTGACATTGAAACGGTACTTACACTAAACTGAATTGTTATATATATAACTGTTTGAATAAACGGAATAGTTTGAAATAGAATTTTTTTTGACAATTAAACTGTTTACTCATGCTAAACTGAATTGTTTTAAATTGAACTGATTATTGACACAAAAATTGATTGGCGTTAAAAAAAACTTGCAAAGGTCGATATACCATAAAAACAAACCAACCAACCAACCAACCAACCGTATTGCCCCCAAGTGTAATTGATTGCTAGAGAATCTTACTGATGTATAGCTAGTGAATTAGCATAAAACTTACGGTGTTTTATCAAATATAAAGTATGCTAAGATTTTAAGGGAAACTGTGAAAGTTACCAAACTAGGCTAACAGACTATTCTTACTGTGCTCGTATCTCACCTTATATAAAGCTAAGATTATTAAATGGCTAAATACTTATGATCAGTAATATTTGAATAAACAGAACTTTTAGCTTGAAAAATATTCGTTTTTAAACTTGCAAGCATGAATATTAGGCTAAAAGAACTAGATTTTACTGTAATAAACATAATAAGGCTCAAATTCACTCAAATTAACTAGGTTTTGTCCTTCTTCGTCAGCTTATTATTCGTACTTTCTGTAAGGTAACAGTCGTAAAGAATATTGAAAGAACTAATCATAAGTATTTCAACGAACACAAAATCTGTATTTACAACCAAAAAATTGCAGGAGCCATTTAGGCTTTTGAGATGGGGACTATCCAAATTAATTTATTTGTTCGGCATCTTTTCAAAATAGCAACATGAGTTGGCCTTTTTGAATATTCTTAACCGCTTTGAGGAATATTTTCAAAGATAAGAATAATATTATTCTATCCATTAAGGAATTAATTCTATAAGATAATTTCAGAAATGTAGTATTCAAAATCAGAAGATATAACTAAATGCTTATCTTGTTAATATGATTGCAATAAAATTTGATTTGATTTTAAATTTGCACCAGTACAGGGTGATTAAAAAAACTTATATAATTTCATAATCTTATAACTTGACAAAGTATTGTTCAAATGATCTCAAACTTCATCAGCATGTGTAAAAACTACTCAAAAATCAATGTTTAATATTTTATGTTTTTTTTTTTAATCTTTTCGGATGCACAAATGTCATTGAATAGAAAAGAACATCTTTTAAACATTAAAGGTAGATTTTTTTTAGTTTTTTCCGATGCAGATAAAATCTGAAATTATTCAAACAAGAACTGGTCAAGTTATTAGATCAGGAAATAATATTTTTGTAACATCTTTTACATACCAAAGGATAGCTTTATTTTTAAACACTCTCTATTGACCCAACCTATCAACAATTAATAGGATGTAGTACAAGGTCAATCTTTAAGCGGCATTTAGCTGACTTGAATTCAAAAATGAATTTCTCCTTAACCGATTGCAGTACCAAGCTTAAAGATTCCATTCTTATCTTCAATTTACCAATTGCTACTGGAAACAAGATTGATTTATTTATTTTCAAAGATTATTAGAGCTAATTGAATTTGAATTTATCTCAGTAAGTCTATTTTCAACAATGATAATTCGCTTTTGTTTTGCTATTAAAAACAAACGATTAAAATAATTTCGATTTTTGTTCAAGTACTTATGATCAGTATTGTGCATGCAAGAATACTATATATTTTTTTTCATCTGTTTCAGGTTACGGACATATCGCCCCTAAGACTGCGTACGGTCGTATCGTTACAATATTCTACGCCATTGTAGGCATTCCACTCACACTCCTGTGTCTGGCTAACTTGGGGTCAGTGTTTGGAACAGGTTTCCGGAGTTTTTACAAGCATACCTGTCGATTCCTCTGCTGCCTCTGTTGCAAGACCGGTTCACCTCGTGCCAAGAAGTCGATAAGATATCGGACCGCAGCTGCACAACAGGTAAGTGAGAAAAACATCAATATTTTTCATATTATATAAGTTGCTCAATAATATTTAAGATATCGATTTTTGATTTTAACAAGCAGTTAATGAAAGGGTTAGTTTTTTATTCTTTTTTTCCTTAATGTCCGAAATAAACTTTTGTCTTCTACTTTAGTCTGATCAGAAGTGTGTGGATAAGTTTACCCTTTTTTAAGGTAGTTCGATGCTGAAAAGTCCATATGGGAGTGGCTGCGTACTTTGCCAGAATTCTGGGGTTCCTATATTCAAGGGAACCGTCAGGAGTTGAATTGAGTAGCAGTTTGAATATCGGGTTGAAATGTCAAATGTTATACATGCTTACCACGATAAACTAGTGGAGTGAACAAAGGACCATACAAATGTATTCTAAAACTTTTTTTTTTTCTTTTGTGTGGAGCTGATCTGCAGCTTATACAGTTTCGACTAAAATCTGTGACTGAGAACACTTTTCTAAAATCAGCATGGATTGAGATAATTTAGCATACTTAACGGGGTTGGTAGTGGACGATAGTTCAACAAACTGACCTTCGAGCACATCATATGCTTTATAGTGGAGGGGTAAACACCATTTCAGATGGTTTATATTGATACATATTGTCAACTTTTCAGATTTACTTATAATATCACATAGTACAAGATGATACTTAAAGTAAGTGACTATTTTAATAGTCCACCCTTCCTCGTCTAATAATAGCAGATTATTTAAAAAAATCTTGGAATTACTATCCAAAGATTGTCATTATAAGATATTTATATCTTCTTGCTCCATGCGATTGCAGGAGTAAATTACGCTTGCAGATAAATGGCCGTCGAAAGGCAACATGGCGTCACTGCTCTACTTCTAGATGGATGGTTTTGGTATAAAATAACCCACGAAGGTTGATATGACATTAAACAAAGGAACCTAATCATAGTTTGTTCTATTTGACCCATATTTAACTGAGGTCAGAATATGACCTGGATCAATGGCAGTGAAGGGGTATTCCACATTGCTAAATCTCCAAGACTGGAGTTTCGCCATCTGATTGTTTAATGTCATATCTAGGACATACTTTAGTGGAGCTCTTCCCCTCTGCAGATATGCAGTCGGTATATTCTACAGTTTCAACCCAATGGCTTTGTAATAGTTTCAGGCAAATCAAAACATAAACCCTTCTGTTTTGTTTCCTGTTTTGCTTTTATTTAATATTTTCCAAAATTACTGTACTCCTTTTTTTTTATAAAAAAGGAAGTACGAGACGTGTAAATAGGGTAAACATTGCCAATAGACAGTGTAAATAACAGCAACACATCATATAATTATCCATGCACAAAAGTGTTCATATCCTGGATCTAAGTTCAATGTCATATGAGTTTTATAACACTAGATCATTCCTTTCTTATTTTAATACCTTTCGGCTTAGACAGTAGAATACGTCGACTTCACCGCTGGAAAGTGGTACCTCCCACCACAACGAGTCCATGAGGTATGACACTAAACAGATTCTGATATGGAGGCCCTAGTTCTGGATATTTAAGGAATGTTGAGTACCCCTTCATTTTGAATACTCCAAGGTCCACTCTGACCTGGAGTGGTAGTACCTGTTAGGGTCCCATCTGTGAGTCAAATAAAACTGTTCAATTACTCACTTAGGGTAATTATTGTTGAATTGTGTGCAAATTACTTATATTGCATGGGAAGAATTGATATATAGAATGACGAATTTTAAATTTCAATAATTAAAATCCTTTAACTGAGTAAAATAAACGATTGATTATAAATGTATTATTAGTGTTAGATAGGAATACTAACATCTATTTAATTGTGCGCAAACAAATGGGCTCTACCAACTATTTTACAAATAAAGTTATCTACATACATTTTCCTTACAAATCATATATGTAAGAATAGAATTTAGTGATAAATAAATCACAAGGGTTGATATGCCATAAAACATCAACCACCTTCTTATTCGAGCCAAGAACATTTCATAAGTCGTCCGTATGAAGCAAATGAAAATTACTGGACTTTATTTTATTTTTATTTAAACTAATTACACATTTCCAATTATTGACCTGATCTTGGTGGTTAAATTCCCAACATCAAGAGGTACTCTTAATGTAACAGTTATCGTCGTAAGAAATGAACACAGAAACCCGAGTTCAAGTCCTAGATAAGGTTGTTTGCTATTCCAGGAATGCTATTCCCATTCTACCTAAATATTTTCCCTCTATATATGAGTAAATATTATGTCAGAGTTCGATCTTTAACCTGAGCAAGGCAACCGGACAAAGAGAAGAAAAACATTGAGTTCAAACCTGCAAGAATTTGCTTATAAACTGATCTAATGTTGCACCCATTCCGTGACGGATGGGTTGGGTGAAAATGTATATTCACAGCATTTCATCCATCATAAACTACGGCCTTCGTCACTAGTATGTATACTGATACGTCATACTAGTATGTTTTTAAGTTATGATCGTTGAAGATATATATGAATTCTGAAGCATTATTGTTTAATTAAAATTAATAATCCAAACCGAAAACTACAATTTTTAAAAAGATAAATCTTTGATGTGGTCTCTGGTGAATATTTCACTAAAGAATTTTCCGACAACAATATTAATCTATTCGATGAAATAGAAATATATATTTGGTGGACTAATTTTCTCTCTGGTTTATGAAAATGTGCATTGAAGATGATGATTCCTGAAACTGTCGTTGAAATTAAATAAGAGGAATGAAAATAAATTCTGAAAATCGATGTGTCGTTTCTTAGTTTTAAATCTCATTTATTTCTACATCGATTGGTCATGTGGGACTTCAGCATAATTTATTAATCTAGACAAATGTGTTTGCATTTCACATAGCACTGATATCCTTTATGCATTTACTAACCCCACCGGACGGACAAGATGTGACATAGGAGACGGAGTTAAACAGGTTTGAATTCAGAGCATTCCCTCTCCTAGACTGGTCGCCTAATTGTTGGGTATCACCCACCTTTTCCACACAATGAAATAGTCCATCTGCCATATATAGCAGTAGCTACAAATGTCAGGGCAGACCAGAAAGTGAAATGTTTTGTCTGAGTTCTTTTTTCACCACGAAAAAAGGAGCGACCGCCATTTTTGTCAACATTCGTCGTTCTACATTTGTTCGTCTCGCCTGAATTTTTTGCAACACCATGCGCGTTTCATCTCCCTCTGGTTGTGTTTTCGCAGCTGTGGGGGAGCCCAACAGCATGAGGTCGCAATCGCCGACCGACATATTCCGAACGCGACCCTCCCCAGTGCCGGAGGAGGCTCCATTCGGCCTCTCTTCATCGGCAAGTGCAGTACCACCGGCACGGGAGCAAAAACAAGCGGCTGTCTCTTGGTCTTCACATTGCGTGAATGGGGGATCCCCTTGTGACTGCGCAAGAGACAGGGTCGAGGAGTATGAGGGATATTTCAGGGACGGGGAGGTTCTCCCGGTGCCCGAGTTGGTCGAGGCGGTCGAACCGGGGACCCTGTCCTTCGTAGTCGCAGACGTTGGGACCAGGAGACTGGCGGGGATTGGGAGGGAAGCTTTTGAAGACCTCTTGAAAGCGGCAAGCATCCCAGGAAGGTGTTTCTGCCGCAGAAGTTTCGCTACATGGGATGTATTGTTGCCCTCAGAGGAGGTAGCGAAGGGCCTCGCCGGTGGTAGCATCGCCGCGCGCTTCTTCCGGCTGCAACCGGAATATCGGGGCAGGGGAGGAGTGCGAGTCGCCGTGTGCAGTGTATCTGTGCAGTTGAGTGGTGACGTCCTCGCCGCCTATCTGAGTATGTACGGCGGCGTGGAGCAGGTCACACAGGTGGCGTCAGCGCGGGGAGCCGCGTGCGGTGGCTGCGTATTCGTTATGTGCCTCGATGGGGGAGGGTTTAACAGGGTTCCCCATAAGATACGGTACCGCGAGCGAACCATGACAGTCGTAGTTGAGGGCAGGAAGCCGCTATGTTGGTTTTGCAATAACATCGGCCACTTTTCGAAAAACTGCCCTCAAAAACCAACAATCACCACCACAACAACGACTACTGCTGCTGCTGCTCCTGCGCCTGTCATAGCAGCGGTAGTACCAGCAGAAGCCTCAGAAAGCCAACAAGAGGCCCCTAAGGGGGGTGAGGAAGGGTGGACGCAGGTCGCCAGAAAAAGGGGAGGGAGGGGAGCTCCCCCAAAAAACCCAGCAACAGCAGATGCAGCAGCTCTTTTGACTACAACTGCGAGACCAACGACCACAAGTGCGAAGCAATCAACTGCAAAACAATCAACAAAAGAAGACAATCAAAACATTGAACCGATGGATATGTCCATGAATTTAAAAAGAAGGAGAAACAGCGAGGATTCACCAACTAAAGAGGGGGAGAAAAAAAATCCAAAAAAACCCACACAAACAACCACCATACCTCAGCATAAGGGGGAAAAAACAACAGAAAAATCGCCAGTCCAAAATAAACAAAGACCAGCACAATTGATTCCTCTCCCACAAAAAACAAAAACCACCCCTATCATCCCAACAGAAACACCATTACCCCCCTCTCTTTCACCAATTAAAACCCCCAAAATGCTTACTCGATCCTATTCAGCAACCAGACTTACACCCTCTCCCCAAACACCGTCAACATCAGCAGCAACTGTTCAAAAACCAAGAGCACGCTCTACGGAAGCCCGACGTGCCATAAACTCTTTTTACTTCTGCGAAGATATCATGGACAATCCACACATAGACCACACTTTAAAACAATCATTAAAACCATTACGCTCACTCCAAAAAATTGACACTAAAGACATCACAAAACCACATCTATTCAAGGACGCACCAAAATTGACCACATTCGTCCGCTTGGCTGGCAATCGGACCAAAGAACTTTGGAACTTTATTGACGAAGCCAGCCGGGCGGATGTAATGCTGGTCGATACGAAAAATCCAATGCTGAAAAAAATGCTACCCTTCTGTGCGGGCAGGGTCCCGATTTTGGTTCACCCATCATTCTATAGGTCCCTAAAGTTGCGGTACCCTATGGATGTCGGTGGAATTACCAGGGACGACCGAGTAAGTACTGAGCTCGGCACCGGATCCCTGCGTCAGGCCGTCGGCATCCTTACTCCCAAGGATTTCCGGCCCGTAGTCGACACTGAGTAAGGTAAGTGGGATTGATGGCTCTAAACCTTGCTACTTTGAATGTGAGGGGATTGAGGGATCCGGGCAAGTGTACGCGCTTGCTTGGTGAACTTAAAACTCTCGGCGTAGATGTTGCTGCAGTGCAGGAAACCCACTTCACTTGCGGTGCCGACTGTCGTGTGCTGGAAAGCGATTTTAACGTTTTCTCAGCATACGGCAGCCGTACCAGCGTTGGGGTTTCTTTGCTAGTTGGACGCAGCCTTGATGCTGATGTTGACGTTGTTTTTGCAGGTGACGGGGGCCGACTGGTTGTGGCCGATGTTGCCGTGAAAAGTTTCAAGTTTCGTCTGGTTGCGGTTTATGCGCCCAATATCGTTGTGGAGAGGGTTTCCTTTTTTCGTCGGTTGGCGCCGTTCCTGGACGATACGAAGCGGCTAGTTTTAATGGGTGATTGGAATGCGATCCTTGATCCCAAGATAGATAAGGTCGGGCGGGGAGCTAGGCGTGTGGGAAGGTGTGAAAGCAGCCTTGCCGGCCTCATGACTCGTCATGACCTCGTCGACAGGTTTCGTCTGGATCACCCAGGGCGGGAGATGTGGACGTGGCTAGATAGTTCGCCCTCTGCCAAAGTAGGCTCCTACTTGGACAGAGTGTTAGTGAGACGAGCTGACATTGATTTTGTTAGTTGTCCCACGTTCCACTTGATAGCGTGGACTGACCATAAACTTGTTAGAGTCAGTCTACGGTTAGCAAATAGGCCTAGTCTGGCCGGCTACTGGAAGTTCAATACCTCCTTACTGGAGATACGGGACTTCCGGGACCGGCTGGAATCCCTAATTCAGCGGGCGTTAGTGGGGGCGGTTACCGGGAATAGGTGGTGGGGATCTCTTAAACATAGGATTAGAGATTTCGCTACCAAGTACGGTCGACAGCTCAACCTAGATAGGACCGCGGAAGCGAAATCTATAGACGATAGACTTTCCCGGGCGGTGGCTGGGGGGGACTCCCTAAACGTAGAGCTAGCTAGGGGGGACCTTGAGCGCGAGAGTAGCGAGCGCTACAAGGGATACGTAGTTAGATCTAGGTTAAAGAGAGTTCTCAACGAAGCTGTGAAAACGAACGCGACTGCGCGTGAAGAAGAAGTGCGAAGGTTCCCCGATCGGTATATCGGTTCTGTCAAGGCCCCGGATGGGCGACTGCTGCGATCGGCTCGCGAGATTCGTGACGCCTTTCGGGCGCACTTTCGGGATCGCTTTGCCCGCTGTACTGATCTCCCGCTCCGGGAGTTTCGTAGCTATCTTGCCGACTTTCCCCGCCTTGGGGTGGCTGAAGCGGCTAGCTGCGAGGGTGTGGTTACTGAATGCGAAGTCCGTGACGCGTTGAAGCAGGTCGGCCTCAACAAGTCGCCGGGACTAGATGGTTTGCCCTACGAAGTCTACTTGAGGATGTCGCACATGTTTGTGCCTATTCTGACGGATATGTTCAACCATTGGTTCGCCCAGGGAGCCATCCCTGGTAGCGTTACCAAGGGCGTGATCACATTGCTGAAGAAAGGTGGCAGGCATGTTTGGGAGGGTTTAGACGATTACAGGCCCATAACTCTGCTTAACACAGAGTTAAAGATTTTGGCCCGGGTCTTAGCGAATCGTTTACAGCTTGTCATTAGCGATCTGATCGGCTCTGAGCAGACCTTTGCTGTGAAGGGAAGATCGATCCAGGACAACCTGCACTTGATTCGCGAGGTCCTAGAGGGTATAGAAGACGGCACCGAGGCCGCGCTGATCAGTTTAGATCAGTCCAAGGCATTCGATAGGGTTGACCATCGGTTTTTGGCGACTGTTTTGGAGACTGCCGGATTCAAACCGGAGTTCCGCAGATGGATTAGCATGATGTACCACAACCCTCAGGCAGTGGTGCAGGTGAACGGAAGGCGTTCGACGGTGTTCGCGGTCGAGCGGTCGGTCCGGCAGGGCTGCCCGTTGTCTCCTCTTCTCTATGTCCTAGCTTTGGAGCCCCTGCTCCGTAGGCTTAGGGATAGGACGGCAAATCCGGCCCTGCGCGGTGTCCCTTTTGCTGGCCCTCTTACGGCAAGGGTTTCCGCGTTCGCCGATGATATCACAGTGTTTGTATCCCGCCGTCTGGATATAAAGGCTGTGAAGAAGGCGGTTAGCGAGTACGAGCGGATTGCAGGAGCCAAGGTCAATTTTGACAAAAGCGAAGGTTTGCGGCTCGGTGCTTGGAGGGGTAGCAATACTCTTCCGGGGCCGTTCCGCTGGAGTGACGGACCCGTCCGCATCCTCGGGGTGTGGTTCGGGCCCGGCCTCCAACTGGAGCGAAATTGGTCGGAAATACAAGCCAAGGTGAATGCTCAGGTGGGAATCTGGCTTTCAAGGAGGTTGTCCTTAAAGGGCAGGGCGGAGGCGTGCGCCGTGTACGTCTTCCCCTTGATCCTTTACCGATTGGCTGTACTTCCCCTGCCTAAGGTAAATCGGTTGGCGCTGCAACGATCCCTTTCCAGATTGCTCTGGGGAGGTGCAAGGCCGATGGTCCGTAGGCAGGTCTGTATCCAACGTACACGCAACGGGGGTCTAGGTATGCCTGATCTGGAGAGCCACTGGCTTGCTGAAAGACTTGCATACTTGGGCAGAGCCTTGACGGGGGACGCAGTGTGGAGACTGAAGGCGAGTCGGACTTTTCCTCGCCTAAAGTCAGACCCAAAGGCTGAAGGTCGACGTAGGCCTTTGGGCGAAACACTGTTTGTCCGCGAGTGCCGAACGGCCCTTCGTAACCTTCTTGGGTCCAGTGACCTTTCACGGCCTCGAAAAGAACTATATCGGGAGCTAGTGGTGGGTTCCGCTTCTGATCCTCTCAGCGAGCGGCACGGCTGGACGACGGAGGAGATTCGCTCTCATTGGAATTGGGCGCCAGGATCGAGCTTCTTGAACAACTCCGAGTTCTCGCTCACCTGGCGACTTGTGCGAAATGCGTTACCCCTTGTCGGCTTGAACTACAAAGCGGGCCTGGCAGACATGCCCGATTGCGCTCGCTGCGGCAGTGGCTTGGAAGAAACGGCTGAGCACGCCTTCTACTACTGCGAGCGAGTTCGCCCGTTTTGGGATCACGTCGGCGAGTGGACGGCTCGCATCGAACCCAAACAGCTCGTGCTGCTCGACGTTGGTTACGTCGTGGACAACGTTCTTCCTCCGTATCAGGGTGAGAAGCGTGTGGTGTTTCTCGCGATCCTAGCTGTAGCTAGAATGGTGATTTGGACGACGCGAAACAAGGGATTGTATGACGATGCAAACTTTTCTCATCGTGATCTGATTTTGTATTTTCGGCATCAGCTGAGGGTCAAAATCAGATGCGATAGAAAACGCTTGGATCGCATAACATTCAGCAAAAGGTGGGTGAATGCAGCGAGCCTGGTCGTGCGAAAGGGAGCAACGTTGGAGTCATCCTTCCCTCCTCTGCCGGCTCATGGCGTCTACGGTACGGGTCCTTAGGGACCCCACCCCTGGTAAGTAAAACTGTTCCCTTTTTCTTTTGGTACCCAGGTACCTAGTTAGCAGTATGTTTGTGAGTCATTGTCCCCGTCATCTAGTCGTTAGTTCTCAAGATCTTCCCCATCCCCATTATTTTTGTACCTGAACCCGCATCCCAGTCCACGTTTACTGAAGATCTTGAACATTCATATGTATAAAAATCATATCACCCGCTTGTATTAACCCATACCGTGCCCGACCCCTTATTTCTTTTTTCCCCTGTAGATTAGGATCCCTGCCCCACATAGGGTAGGTCCGACTTGTTTCCGGTTCTTTCGCCCCGGAAAACAGTCGGCCTCCAATTTTATAGACGGGGGGATGGGAGGGCAACCAAACGGGGGATTTTTCCTTTGTTTTTGTATATATTTCGGGGTTTTTCTCCCATTCCCATCACATTCATTGTAAATAAATCATAAAATCATTCATGAATCTCGGGATTTTAAGTAGGACTTCTTCATAGAGCAAATGTGGTATTGTGGTGATTGTAGCGCAAAAGGCGATGGATGAATGGATATTTATTGTATTGTTGAATGGGTCGGCGAATGTGGCTAGCTAGGTCTCCTTAGTTTATATAGAAAAGTATGACCGCTCCCTTCCCCTCCCCAAAAACTTCAAGGCCTTGTGCCTTCTGTGTACACTACACAGAAATAAAGCAGACTAGAAGGTGAAGAGCAGCTTCTTATAGGAATAGTATTAGAGCGTTGGAGACTGGAGATTGCACTAGATCCCCTTACATGCTACCGTAATAACGGAAGCCAATACTATTGTTGGACTATATCTTTATTCTGTATTCACTAATACTATGTTCTTATCTATTAATAGTCTCTCTATTGTATATACTTTTTCCTGAGAATATATATCTATTTCCTCTCATATGGTGGTTTGTCCTTTATTTAATATTACAAGCGTTCACTAACCAGTACGCAACACTAATCAAGGCGGAAGAACAAAGTCTGCCCTACTATCTATCCATATCTGGATGGAGAATAATTGGATTCATACCTATCACCAAGGGTATTAATGCTATGTGAAATACCGTCAGACTCATCCTGGATTTGAACTCGTGTTACCGTGTCCACTTCAAGGACGATGACCATTACACAACGGGTACTTTATATCCTTGTAAAGGTATACATCCAACTACTCTCCCTCTAGAAACGAGTGAACAGTATGACAAGCTGGGGTCTTTAATCATGATATGACCACCGATCTCAGAAAAAGAAAAATCTGAAATAAAAACAGCTAAACTGCCTAAAAATCACCTTGAGTTATTTTCTGCTCGTGAGAGGAGTGAGTAAATGCGTATAGAATTGTTACATTGTTGCGTCCCATTACAATGTTGCTTGGTATCGAGCAAGTTTTAAAAATATCAAAGACGCTTAAAGGTATATTTTATATTTTTCACAAAAGCTTTAGGATTTTCAAGATTATGCAGTTTGGCAAAATAATATTCCGTATCTAAAACTATTGCTTTACGGGAGATAAAATCATTGACTGGATGGGAGGTATATATTTGATAATAACTTACCATCCTGACGAGGAAGGGTGGACATAAAGCGGTTTTTGCATGGTGACTCATTTCTCGAAATGGTGTCATCCTGTTGCCGGCTCACTTACTATGATTACCTCGGAGGTTCAAATCTTTAAACATAAGCCTCTAATAACTAAAAAAATATAATATTTTACGCAGCCAAAAACAACAGCAAAGCCAGTGGCAATAACTGCAGAATTCCGGACATGTTTTCTATAGTGTCAAGCTCGTGAAGGCAAGCCTTTTGATCTTTACATCAATAGGAATTTTTAAAAATAGCTGATATTCCCTTTTCTTACGATAGAATAAAATTTTAAATAGGATCTGTTTCCTATCTACAACTGCACAGCGGAACTTCTTGTTAGGTTGATCTGAGTTTCTTTGTTTAATGATATATTAACCTCTAGGTGAGACCTCAGAAGTGTGAAGCATTTTCGGCAAACATTTAGCTGATATTATATTTAAAGCAAAGTGATATTGCGAAAAAAGTAAATGTCAAATATAAAAAAGTTAAATTTTGAATCGGATCCACGTTGTTTTTTTTACTTACGTTCTAAACCCAAACTATAGATCTACAGAAACTGTATATATCCAGAAATTTTCACATAACTTATCTCTGAGGGAAACATTTACTATCTCTCTCTCTCTCTCTCTCTCTCTCTCTCTGTACGAATGAATTGTAATACCGTTATTATGACAAACTCCTATCTGAATTTTGATTTCTTATCCTCCTTATTTGGGTACTTCAACTAGTATAATTATATTTCCGAATTTTATATCTATGAAACAAAAAGTTCTAAAGCAGAAACAAAAATTCACTAAGCCAGGGAAATACGTCTTGAAACTGTATCGATGCACGAAAAATATTTTGATCTTAGTTGCGCGGAGAAAATTATATCATAAAACAATTTTTATTTCAAGTTTAAATATAGTAATTTAAAACTTGGGATAGAAAATATGAAAGAAATATTTTCTCCGATTAGAGTTTGACACATTGCATTATTTATGATATGTTCGATTGAGTAGAAAAACTTGAGGAACGAAATGTGAATCTAAGATGCGTTTGAATGAAGATGAATGATCGTAGGCTATCGCATTTGACAAGGCAATATTAACTCATCAATTATGTTCCCAGGTTAAAAGAAAATTCCAATCACCAGAGACAATTCGTCAATAGATTCATTTGCATCCGAGGATTAGTCTCATTGTTTACATTGGTAAATCCGTTGCCGAAAGTGTTATTTTACATATTTATAAACATCTAAAAGGTTATGTTCCTAGCCTTGTATGACCAGAGTGATTATACCAGTTAGCTCGCTCTCTCTCTCTCTCTCTCTCAATATATATATATATATATATATATATATATATATATATATATATATATATATGTTAAAGAAATATGTGTGAAAATTATTCATATTGAATAAAATGCTTAAAACCATATTTCAGTGAGGAAAACAAATGATTATTACATAATAATTCTTACTTGAAACCGTAAAATCCCCGAAATGTACACCGTAGTGAGTGAGTTCGAATTCCAGTCAAGCTATTTCATTCAATTTCAAAGTAATGAATTTAGAAAGGCATGAACCCACTTATCCCACAACCATGGGTTCAATAGTACCACTACAGTTGTACAAGGATGACTTTAACATTAGATAACGATCAACGATTGAGCAATAAAACCTAACCTTACCTTAATTGAAATCAATGTGCATAAAGTCTCAGACAGGAACGTTTGAAACAATCTGGTCATATGCAAATTATTTGTATTTAATTGGAATACTTGATACCATATTTCTGAATGCAAAGAAATGATTATTATAGAAAAGATATGATATGTAAAATACGATTGCAATAATAGGTCAAAAATATAAAAAATAATAACTATAATCAAACATTCATAAATGATTCAATATCAGCTTTAAATAACCATAGATATTGATATGCCAGTAAACCAGCCAAGTCAGACCTTGAATGAAAAGAAGGTTTTAGAGTTACATATTCACAATTAACGCTATGTTCGAAATGGGTGAAATGGACATCGAATGTTCATAACGATAGAACATATAAAGAACATAGGAATCTCATAATTCGAAAACACGTACCGACTTCTTGTTCAAGTACGAAACCTTTTTATTAACTTTGAGTTAAAGGTTTCTACGTAAGGAGGAGAGACACAATCTTCTATGCTGTCTTATTCATTTGGCCCCCAACTCGAGGGGCCCCCATAGGGCGCAAGTTCGCCTCGCGTCTGGGAGCTCCAAAAGTTGATCCTTCTCGTTTGGCGTCTAATTCTCGACTCTTTCTCTCTTCAAATTCTCACACCATCCTCCGCGCGCTTCTGGTGCGTGACGTCACCCGTACTCCGTCACCCGTACTCCGTCACCCGTTTTGTCTCTGAGTATTGTGACATCTGAGTGACACCTCCATCCGCCCGTGCTCGGCCGCGTTAACACCTGCCTCAATGTTGCACCCAACTAACCCATGTGCTGAACCGAAAGGTTCTCAGCCTAACTAAACTCAAAGGCATGAACCGAAATCCCTCAGTTATTATATAACATTAGTACTTAATGAAATTGTTGCAACTTAGTAATACTATATTTATTTGCAGTTATACTCATTGCTATTATTATATTTCCACAAAAAAAAATTAAATATAATTAATAATTGCATCCATTTATTTATCTATAATCTATTTCATAATCAATCGATTTTCAATCCATGGAGAAGTAATGATTTTCGATAACAACTTGCAAAATGCTAGTCGACAGTAATGCATCTACAACTCTTCTTTAACATATTCATTTATTTTGCTATACTTATACATCTAATATTTGCAACAAGCCAGCGAAAGCGGGAAGTATCGACAATACTCTGCACTTGCTTACTTATATCAAATCCATTTTATATTCACATGTTTTATTTTAATTAAACCGATTAAGGAAATTCAAAGATAGTTCTGTTTAAGTATCAGGAACATATTTCAATTTATTAAAAAGTATCACTGATAGAATTACTACGTGATAATGAATCAAATATGCTCATGAATCTCGTGTTGGGGAGACAAAATTTTTCCTAAGAAATATTTATGTATATTTGTAATCCATATTTACCCAACCCCTCCGCTCGGGCAGGATATGCACAAGGTCAATTTTTTAGCGGAGTTTAGCACGTTTGAATTCAGAGTTTTCCTTCTCCTAGACTAGTTGCCTCACCAAGGCTGAAAGAACCCAGTCTGTACTACTATTTATCCATAGCTGGAAGGAGAATAATTGGATTAATACCTTTCCCAAGGGTATTAGTGCGATGTGAAATGCTATTAGTCTCGTCCAGAATTTGAACTCGTGTCGCCGTGTCCATTTCCTACGACGATAACCTTTACACCACGTGCACCTCCCGTGTAATCCACCCATAGCAAGAAAGACTAAAAATAAACATTAGCTTCAAGAGCTATTTATATAGTTACAAGAAACAAAATGAAATAGAAAGAAAATTAAAGCTAACTAAAGAAAGAAAAATAAAGAGAAAAGTAAAAAGAAAAGAAAAGAAACGGAAAAGAAATAAGAAAGATTTAGACAAAGATACCAAGAAAAAGAGACAAAAATGAAAAGCAAGAAATAGATTAATAAATTACAAGTGGACTTATAGACAATACAATATGAATTTAATTGTATTCCGTAAAAATTAATCTAGAAGGCTTATAATAGAAATTGAAACATTGCTTCTTAAGGATGTTAAATCACATCAGTAACTCTTAAGATCTATGTATAGCTTCAAGTTTTATGCGATAAATATATCTTGAAAAGATTACATTTATAGCCGTCTCTGCAATCAATGTCATGTAGGAATTGCACACAGTACTGCAGAAGTTAAAGTAATCATTATTATTATTTGTATTTTATCACCAAAACTATTCGAAGATCATTGCTCAAGACTAAGTGGTAGAAACACTTCTGAAAACTTCAGGAATCTTCGCTTCGTCTAAGCGACTAACTTAAATATTAGCTGTTAATATTTCAGTCCTGGTAAATAACGCTTCGAAAGTAGGAATCATATAAATATAATTTTATCAAATGAAAATTAGATGTTCCGGTAAATATTTTTATGGACAAATTTCCCAAAATGTCGAGTAGCACTTTAAATGATTACTTGTACTCGCTGTCTGTCTGTCTACCACTTCTACTAACGATATCTATCTTTCACTCGTTTTATTTCTATTTCTTTCCCCCTGTCTCTACCACTGTCTCAATATATATATATATATATATATATATATATATATATATATATATATATATATATATATGAATTGAATATAGAAATCGTTTAAATACTCTTATTGATAAACCAAGAAAGTGATTAATACCAGTCAGAAGAGCAGTATAAACGTAAAAATGAGTCAATGTTTACTCAACCCTCTGTGGCAATCTCATTACTGTCAGTTTCATGCTATTTAAAAATATCCAATCTTCAGATGAAAGTTGAGTATACATAAGTACGTAACTTGCCCAACCGTAGTCGAAGGCAACCTTAAGGCTCCCTTTTCCAGAGCTACTGCACCAAATTGTAAAGGAGAACGTTACTCCTTTCCCAGGATTGTTCCACTTACCCTTGATATGTACCTTATAATACTGAGTTTAAAGCAAGGAGGCGTCAAATACCATTTTTCAGTCTTTGGTATGATTCTAACTGGAGTTAAATCCCACTCTCCCTAACCATTGCCGAACACACACACACACACACACACACACACACACACACACACACACACACACACATATATATATATATATATATATATATATATATATATATATATATATATATATCCTTAAATTAAATAATTTAACCAAGTTAAAAAAATATGACGAAGCTATGAAAGGAAAACAATCCTTTTTATTTGTTATTATTTTATTCTCTGCTGAAGAAAATAAACTTAAATGAACCTCCTCAAAGTGTTTATTCCATAATTGTGCATATATATTTACAAACACACACACACACACACACACACACACACACACACACACACACATATATATATATATATATATATATATATATATATATATATATATATATATCAAGCAAGCAAAAGAGATAGATACGGAAATTGAATCTGCTCAGAATTCTTTGTAACTATCAAGTGTTTCATGTTTTTTCATAAAGACGTTTTGCAACATTGGGCTCATGTCTTTTTGATGTTCTGATAAGACTACATGGATAGATAGATAGATAGATAGATAGATAGATAGATAGATCTCCTTCTTTTTAATGTAATATTTGAATGAGAATTCAAATAGACACATTAAGACCAAATTTAGTATATCTATATTGATCATCACTCGCTAGTCAGGCATCCCTAAGTGGCATATACGAATGCGCCATCATGTAATCACATCCCTATTGAAATAAACTTGGATATCAAAGGGAATCTATATCGAATTTTTCTTTCAGCATTCTCGAAAGAAACGAAAATTTAAGTTTAACCTATAAGAGAGTCGATGTCTATTTTCCACATGCATTTCTTAAGGCCATCATTTTCATCTTTTTTTATATAATTTTCTTTTTGGCACTTTTTTATTCGTACCTTTTTTATCAGCCTTATCCTTTTAATGATTAACCCATTAAACCCCTTTTTCTTTCTTTCTTTCTTTCTTTCTTTCTTTCTTTCTTTCTTTCTTTCTTTTCGCTTAAGCTTTCTCTCTATTATTTTCTTTATCTCTTTCTTGTCCTAAGCTTTCTTTTCCCATCAATTATCGTTTCTTTCTTCTTTGTTTGTGGCTTGATTATTTTTTGCTTGTTTGTGATTTTTTTTTCTTTTCTATCTTTTTTTCTTGCTCTTGTCATCTGTTTTGTTTTTCTTTCTTTCTTTCTTTCTTTCTTTCTTTCTTTCTTTCTTTCTTTCTTTCTTTCTTTCTTTCTTTCATCTCCAATCATCTGTTTTCTTTTTTATACATCAAATTATTCTGAATTTATTTCTATTTCTAACGCTTCTTCTTTATCAATTCATGGGAGCCATGGAGATTTTGATTGCATGAAAATGTGTTATTTTTATAACGTTAAAATTTCAATTTTTTTCTTTTTTTCGGGCTTTTTAAAACGCCTGCCTTCCTTTGTTTTCTTATATGTCTTTGATTTCCTTCCCTTCAAGTATTATATGTTAAATAGTACGACTACTGTTTTTTTAGAAGGATTACTTTGGCATTAAGTAACCTACAAAGGGAGATATACCATTAAACAAACAATCCTCAGTACTTCACACGTGTATGATACGTTTTGACTTTTAAGAAGTTGTAGCAGTTACATTTAATTTATTTTTTGCGCGTTCAACTATTTATCAGATCGTATAGATTATAAATAGGAATTTAAATAGTTTACATTAAGTCTTAAAAGACCAAAAAAATTACAGTGAAGAAATTGAAATGTTCATACAAAACTACAACAAGCTTGAGGTGAAAATAAGCTGACATAAGGAAAAATAAAATTGTAAGCAAACACACGTTTCTGTGGATATTTCTATGTTACGACGTTAGGTTGGATTATTGATATAACTTTCTTTCAATGATTCAGTTCCAAAGAAGGTGAGTAATGTAAAAGGAAATAATTTAAAGATATATTCCTCATGTATAACCCCAATAACTTTTTCTCAGTAAAAATCTGGGAAAATAATGCGTCTAATACACACATGATTTCTGTAATCATTCTAATTGTTCATCCTTTTTTCTCATAATATTTTAAGTTATTCATGTAGAAGAGATTAATTTTAGTTTATTTACCAAAGATTGGTTTATTTTGTTCATTTGAGAGTGGTATGAAGGATAAACGCAAGGGAGATGATAAGAAGTCATGCTAGAAAGTTCTATATTCTGGATTTATTTTAGCAAATATTTTTACAATGTTACAATCAGACATATAAAGTTTTGTAATTGTCTTGTCTTCCTCAGTGCAATGTTCTTTTATAAAACATTTATTATCATGGGTG
This sequence comes from Sepioteuthis lessoniana, assembly GCA_963585895.1. NCBI lineage: Eukaryota > Metazoa > Mollusca > Cephalopoda > Myopsida > Loliginidae > Sepioteuthis > Sepioteuthis lessoniana. The sequence goes on along the minus strand of OY757906.1, from coordinate 42,138,587 downwards.
ATGTTTTTAAAATCTCGAATGATTTTAGAATTTAAGTGGGAGGCACAATCTAATTCTTTCGTGCAGCCTTTTCGTATTACGATATTCAGTACTCCAGATATATTAGCTTAACTTGTAACTTTATTGGTGAAAGGGAAGTATATAGTTCTGGTCACGAAAGCAGGGTCGGGAACTGATATTAACAAATAAAATATATGCTGATTACACCAAAAAATATTATCACAGCGAACAGATTCTCTACTATGTGCATTTCTTTATACTAGCTGTAGTCCCTCTTATTACTTACGGTTTTTAAGGTGGTCACTGATATTCATAAACAGGATAGTGGGATTTAGAATGAACAATCAGAACCAAAATAAAAGCGTATATATAAATATCTTCACGTTGCATTCATATATAAAATTTATGAATATAAAACACATCAGAAAATCTTCACAAACGAATATTTATTTCATAAGATATTCTTCAAATGAAATATATAAGTAGTAATTAACTTAAAAGTTTGTTTTTTCGGGTTTCGTGGCATATCAACTTTTGTTGGTTATTTAATACTAAATCCATTTTTATACAAATAAACAGTTCTCTTTCAAACAATTCAGTTTTGCATAAGTACACAGTTTAATTGTCAAAAAATTAATTTCAAGCTATTCAGTTCAGCCAAAGAGTTCTAATTCAAACAATTTAGTTTAGTAGTTGTATAGTTTTTCTTCACACACAGTAACATGTGAAAACTGTTCCATTTCGAACAATTCAGTTTAGCTTAGTAAAGTTTCAATGTTAAAACCGTTCTATTTCAAACAATTTTGTTTTAACTTCAAGAGATATTAATAATACAAAGCATATACTTGTAGATTTATTATTTCATCTTTAGTTTTAAAAAATTCATAATTGTAGAAGGTATTTTCTAAATCACGTGTGCGTTTACAATCAAGGGAGGACACTATTGAATTATGTGTGATAGTCTATGCATCCTGAGTTGAAATTACTGCAGTTTTATAAACATAATCTTTTTTAGTTTATCCTTGCGCCCATATCTTTTTTAAAACTTGCTGCAGGAAAAAGTTAACTTTCATTGACTGTTTTAAGGTTTATTCTGACATCTTGATTTAATCTCTCTGTAGTTTGTTTCTTTATTGGGAATGGTGGTGGACTCCTTCCTAGATTATGAATACAGGACTATCTGTATTTATAGTTATATATAACGAAGTTTCATGTTTATAATTAATGTAAATATCACCAAGTTTACACTTATATTTTTATCAAATGGATTTTGATGTAACATATACATTTGAAGATTTAACACACACACACACACACACACACACACACACACACACACATATATATATATATATATATATATATATATATATATATAAATGAGACCATGAACAGACGGAAAAAAAACTAGCTATGGCCTGGATTGACTACAAAAGGGCATATGATGTCGTCCTGAAAAGCTGGATAATAAACTGCCGCAAAATGTACAAAATATCAGATGAAGTCATAAACTTCATCGAGAAAACTGTGAAAACCTTGAGAGTGGAATTGACAACAGGAGGGAGAAACTTAGCTGAAGCAAAGTTCCAAAGTGGTATATTTCATGAAAATACCTTATCAACGTTACTATTCATAATTGCCATGATGTCATTTAATCACATACTCAGAAAAAGCATAGCCTGATACAAACTTTGTAGATCACAAGAAAGGAACAATCATCTCATGTATATGGACAACATAAAACTATTTGCATAAAAGGAAAAAAAACTGGAAACTCTAGCACACTCAGTTAGAATGTACAGTCAGGACATAGGAATGGAATATGTACCATGCTAGTAATGAAAAGCGGCAAGCGATATCAGACAGAAGGAATGGAACTGCCAAATAATGACTTGATTAGAACGCTCGGAGAAGAGAAAGCGTAAGAATATTGGGCATCTTGGAGGCTGACATCAGACTAATGGAGATGTAAGAAAAAATTAAGAAAGAATATCTCAGGAGAAGCAGAAAGCTAATCGAGACAAAATTATCTATTAGTAACCTTATCAAAGGAATAAATACCTTGGCTGTACCCCTCATTAGATATCCGGGTCCCATTTTGAAGTAAACCATAGAAAAACCTAAACAAATAAAACAAAGAACAAGATAACTAATCACCAAGCATAAGGCATTACATTCCAGAGACGACGTTGACAGACTATCTGCATCAAGAAAGGAAGGAGGAAGATGACTTCCCAGCACTGAAGACAGCGTCGATACATCGGTACAATGATTCAAGCACTACATAGAAAAGCACGAAGGAAGACTGATTACAGCCACCAGAAAGAATACGAATAACACGATGGCCAATAGAATGACAATAACAAGGAAACAAAAATGGGAAGGAAAGCAACTCTATGGACCTTTTAAACTACTGATAAACAAGATCTCACACGATAAAACCTAGACATGGCTAAGAAAAGGACACTTTAAGAGAGAAACAGAATCTCTCCTAATAGCAGCTCAAAACAAACACATAAGAACCAATCATATCAAAGCGAGAATAGATAAGACGCAACAAATTAGTAAATGTATACTATGCGGTGACAGAGATGAAACCATCAATCACATTATTAGCGAATGCAGCAAATTAGCACAGAAGGAATATAAGACTAAACACGACTGGGTCGGTTAGGTGATACACTGGGAGATGTGCAAGAAATTTAAATTTGACCATACAAACAAATGGTATATGCACAACCCATCACATGACTTTGACATACACACGGATCATCAAATCTCGGCCTGAAGACCAGACCTAAACATAATCAACAAAAAAAAGAGAATTTGCAAAATTGTCGATTTTGCTGTCCCGGCTGACCACAGAATAAAACTGAAAGAATGTGAAAAGAAGTATAACTATATTGACCTTGCTAGGGAATTGAAAAAAACTATGGAACATGTAGATGACAATTATACCAATAGTGATTGGTGCGATTGGAACAGTAACTAAAGGATTACTAAATGGAATGGAGGGCTTGGAAGTTGGTAGACGGGTGGAGACCATCCAAACTACTACATTATTGAGAACAGCCAGAATACTGAGAAGAATCCTGGAGATTTCAGGAGACTTGCTGTCACTCAGACTCCAGTAAAAAAAAAACCATCAGCTAAGGCTGATGTGAAAAACTCTAATGAGTAAATAATAATAATAATAATAATAATAATAATAATAATAATAATAATAATAATAAGTACACCCTCAAGGAGTTAAAAGAAAAAAAAACATGACATAAATTGACTTCAAAATTCTTATCATACAACCACAAAAAAATGGATAATAGAATGTCTAAAAATGTACAAAACATCCTAAAAAATTATAAACATCATCACAAAATCTATGGAAAACTGGAACGCGGAATTAGCAGCAGAAGAACAAATCCTAGCAGAGAGGAAAATACAAAGTGACATCTTCCATAGAAATTCATCCACATCACTCCTATTTTTTAAAAAATAATGCTACTTAATCATATACTTAGAAAATCTACCGGGGGCAACAAATGTATAAAATCATCACAAAAGATAAACCACTTTGTGTACATAGAAGATATCAATTTAGTTGCCGAAAAGGAAAAAGAACTGGTGGTGATGATATAAACAATGTACACCTAGGATATAGAACCAGAATTTTGATTAAAAATCATTCTATACTCATAATGAAAAGTTTGAGAAAGGGAAACAAGGCAAAGAACAAAAAAAGAAGTAACGAATCAGGAAAGAATCGAAACTTTTAGGATGAAAAGAATTATGATGACTTAGAAATATTGGAAGTGAATACCATCAAACAAAAAATATGAAAGAAAACATAAGAAAAGAGTATACTTGAAGAACGAGAAGGCATCTCGAAACCAAACTCTGCGTCAGAAATCGCATCAAAGAAGTAAACACCGGAACAATTCCTCATTGTAAGATACTCGAGACTGTTCTTAAAACGGACAAGGAAAAAACTGCAGACAAGAAAATTGATGATGAAGCACCAGGCCTTACACCCGAGAGATGACATAGACTATATAAGTTACAAAAATAAGAAGGATGTGAACTCGCCAGCAGTGGGTAGTGACATACATACTAGCCTTCAATCCCTACAGTTTAAAGATTAAAGAAAGAATAATTGAAGAAACCAGTATCAATAATTGCAGCAATAGAATAAACAGAAAAATAACAAAATCTAGAAAACCAAAATGGGAAGAAAAATGACTGTATAGTTACGTTCTGAGACAAACTTCTGAGATTGCACATATTAAAGAAACTGGACATGGCTAAGATACGGAAACTTCAAGAGAGGAACTTTATATCTTTGAATAGCAGCATAAACAAATCTGCGACAGAATTACAGGTGTAGTTTACCATGAAATAGTCAACACACAAACCAATATCCGTCCAAGAGAATTAGACGCATGAAATTCTTTGAGATTTTAAGAAAGACACACATCCCCAAATACCGGACAGAATACCAGATTTAATATTAATTAACAAGAAGAGAAGAAGAACTGGTAACCTATATTGGTTTTCCCTCTTCTTGTGGACTTTAAAGTAAAAATGAAAAAAAATCAAAATGATAGACAGATTCTTGCAATAGAGAAAAAAAACCGGTAGACGAAGGAGAAGATAGTGATATCAGTTGCAGTTGTTTCCCTCGGAAAAGTTATCAAAGTAAAATGAAAACACCACGTCATGTATTTCAACTCAGGTAAATGAATAGTATTAGTTGTTGTAGTAATAGTTATAGTAAACTACAAATTAAGATTGAAGTAGTTTTATACTCTGAATCAACAATTTTTGGTGCTATTGCGCTCATAGATTTCTAGCTACGATATGCCATTTATGCTGAGTTAAAGTAAAATCCAAAATCGGATCATAAGTTAGATACGTATCTTGTCTTTTGCCCCTCCCAGCCTCGTTTTCATCCCATCCGTAATTTATCATCTGTATGCATTCCTCTTTTTCTACCTTCAAAAACCCCATGTTTCCCTTTCAGTCAATATTCAATTTCTTTCGATTATTTTCTGCTCGTTTTGAATTTTTCATTTTCTTTTTGTTTCTTGTATTTCTATTTTCCGTTTTTGTATTGAGCTCTACCTCCAGCAATCTCTGTTTCTCTCATATTTTCTTTAGGTTGAGATATTTTCTCCAATTATATATTTCTTTTAAAATGAGTATTTTTGTCTTTTCTTTTTTTTTTTTTTTTTGTTTGTTCACTTTGTTCATTCGGTGACACTTTCATTTTTGTACTTCCATTTTCAATTCTGCGCAAATTGTATTTTATTTTTCACGAAATTCTGCAATCATGTACATTTCGATTTTAAGAAAAAAAAATAGGGAAATGCGTTGTTGTTCTTTAATTGAGAACCCAATTTTTAGAATATTCCTCTTTCCAAATCGAACCGATAGCAAAACAAGGTTTATTCATTGTATGGAAAAGAATTACTGATTAAATTTAGTGCCCTTACATACTGTGAGATTGAAAAGTTTGAACACCTTTTCAAGCATGAAATAATTTTTCACATAAGTTCATCATCATCATCATCATCATCATCATCATCATCATCAGCCGCAGCAGCAGCAGCAGCGACAACCGTCGTGCTGACCGCGCTAAGTTTTCAAACTTTCAATCGACATCAGTCCCTATCATCTATCGCTTCTGATTTGGTTTGGTTTGGTTTTATGGCATATCAAAAATTGTCGATTATTTATTGCTAATTCCTCTTTATTCATATATATTAAATATGTATCATTTATTTAGTCCATTTTTATTACATATCAACCACTGTCGGTTATTTAATGCGAAATCCTTTTTATATATCAAATATAGAATTTCTAAACACATTTTGTAGATCATATTTTAAACGAATCTTTTTTTTTTTTTGAACACGGTTAAATGGTTTTACATATTTCGATCTAATTTGAGTACTTCTATTTACTATTAATCTCTAACAATTCAATTAAACATCATTCATGTGTTTGCACACAGTTAAATGATCAAACAATTCCATTTCAAGCAATTCAATTTAGCATTATCAATTTAGCATAATCAGTTTAGATGTTAAACAGTTCTATTTAACCCATAGACAGGACCCTCTCAGATGCTACCTCTCCGAGCAAGAGAAGAGGTAGGAGCGATGGCCATGAAGAGGTCCTTCACATTCTCCTAAGCTCCAGCATTCCTGGTGCCTTCGCATCAGATTTTTTAGTGTCATAAACAGGACACTCGTTGGGGGAGTTCGACCCCTCAGAAGAGATTCACTGGGTTTATTCTACAGCCCCAACCGACTGGGCTCTAATGTCAGGAAGGAATCACCGACTATCCAAGTAAGACAAAAAGGCATCTTGGACATTGCTGGTAAAGTAGGAAGAAACTTAAGGCAATGTTCTCCTATTAACTACAAGACATGGACCCTCAAGTGTTGGTTAAAAAAGACGTCTATACATCAGCTGTGATCAGACACTAAAGATTAAGCGAGAGAACCGACCAGGAGCGACAGAAGGTGGGGACATATTGGTGATAGAGAGAGTCAAAGGACACTGTGTTATTAATACCACTTGATGGCGATGATAATGATGACGCTGATGAAGGCTGAAAATTATATAACTTTGTTTATGAACAATTAATCAATTAGGACTAATTTGTACTGAAAACAAATAAAATAGTTGTCTATAGGTGTTGAAGAAAATTGATCCGAGAAAAATGTTTAGTGCAGGCTGTTGTGGACCCTGGTATCGAAATGGGTCCCACAGCATGCTGACCACGATGATCGCATGGGAGAAAGATTGATAGTTACCAATCACCGATGACATTATATCTACGCTATCATAACTTAGATCTATATGTACTTAACCAACCCCACTACCATGAGCAGGATGTGACAAAAGTTCATTTTTAAACGGAGCTTGAAAATTTGGAATTCAGAATTGTCCTTCTCAAAAGGATCTCACACTAGGATTTGAAATCGGGTCACTGAAACCATTTAATATGACGATAAACATACATCAGGAGCGCTTCTATAGATGTTTATGCTCTAACACTGATACTGGGTACTCTTAATGTATAGATATAGCATTCTGTATTAACGATTTCATATGTAATAAAAGTATATAAATACGAAACTGTGCAAAACACATAAAAATGCAATTTTGAAGAAAAATATATATCCCCAAACCCCTCTGCAAAAGCAGAATATGAAACAAGGTCATTTTTATGCTGAGTTTAACAAGTTTAAATTCAATCTTTTTCCTTCTCCAAGACCGGTTGCCATCCAAATGTTAAAGAGACCACTCTGTCCTAAAATTTACTCATAGTTAGAGAAAGACTATTTAGATACTTGCCTTTCCCAAAGGTATTGGCACTCGGTGGAATGCAAAGAGCCTCGTCTTGGTTTTGAACTCGAGGTGCTGTGTCCATTTCCTCAGGTGATAAGTAACCAAGATGTATGTTTACGTGTGTGTCAACCATTCTGACATTCCAATTGAAAACTCGCTAATGTATAGTAAATGAAAACAGACAAAACTGGAATTTGAACTCAGTTTTTAAATTTTGAATCCCTTCACAAACAAGTTTTAGCTGTATTAACGGATGTGAGCATAAATATTTCGATTTGGGCCACATCTCCGATATTATAATTCTTTCTGTATGCTACGTTTATATTTGTTCTGTCCTCAGGCATTCTACTTATATTGATGTTTGATCACGTTGTGATGTAATCATTTTTTCATAAAATAGCCTTCCGTTTCTGAACTCTAATTTTCTTTATCTTTTCATTTCCAAAAGCAATGATTTGGGAATAACAGGCAAAGCAATTCGTGCTTTTGTAAGTGTGCTTGCTTTATTATTGCTGATAAATGCCAGAACTTTTTGTCGATGCTTCGAAACGAATGATTATACAGTTCCCTCTGGACATTACTACTGTACGTATTGCTGAGAATCGGCACGTACAAAAGAAAACAATAATTTTTTTTGGGGGGGTGCTCTATCGTCGATAACTTTGAGAAGAGTCAACAGCGTATCAGAAACATCTTGGACTTTTGAAACCTCTACATAATCCTGATTCTGTTACCATTTTTGTCCGATTTATTCTTCATCTTACAACAAGAAAGATGAAATTTAAAAAAAAAATATTCTAGAACATCTGAACTAGGATTGAATTCTCTCAATATTTTGTCTCTGCTTTAACCTTGGTCCTGGTAGTTCCCTGTGGCTAAATGCTGAACTGCGGCCTCGAAGCGAGTTTGAATTCCAGTGGTGTTATTACGTTCACTTTCAGACTAATACTTTGAGGAAATGTATTAGCCTCTAAATCCTCTAGCCTATGGGTTATATTGTATTTTTAACTGTTCTTCTACAAGAATGGGTTTGAAATTAGATGAATTAAACCAAACTTGTTCCCTATGTTTATATATGTTTCAACCTAACTTATTTTTTATTTTTGCTTTGTTGACATTTCCCGATTGATTGATTGATTGATATTAACATGTCAACCCGTCGAGGAATTTTTTATTTTTGGCTAGAGGCTTGTAGTCATCACACATTTATATTTACATTTTTGCGTGGTTGTTTCTTAAAAGGTTTTCAGCACAGTCATATGATATCAAGTATTTTGATCTAGTAAAAATAATTTGCACAAAGTTGTATTGTTTAAAGTATACAAATCTTGCAATATTGCCGAAGTGGCTTTGCTCAGGTTAGTTGGTGATCAGCATGTGGGATTTCAAGCATGTAATCTCTATCTCAGATATTCAATGACAAAGTCAGTACTTTTAAAAGCTTTTACATGTTTTACCAGGCCATTACTGCTATATGGGTGCACTACATGGACTCTAACAAAACGGCTGGAGAAGAAGCTTGACGGCAATTACACAAGAATCCTGCGAGCAATCTTGAACAAGTCCTGGCGGCAACACCCCACAAGACACCAACTGGACGGCCACCTACCTCCTATCACGAAAACTATTCAAGTTAGACGAACCAGACATGCAGGACACTGCTGGAGAAGCAGGGACGAACCCATAAGAGATGTACTCTTATGGACCCCCACACATGGCCGTGCGAAGGCAGGACGACCAGTACGAACATACATTCAGCAGCTATGTGAGGATACAGGATGTTGTCCTGAAGACCTGCCTAGGGCGATGAACGATAGGGAGGAGTGGCAAGAGAGGGTCAGGGATATATGTGCTACCAGCGCGACATGATGATGATGATGATGATGATGATGATTAGAGTGTTTGCCAATGATCTGGGAAACCAAGGTTTCAATCCCAAGTCGCGTCATACCAAAGCCTCAAAAATAGTACTTGATGCCGCCTTGCTTATACTCAGCATCATAAGGTAAAGACCAATGGTAAAGTTGAGCAATCCAGAGAATGGAGTTGCGCCCTCCCCTACTCCGTGGTGTAGTAGCTATTGAAAAGGGAGCCTTTGGGTCACCCTCGACTATGGTCGCCAACTTTACTTACATGTTTTCAAATAACTAATGATTATCAGTTGAAAACACTAATAACTTCAAGTTACAATACGTTATACTATCAATTTATATTCAAGTATATAATTTGAAGTATCTTTATCAAATATGAATAATTTGACACATGTACTCTTATGGATCCCCACACATGGCCGCGCAAAAGCAGGACGATCAGCACGAACGTACATTCAGCAGCTATGTGAGGATACAGGCTGTTGTCCTGAAGACCTACCTAGGGCGATGAACGATAGGGAGGAGTGGCGAGAGAGGGTCAGGGATATCCGTGCTACCAGCACGATGATGATGATGATGATATGGCAGTAATGATAAAAAATGTATACACAGCACTATCCACAGCTTCAAGCAGAGTTTCTCAGCATCAAATGTAGCTTAGTGTCATATTCAAGAAACCCAAATTTAGAAGAATCCAACACCTTCTGTTTTTGAGTGCCACTGACTGAACTGCTTCGCTAAGGGTGACTCCGAGTATTTTAATTAATGCAACATCCGTTTCTCTGGTGCAACTAAAATGGCACATTATATAGTCATGAATATACAAACAGGACGATTCTGTTTCAGCTACACTAGCAGTTGTCATCTGGGCGATTTCATATTATCCCAGAGGGTTATCAAGCACCCACTTTGTAAAGCAGACAACGCCAAATCCAAATTCCGGAAGTACGGTGCAGTCGTTAGTAACGATCAAGGTGACTATCTTGCTAACTAGTACTTCACCTCAGAAACTCCAGGAACCCAGTTATAGTAAGACTCTTTAGTAAATATTTCCAAAGTGATTCATGATCTTTAAATTGCCTCCACATGTGGCGTTATTTTGATGTAGGATCCTAATGAATATCTTGTACACTTCTCAAACTTTTATATCGCAAACCTCGGCTTGAGTTCATATTTCCAGAGCCAGGCTGTAAAAGAAGATAGTATTTTTTGCTGAAATCAAAATAATGCCAATCATCTTCTCTTGCCAGGCTCTGGAAATTCAACGACCAGTTTAGGTTCATAATGGGAAAGTTTGTCCGTTTCCCAAGAAATTAAGTAGCATCCCAATTTCCATTTCCCTAAATCAAGGTACATGTGTCTATCCACTAAGGGCTATTTCTTGAACATTTACTTTTATAGAGAATTTGAATATTGACACAGGGAAGATGCTTTTAAGGAAACTGTCAAATTTTCCCTCAGAGTGGTTCAGCTAATCCTAACAAACTTGCATTTGTTAGTCTTTCTATTCTTATGTGAGAAACTACCGTTAATATTCAAGGCAAAATTTTAGAATGTTCAAATTTTACCAACACATTGAAGCTAGCATTTAGATTTGCATAAAGTTCTCTGTTCGTAACCAGCAAATTCGCCCAAACGACCAGATCAATATTCTCTTCAATTCGTTGATTGGAAGCCATACAAGGCAACCCAGAACATGACATGCCAATTAGGTTGCTGTCGCCATTACTTAAATGCATTCACCAATGCTTAACTGCTTGCTTTCTTTAAAAGTTCAGGAGTATTTCAGAGAAATATCTTCTTCATAAGTACCTTCAAGGCAGTCATCATTTTGCTAAACTTGATTTAAGAAATTGTGAAGACAATAAATTTCTCTTGTGTCATGGCTTTCTGGCCAGTGTACACAACGAGACCTGTTAATCGAAAAAAACCTTTATACTCAACGTTTTGTTTAACCTTTAATCTCAAAAAGGATATTTGAGCCTGACTGATTGAGTTATCGATTGATGTTAAGGATATGTCTAGAAATATTTTATTTTCAATGAAAGGAATCACCTTCATACGTTTATATCTAGATTTTGTATAGTTTTTTCTTCAGAGTTTTTTCTTGCCCACGGCCCTACTAAATACAAATAAACAAAAATTCAAACAGTTCTATTTGACGCATAGATGGACCCCTAAAAGATCTATCTGACTATCAAATGGAACTCGAACAGGTCCATTTGATACATAGATGGAACTCTAATAGGTTTATTTGACCTATAGATGGAACCCTAACAAGTCTATTTGACTCAAAGATGAAACCCTAACAAGTCTATTTTACCCATAGATAGAACACTAACAGGTCAATTTGATCATTAGATGTAACCCTAACAGTTCTATTTGAACCATATATAGAATCCAAATGGGTCTTTCTTACCCATAGATGGAACCTTGACAGGTCTGTTTCACCCATAAATGAAACCCTACCAGATCTATTTGACGCATAGATGGAACCCGAAAAGGTTTATTTGACCCATATATGGAACACTAACGGTTCTATTTGACCCATTGAGGGAACCCTAAGAGACCTGTCTTACCCATAGATGTTACCCTAACAGGTTTACTTGACCAATAGAAAAAACCCTAACAAATCAATTTGACGTATAGATGGAATCCTAACAGGTCTATTTGACGCATAGATCAAACATTAACATGTCTACTTTAGGCACATATGAAACCCTTAAAGGTTTATTCGACCCATAGATATAATCCTAACAGATCTATTTGACCCATAGATGGAATCCTAACAGGTCTATAGGACACTTAGAGGGGACCCTAACTGGTCTATTTGAGGCACAGAGGGAACCCTAACAGGTCTATTTGTCCCATAGATGGAACCCTTACAGATCTATTTAAACCATAGATGGAGTCTTAACAGGTCTATTTGACGAATAGAGTGAACCCAAACAGGTTTATTCGACCCACAGAGGGGACCCTCACAGGTCTATTTGATCCATAGAGAGATCCCTAATAAGTCTATTTGACCTATAGATAGAACCCTAACCAATACGATCAATCTATGCTGATTTGAATATCTGCACACTCTGCCTCATGCTGTTTTCTGTTATACTCAGGACACATAGTTTCCAGTGGGTTTTTTTCATTTCTGCAGAGGATTGGGTCAGTTTATTCTAACCCCATTGACTGAACGATATCGGTACCTGAATTGAAATGCTTTATTCCGACCGGTTGTATAATAACAGAATGTCGGTTCCAATTGACTAAAATCGTCATTTCGTCTGAACACTTCTAAGTTGTTTTTGTAACGAAACAAGGAAATATGGATTACAGGCAAGAAGATCCGGTTTCTACTGTCATACCACCAACATCCATCTCTGAGGCTTAGGGTCTAAATATTAAGCAGGAAGCGTTACCTTTGGGGCATATTTTCCAATCTGAAATTACAGAAAATAGAGTAAAGAATATAAAATTTGTCCGCTTTGTTAACGAGTCAACCGAAAATCCATTACTTTCAACAAAGTGCATTCCTTCTGTTTTGGATAATAAAAATAAAACTAACCCCTCCCTAAGTGTAAGAATTAATTTTCATTATTTAGAATTAACTCAAATGAAAAAATTCCAGGTAAATGAAAAATAATAGTCTACGTCAACAAGGTCAAACAAACCGGACTCTAATTAGATTTAGATCGCAAATGAAAGATTTTTCATTTCTTTTTACTGTTCGAAATATTTTTTTTAAATAAGTTTATAGGATTTCTTATTTTTTTACCCGTACTAATATGACGTTGTTTTATTAAGCAATTTTATCAATATATTATATAAGTTATAATCAAACTCCCCAAACTCTACAGCTATGAAATTCTGAAGCTACAAATACGAATATGTTGATAAAAAATAAGAATACCCTTAATATTTATGTATTCATTTCATTCAAGTTTTACTTACAGAGATGATGCAAATGTTTTTTTTGTTACAGACTTACAACGTTGGTTATAAATAATTTGTGATTGTTTAATAGTCCACCAGAAATAATAAAAATTTGAATATCATTGGTTTTAAAGGAAAATTTATTTTTTGTAAAATATTGTTTTGGCTGTACTTATTTATGGGCGCTGAATGTATTTTATAATCTTTCTTTTTGGCTAAAAACCCTAGATCAAATGATTGATAATAGTAAATACTATGATATATAAATCCGTAAAATATTTCAGAGATATATTAATTAAATATTCATATCAATCAAATTATTATTCTTTTAAAAAAATTCAGATATTTGTAAAGAAATATTTTTATCTAAGCAACCTAAAATAGTAAATAGTAAAGCTTATTATTTTTTTACAATCAAACTAATTATTTATATTAAACTAAATGAAGTTAATATAGCGATATTTAACGCTAGGACTTAAAATAAAATAAACCTGAGCTGAAAACAACTCCTGTCGAACGTAATACAGTTGTAATATGCGTGCAGGATATAGATTAAACTATGAAGAGCTAGAAATAAAATGGCATGATTCTGGATGGACATGTGTCATAGCATTTGCATTGAAAAACTCACTCAATGCCGTCATTGGAATAGAAGAAATTATTCTGTCTTTCATCCATAAAACATTTAAAAAGCATAGAGAAAGTAAAACCAAGAATATATTCCCAAACACAACGTTCTAATTATCGATGGGGACATAAATGCTCAAATATACAATGGTGGAAATAACAAATTCCGCTTACACAACTCGCTAAAAAGAAGTGTTGAATATCTAGTAGATTTTTTTCTCTCGGGAACAGGTTGGCATCCCTAAACACAAAATTCAAAATAAGGAAAGGAAAACAATGTACTTACACCTACCAAAATAACGCTAAAGAATAGATAGATTATATACGCATAAGCAAAAAGTAAATAAATAGCACATTGAACTTTTAGGCCTTAAATAATACACTGAACAGTTAGGCAAAAATAAGAAGCAAACACGACAAACTATACGATAAGACTGGTCCTCACTCACCAATAGTCATATTAGGAATAAATATATGGTAACTGTAAAAAACAAGTTTAATACTCCTCAGGAGACATATGAAAGACCTACTTCGAACGACGAATATGAAAACACTTTTACTCCTAATTTAGAAGCAGCAGTCGAGGACAGAGCACCAAATCCATGAGCCAAATATAGAATTCCATGAAAGTGAATAGCAGTTAAACTAAAACAAGATTACATCAAAAAGGTACCTTTACTTAATAAAAGGAACACGACAAAAACCAAATCTCAGAAAATTAAGAAAGCTTGGAACGAACTAACACATACTAGCACATGAAGAATACATTAAGAACCAAATCCATAAAACCTGAAACTCGGTAATCGATGGACAATTATGACTTACAGAATAAACAGTAAATGAGGTTAGTCGAAGAAGGAGCACCTCGAAAGCAAAAGTAACAGCTACCAGCCCAGAAGATAGACAGCAGAAGTAGAAAGAACATTTCAAATACATGCTTGAAATTTTTCTTGTAGTCACTGATAAACCTATCCAAAAAATAAATGATCAACTAGACATCATACTAGAACAATTTACGGAGTAAGAACCTGACTCATTTCCGAGAAAAATTAACGAACAAAAAGCAGCAGACACCGACGAAATACATCCTGTGGTATAAAAGAAAAAATGACGGCATACTTTTTCGATTAGGTAACGTTGTCTATAAAAAAAAACCAACTGAGAAAGTTGACCTCGGAATCTCATAATTCTTACAACTGTAACTGCTAAGTTTTATAAAGCCATGCTTCGCTGTCACATCCAACCTGAAATTGAGAAATATTTTCAATAAAAATTAATATGGTTTTCCAAGAAATCGCTTTACAACCTCACAGATTCTGGCAATTATGTTGTTCATAAATTTCTGCAAAGCATTTGATTCTATACAAAGAGGAAAGATGGAGCAAATACTACAAGCAAAGAAAATCTTACAGCAATAAAGATGCTCTACAAAAACATGAAAGCAACGGTTCGCTTAGCTGATAGGAATATAAGCTACTTCGAAATGGTCAATGAACCATAGATGTTTTTAATCTGCTTAGACAGCATACTTTGAACGTCTTATGGGAAAAAGCAAGAAGAGAATCCGAATCTCTTCTGCATAGTCTGTAACAAGCAACTAGAAGCATTAATCTCAACAGGTATAGAAATAAAACTGAGTTCATATGTTTTAAACATAAGGGAACCATCTTCACTTTTTATTGGTTGGCCCTTAAAGTAAGTGGACCAGTTAAAATACCCCGATAATATTATCTCATCTACATAAATCAATATCATATACACTGAGAGAAGGCGTGAAATGAGGTCGTTAGGTTACCGACCATATAGAAATATGATTTCTCCGACAAAATAAAGCAGGATTTCTGCTAAGTTATAGTCAGTACTATTGTATGAAAGTACCACACGGACCCTAACGAAACGCACGGAAAAAATCGACGGGAACTACAATGTGTTGTATTGAAAAAATCCTGGAAGCAAAAGCACTAAAAACAGCAGTTTTAGAGACGCTAAACATCTATCTCAAAAACCATTCAAGTAAGACGCACAAGACATGTGGGGCACTGCTGTTGATGCAAGGCCGAACTCATTAGCGACGTTCTTCTATGGACCCCTTCATATGGACGTACCAGTGTTGGCCGACCAGCAAAGACCTACATCAGCGCAGTGCGGTTACTCGATATATTTTGCAGGGCCTGCCAGGAACGATGGATGATAGGGACGGAGGGCAAGAGAGAGTCAGAGAAAACTGTATCGTCAGCATGACTTAAAGTGTTTGCATAATTTGATAATGATATTTCTGTATCTTTAGAGACGGCATCTCAAAGGATGTCTCAATTTCCCATGAAAGAACTATATTATATTACAATATTATCTATACCAATTTTCAGCATATATAAGCACACCGCTAAAAATCACGATTCTGCTGTCTATTTTAAATTTGAGCTTGGAAATTAACAGTCATAATGGTGTCATTTTCGCCTGATGTTAAGAAATATTCATTTTTTTCTCTCTTTAAGTTTCTTCTGCTTTGCCATATCCGGGATATTTCTCGCGAAATTTCCTTAATTTAGCATAAGTAGTATCCATTTTTCTCCTCATGTTTGTTTTCTAGATTTTATGGATATTGTTGTTGTTTTTTTAATTATGTCTATTATTATTGATGTTAATGGTTGCTGAAAACAATCTCTTTTTACCCTGGGTCAGTCGGCTGCGCCTACAGAATTCACAGACTGCATCTCAGCAGATGGGTAAGAGTCCCCCGACGTGTGTCCTAGATATTACACTAAACAATTTAATCCTGAGGCTTTGGTAATGCTGGAGCATTGGAAAATGCAGAGTACTCATTTATTGCCATCGCTCACGGGTCAACTCTGTTCTGAGTGGTAGTACCTAATAGAGTCCAATCTATGAGTCAAATAGAACTGCTCCAACAGCACTTATGCTGATCTTAATTGCTTGAAATAGAACTGTTTTTACATTTAATTGCGTAGATTCAGGGAATTGAAAATAGACAAAAATGGGTAAAGAGATGGTTTGGTTCGGTTTGGTTTGATTTTATGGCATATCATCCATTGTAGGTTAATTAATGTCAAATGTATTAGATTGAAGTAAGTGAAACCATTTAACTGGTTGTTTAAAATGTACTCATTAAAATATTATTCATCTATTTAATATATATGTATTAAACAGATTTGGCATTAATTAACCTACAATGGTTGATATGCTATAAAATCAAACCAAACCGAACCAAACCATCTCTTTACCCATTTTTGTCTATTTTCAATTCCCTGAATCTACGCAATTTTGACTAATCTAGACTCTACGTGACTTCAATGAAAGAAGAGGATTAATCCTCTTCTTTCATTGAAGTCACGTAGAGTCTATCAATATCACCTTTCGTGGGTAAGACATTGTCAATCATCATTGATAGTTTTTGCTGTTTGGTCCATGCTGGAGTCCCCTTTTTGTTCTTTTTAAAATCGTCAAAAGTATAATAAAGGAGGACTGAGCAGCTATTTATTCTCTTAATGAATTTTCAACTGAGTTTAAATTCGAGTTTTTTTTTTAATCTTCTGAGGTACTAATTTCACCCTTTTTTACATCTCCGTTTACTTGATCGTGTCCATATCTCATATTCCCTTCCTAGATCTTGGCTGTTGATTCTAATTTATATAAGACTTTCTTGTTTTTTTTTATTTTTAGCAAAAGACTTAATATTATCCATATACATGAGGTAGTTGTCTTTTCCTTCGAATTTGTACTCTTGCAGTCTCCTCTACATTTTCTGTACGTACAATTAAGTGGAATCGTTGCTATCAAATACTAGTGGTTATATTGAGTCTCCCTGGAAGATACCTCTATTTTTAACTCGATTTTCACCTTCTGTTGGTAATTCCTCTTTCCAGTTTTTCATAACATTTGTTATGAAGTTTATAACTTGATATTACGTCTTGATCATGTTAAGACGTTCTATTATTCAAATTTATGGAAAAATGTCATTCGGCATTTGCTAATCTATCAAAGTCACAACTACCCTTTTCCACCTAATATTCCCCTCCCTGAAAATGTGCTGGTTTGTGTGTTATAGATTGTCTCTTTCTCTTGTTACATAGTGATATCCTTTCTGTTATTCCGGAAATAGTCCGTGGCATTCAAGCGAGTAATATGTTCCTTCTCTTATTTGTGCCGTTAGGATATTCCTTATTATAGATAAACACGTTATCGATTTTTAGTTGTTTGCGATGGTTCTTTTTTTAGACGAATTTCTGGATCAAGGTAGTTTCCTTCTTTATCCTCCACTCAGATATTTTCTCTTTCTTAGGCATTTTCTCAATTCCAGAGACAATCTTTATGGATAGACGGGAATATTTTGAAACAAAATCCATGTATCCCATCGAGACCTGCACTCTTTTTATTTGATACTTTCGTGGGTGTTGTTCTTAGTAACTCCAGTATATCTCAGAGCCCGGGCTGTATTCACTGCAATGTAATTCTTTTTTTTTTTTTTTTCATATTTTAAACCATTTGGTGTTTATTATTATCTTACTCTTACGAGTTTTTAAAACATCTTTAACTGGATTAGAGTCAGAGACAGTAAATCTCGTTATGTCGCTTGGATTTCTCTCAGTATTCTTGCCAGTCTTGATAATGTCCCGGCCAGTATGGCCTCAATTCTTCTTCTGGTTTGTAATTCCAATTCCAGTCTTTCTCTAAGCCTTTGAGAGCCGTTCTTAGAGCAGCACTACCATTAGAATTACAGTCACTTTCATGTTCCCCTCTTTTGTAAGATCTCTGGTCAGATTAAAGAATTCGTCCATCTTTTCACTTTCTTTATTTTCACTCCGTGTTCTGCTGCAAAAGCAAAACCCAACAGACGAAAATTTCTAGGGTCTTTTTTGTTAATTTATACTGGATCTGAACATACGGCAGAAATCGGTATATGATTTTTTATCTCAATGTACCAGAAAATTATATAGGTCTCATATTCGTGTGGGGCGGTTTCTGGTTTGAGCATATATTATTTGATTGTATGGTCAAATTTCGATATTTTATTCAATTCTTAGTAGGTCATATTTCATACCCAGTCGTGCCAAGTCAGGTAGTCCTTTTGCGCCAGTTTTCTGTATTCTGTTTTTTATGTCATTAACTGTCTCATCTTTAGTTCCTCTTAAGATGCTTTTGCTATTCAGCTGTGTTTGGAGGTGCCCGTGGTGTAATGGTTATCGTCGTAGGAAATGGATACGGCGACACGAGTTCAAATCCTGGACGAGACTTATTGCATTTCACATAGCACTAATACCCTTGGGAAAGGTATGAATCCAATTATTCTCCCTCCAAGTAGTAGGGCAGACTAGGTTCTTCAGCCTTGGTGAGGCAACTAGTCTAGGAGAAGGAAAACTCTGAATTAAAACCTGTTAAACACCGCTTAAAAACTGACCTTGTATCATATCGTGCCCGATCGGAGGGGTTGGTAAATATGGCTATTCAGCTGTGTATTATCATTTTTCGCCTACATATAATTACTCATTATGGCATTATTTTTGCTGTTATTTAGAGAGATTCAGTTTCTTTCTTTACGTTTCTCTTGCATTAGAAATCCCCGGGTCATATCATGTGTGATATCCCCAATTTCTCGCTGAAGTGTCCATACAACTGTTTTACTTCCCATTTGTGTTGTATAGATTTTTCTATTTTACTGCGTTCTTAGGTTGACATTGCTGCAATTGGATGCTGTAATTATCTTTCTTTTGTGTATTACTTGAACCTTTAAACTGATGCATCAACGCAATCATCTGAGCTGGTGAGTCCACTTTCTCCTCCTCAAAAATCTATATCATCAGTTAAGTGTTAGGCTTTGTGCATCTTTATCAATTTCATTTTTTGCTCCCTTGTTCTTTTTAGGAATGGTCCAGAGTATCGGATAAGAAGGACTTCCCCGGTGATTATTCCTTTGATTCGAGATTTCTGCGACAGCTTAGTTTCGAGTTGTTTTCTTGCTCTTCTGGGATAATAATTAGTAACATTTTCTTTAATCACTGATTGTTTTATGAATTCGCCCGCTTTTAATTTTCTTTTCCCCATGAGTTCTTTGGTTTGGTTTGGTTTGGTTTTGTTTTGATGTGTTTAATGGAATATCAACTAGTTTCGGTTATTTAATACCAAATCCATTTTTATACAAATAAACGGTTCTATATCAAACAATTCAGTTTAATATAAGTATAGTTATTGCTTACACACAATTAAATATCAAAACAATTCTAGTTCAAATAATTCAGTTTTGTATAAGTACACAGTTCAAATATTAAAAAAAAACAGTTGTATTTTAAACAATTCAGTTTAGCACAAGTAAGCAGTTTAAACACACATTTAAATATCAACACAGTAAATGTCAAAGAATTCAGTTTAGCGTAATTACATTTTAATTCTGTTTAACCCATAGATGGGACCCTATCAGGTGCTACCACTATGAGCCAGAGTAAACCTGGGAGTGATGGCAATGAAGGTGTTCTCCGCATTCCTCAAAGCCTCAGCATCAGATTGTTTAGTATCATATCCTGGATACTCATTGGGGGAGTCTTACCACTCTGCAGAGATGCAATCGGTGTATTCAAGAGCCCCAATGTTCTAATGCTTTCTTCATTCGGTAGTACTATTCCTTCCGTTGTTTCTCTTCTCCCCTTCATCATTATCAGCATGGCTATTTTGAATGCCAAATTCCATTCCTATATCCTCACTTAATATTTCTATAATTTCTATTAGGGTTTCTGTTTCTTTTTCATTTTTGCAAATATCTTAATTCATCGATAAACATGTGGGCGGTATTTTTCTTTTGACTTTGTAAATTGGTAGCCGCCTGTGTATTTCCTAAGTATGTAATTCAGTGTTCTCATTGCTATGACATAAAAGAGTGACAAAGATGACCCCCTCGAAGATAGGCCTTTAGATTTCTGAAATTTACTAGAGTTTTTCCTCCTGCTGGGAATTCCACTTTCCAGTTTTCCATGGCTTTTGCGGTTATGTTTATATTTTGAAAATTTTCAGCCATCTGTTTATTAAGGTTTGCGTGACGAGATGACTTTATTATTATTATTATTATCATTATTATTAATATTATAATTATTATTATTGGTATATTTTATTTTGCTCCATAATCACACGATTTATTTCTCATCTTACACCAATCAATTTTCTGGTCCCTATATTTATGTTTTTTCTCGGTTATTCATATCTGACATGAAATTACAGGAACAATATTCAACCATGTCATTATAAATTTACTCCTTTGAGATTTTTTTCACACCTGTGTAAGCGGATGATTTCTAACTGGAGTTTAGATGACAAGTCACCTCAAGTCTGCAGAACTCTTCCCAGGATTCTTTGTAATCTTAACAATGCTATAGTCTATATGGTCTCCACTTGTCTTCTTATTTGAAAGTCTGCAAGTCCCTTTAACAATCATTCGGTGACGGTACCAGGAGCAACAATTACAATTGGTATCCCAGCCACTTTCATGTTCCACTGATTTTTTAATTACCTGGCAAGGTTGATATACTTACCTTTCTTTTCGCTTTCGTTCAAATTATTACAATTATTATTTACTGTTAGAGAGTTTTTCACACCAGCGTTAGCCAATGGTTTCTCACTGGAGTTTGAGTGACACCAAATCTCTTCGGGTCACCAGGACTCCCCACAATATTCTAGCTGATGTTAATGCTGTAGTTTGGAGGGTCTCTACTCATCCTCTTATCTTAAAGTCCTCCCATCCTAAATCAGTTTTTTGGTGACTGTAACAAGAGCACAAATTACAAATTGTATTATTATTATTATTTACTCATTAGAGTTTTTCACATCAGCGTTAGCTGTTGGTTTTTCACTGGAGTCTGAGTGACAGTAAGTCTCCTCACGTCTCCAGGACTCTTCTCAGTATTCTGGCCGTTCTCAATAATGTAGTAGTTTGGATGGTCTTCCCTCGTCCGCCAACTTCCAAGTCCTCCATTCCCTTTAGTAATCCTTTAGTTACTGTTCCAGTAGCACCAATTACAATTGGTACAATTGTCACCTTAGTGTTCCAAAGTTTTTTCCACTCCCTATCAAAGCCGTGGTACTTATCCTTCTTTTCACATCCTTGCAGGGTTTTTTTTCTGTGGTCAGCCGGTATGGCAAAGTCGACAATTTTGCAAGTTCTCTTGTTTTCGTTGATTTTTATTAGGTTTGGTCTTCTGGCCAAGATTAGCTGATCCGTGTGTATATCAAAGTTCCATAGGAGTTTATATGTGTTATTTTCTAAGACAGGTGCTGGGTTGTGCATATACCATTTGTTTGTATTTAAATTTCTTGCACATTTCCCAGTGAATCACCTTGCCGACACATTCGTGTCTAGTCTTATATTCTTTCTGCGCTAATTTACTCCATTCGCTTATCATGTGATTGAGGGTTTCATTTCTGTCACTGCATAGCCTATATTTGCTATTTTGCTGCGTCTAATCTATTCTCGCTTTGATTTTATTGGTTCTTATGGAGTTGTTTTGTACTGCTATTAGGAGAGATTCTTTATCTCAAAGTTTCCTTTTCTTTGTCGTGTAAGATGTCATTTATTAGTCGCTTAGAACGCCTATAGAGTTGATTTCTTTCCCATTTTTGTCTCCTAGTTATTGTCTTTCTGTTGTCCATCGTGTTATCAGTATCGTTTCTGATGGCTGTAATGAGTCGTGTTTTTGTATACAGTCTTCGAGTCGTTGTATCGATGCGTCAACGCTGTCTTCAATGCTGACAAGTCCTCTTACTCCCTCTTTTCTTGAAACATATTGTCTGTCAACGTTGTCTCTGGGATGTAATGCCTTATGCATTGTCATTAGTTTTCATGTTCTTTGGTCCATTTTTTAAGTTCGTATCTGGTCCACTTGAGAAAGGGTGCGGAATATCTAACGAGTGGTACAGCCCAGGTATTCATTCCTTTGATAATGTTTGGGCTGGAGAGTTTTGTCTCAAGTAGTTTTTTTTAGTTTTCCTGAGATATTCTTTTTGAATTTTGTCTTTCATTTCCACTTGTTTGATGGTGTCAGCCTCCAAGATGCCCAAGTATTTGTAAGTTTCGTTTTCTGCGAGCGTTCTAATCTTGTCTTGATTTGGTAGTTCCATCCCGTCAGTTAGATATCTTTTGTCAATTTTCATTACAAGCATTGCAGATTTTTCTATGCCAAATTCCATTCCTATGCCCTGACTGTATATTCTAACTGTGTGTATTAGAGTTTCCAGTTCTTTTTCATTTTTTGCAAATAGTTTGATGTTATCCATGTACATTAAATGATTGATATTTTTCCGTGATCTACTTAGTTTGTATCCGGCTGTGCATTTTCTGTGTATGTGGTTAAGTGGCATCATGGCGATTATGAATTGTAAGTATGACAGAGCATCTTCTAGGAAAATACCTCATTGGATCTTTTCTTCTGCTAAATTTCTTCTTCTTGCTCTCAATTCCACTCTCCAGATTTTCATGGTTTTGTCCATAAAGTTTATTACTTCATGTGATTCTTTATACATTTTGAGGCTGTTTATAATCCAGCTATGCGGAACCATTTCATATGCCTTTTTGTAGTCAATCCAGGCCAGAGCTAGATTTTACCGTCTGGTTTTGCTCTCATTTAGAATTGGTTGATCTATGTAAAATAATTCTGATGTGCTTCTAGATCCTTTGCAGCATCCTTTCTTGTTAGCGAGTAGTAAATCTCTTACCTTATTTGTGCTTTTAATATTTTCCACATTATTGGTAAGCAAGTTATGGGTCTGTAATTGTTTGTGGCGGTTCCTTTGTTTGGCTCCTTTTGTATCAACGTGGTCCTTCCTTTGATAATCCATGCGGATACATGTGCTCTTTGTAGGCATTTATTCATTCTTAGTGCTAGTCTTTTGTGAAGAGAGGTGAATTTCTTGAACCAGAAACCATGTATTCTATCATGGCCTTGCGTTTTCCAATTTGATATTTTATAAGTGTCGTTTTGAGTAAATCAGTGTGTTTTCCCGCTTTTGGTTCCTTCTCGAGTCCTTCTAGTCCTCTTGTCATATTATTTATCCATTCAGCCTTTTCGTTATGTTTTGTTAGTTGCTAAATTTTGTCCAAAATCGTTGGGTTTCTTTTTCATCCGGTTGTTGATATATTTTAATCTCATTTCCTCCCAGTTGCTGATAGAATTTTCTTTCATTGTTTTGAATTGTCCTATTTTATCTGTATTGTTTTACCCTTTCTTGATATCTCTTTAATCTTCCTTCTTTTGCCGATACTTTCTGGTTTATTTCCTAAAGTTTTATTGTAAGCTTTTCTTGTGTTGTCTTTTCTTTTCTGTTCCAAACTATTCCAGCGTCTTTCTTTTGTTTTCTCATTTTTGACCGTTTTTGTAGATTTTTCAAATCGAAATTTCCATCCTGATTTGATTTTTCTTTCGTGCTTTTAGAGGGGATCCGAATTTTCTTGCGAACTAATTTTGCTTCTGCATAAATTAGTTCATTTAATTCGATTATATTATTCGTTGATATACATGTCCATACATGATTCATTTTATTTGTCTCTACCTTAACTATTCTCTATTCAATATTTCTTAATGATGTGGTCTTTTCACTGTTCGAAATTATCTTTAACTTTTCTAGATTTACTTTCTGTTCTCGTGTTTGTGTTTGTTTTGGATTGTTTCTTGTTTTCTTCTTACTGTTTGGTTGGTTGGGGTTTCCATTGTTCGAAGTTGGTGGTTCATTTAGGAATGGGTTGTGTTTGTTTGTTAATATTTGATGTGCAAGGTAATGTATTATTACTACCATCTTGATCAATTATTTTCTGGTGTATTTCTAAAATTCAAAGCTCAGAAAACCAACCCTTCTTTATTATTGTTCTGACTTGATCAGCGAGTCTCTGACTAGTTGTCTGAAAATTAAAATATTTTTGCCAGATCTATATCATTATTTTCCTATATCCTCTTTGTGTAGGATTATACCTAAAATAGCAGTGTAGTGCAAGTTGTTTGTCTTCCCTAGTCCATGCTTTCCATTTAGGTCTTTGGTTGGTGTGGTTCCTGAAATCGCCATTTGTGTATCTGAAAAGAGAATAGCCAACATTCACAGGATGACCATTGGGTATCCCATGTTGGCTATCAAGAGAGCACCTGCTGATTATGACACCCAAGGCTGAGGCCTGTGTCCCACGTTGTGTAATATTTGAATCTGAGATTTTATCATGGGTGATATATTGTAGCTATACCTTACCCAGTGGTTGTTTATTATCTGCACTCCTGACACAGACGTGACCTACAACATTCACTGTGACTGTTCATCAACAGCGGGTCACAAAAAATAAATAAATAAACAAATAAATAAATAAACCAAAGTTTTAAGTTAGTTAAAGTCTACTGACTTACTCTTATGATTTATTTCATAATGGGTATCTGAACTAACTCTGTTATCTTTTTGTTTTGTATTTACAGCCCGATTTTAAAATATTTCCGTTAAACTGGTAATGTTAGAATAAATACTAAGCTCCTGATATTTTTCCGTAATATGGAGGACGGGAAAAATTCTAACACTTTCAGGCTACATCAAATACAGATTTGTTTAGATAAAGAGTAGTCACAAAAGTGATAATGAGGTGTTAAATTTTAAACAAATCTATTTTGTCGTCTCAAAAAAATTACCTGATATGAATTTTGGGGATTTAGCAAGTCTTCATTTAAATACAAGTGTTAACAAAAATATTTTAAGAGAAGCGAAAATCAATGTTTTTAAATAAGACATTTACCAGAATATTATTTCTTTGAGATTCACTAACAGCAACAGATTTGTTCGCTTCTTTATTCAAAGCTTCGAAATATTTCGGAGTTGTCGTTGTTGTTTTTTTATCTATATTCTAAAAATAGGACATCATGTGGTATTCTAGAATATTCCTTTCTAAACTTATTTTATTTATTTATTTTTTTTTTTCCTTTTATTTTTCCTTTTTTGGGACAGGTATTTATTATTAATTTTTTTTTAAATTTACGTTATTATTTATTTCCTTTTAATTTTAACATATGTTTAGATAAGTTTTAGGTTTTAATTCTAAAACATTTTTTAGGTTTGGTTTTATTTTTTAATAATATTTTGGGAAAATATTTAATTTATGGTTAATTCCTTCAGAATTACATATATTTCAATAAACCAACAATTAATCTAGTCTTGAAATTAAGGCGGTGAAATTTAAACAAATCTATTTCGTCGTCTCAAAAAACTTTACCTGAAATGAATTTTGGGGATTTATCAAGTCTCCATTTAAATACAATTGTTAACCAAAAGATTTTACGAGAAACGACCCAAGTCATTTTTCTAGTACCAATATTTCTCTTTTTCCCGGTTATTCATTTATTATTATAATAATAATAATTTTTTTATAATCCTTAGTTTTTCACATCAGCGTTAGCTAATGGTCCTTCACTAGAGTTTAAAGGAGAGCAAGTCAATAATGTTGTAGTTGGATGGTCTCCACTCGTCCTGTTATTTCCAAGACCATCATTCCCTTTAATAATATTTTGTTGACTGTACCAAGAGCACCAATTAAAAATAGTATAAAGGTTATTTTCATGTTCCACAGTTTTTTTCAATTTTCTAGCAAGGTCTATGTACGTATTCTTCTTTTCACTTTCTTTGAATTTTACGCAGTGGTCAGCCGGGACTACAAAATCAACAAGTTTGCAAGTTTTCCTTTAATTTATTTATGTATTTATAATTTACTCCTTGAAAGTTTTTCATATCAGTTTTAGCTGGTGGTTTTTCACAGGAGCTCGAGTGACAGCAAGTTTCTTCAGGTCTCCAGAACTCTTCTCAATATTCTGGCCGATGTCAATAATGTAATAGTTTGGATGGTCTCCACTTGTCCTCTTATTTCAACGTCTTCGAGTCCCTTTAATGATTCTTCAGCGACTGTATCAAGAGCACCAATTACAATTGGTATAAACGTCACTTTCATGTTCCACAGTTTTTTCAATTCCCTAGGCATTTATCCTACTTTACATTTTTTTTTCCAATTTTACCTGATGGTGAGCTGGAACAGCAAAATGTACAATTTTGCATGTTCTCTTTTTGGTTGATTATAATAAGGTCTGGTCGTCTTTTCGAGATTAAGTGATCTGTTAGTATGTCAAAATTCCATAGCAGTTTGTTGACTCATTCTCCAGGACAGGTGCTGGGTTGTGCTTATACCATTTGCTCGCATGATCAAATTTAAATTTCTTGTACAATTCCCAGTCGATCACCTTTCCCACACTGTCTTTTCTAGTCTTATACTCTTTCTGTGCTTATTTGCTGCATTCGCTTATGTGACTGATAATTTCGTCTCTATCACTGTATAAGCTACATTTGCTGTTTGTTGCGTCTTATCCTTGCTTTGATATGATTTGTTCTTATGGCACTGTTTTGTGCTGCTACTAGGATAGATTCCGTTTTTTTAACTTAAGATTTCAATTTCTTTGCCGAGTCCAGGTCTTCTCGTGTGATATCTTGCTTATTAGTCGTTTAAAAAGCCCATAGAATTGATTTTCTTTCCATTTTTGTTTTCTAGTTATTGTCGTTATGTTGGACTTCGTATTGTCAATATCGTTTATAATAACTGTAAGTAATCCTTTTCTGAATTTTTCTATGTAGTACCCGACTCGTTTTATCGATGCTTCAACGTAGTCTTAAATACTCGTAAATCCTCTTCCTCCTTCCTTTTTTGATACAAATAGTCTGTCAATGTTATCTCTGATATATAATACGTTAGGCATGGTCATTAGTTTCCTTGTTCTTTGGTCTATTTGCTCAGGTTATTCTCTGGTCCACTTCAAAAATGGTCCCGAATAACTAACGAGGAGTACAGCCCAGATTCTTATTCCTTTGATAAGGTTTCTCCTATATGGTTTTGTCTCGATTAGCTTTCTGGTTCTCCTGAGATATTCTCTCCTTATTTTTTCTTTCATCTCCATTTCTGTGATGGTGTCAGCTTTCAAACTTCCCGAGTATTTATACGTTTCCTTTCCTCTGGGTTTTCTAATCCTATCTTGACTAGGCAGTTCCATTCCTTCCGCCAGGTGTCGTTTGCCACTTTTCATTAATAGCATGACTCGCTTTTCTATGACAAATTCCATCCATATGTCCTGACTGTATATTCTAACTGCATGTATTAGTGTTTCCAGTTGTTTTTCATTTTTTCAAACAGTTTGATGTTGTTCATGTACATTAGGTGATTGATCTTTTCCTGCGTTTTATTAAGATTGTATCTGGCTAGGCATTTTTGAGGGGATACCAATTTTCTCACAAACTAGTCTCACACCTGCATCATCATCATCATCATATCGCGCTGGTAGCACAGATATCCTTGACCTTCTCTCGCCACTCCTCCCTATCGTTCATCGCCCTAGGTAGGTCTTCAGGACAACATCCCGTATCCTCACATAGCTGCTGAATGTATGTTCGTGCTGGTCGTCCTGCTTTTGCACGGCCATGTGTGGGGGTCCATAAGAGTACATCTCTTTTGAGTTCGTCCCTGCTTCTCCAGGTGTGTCATGCATGTCTGGTTCGTCTAACTTGAATAGTTTTCGTGATAGGAGGCAGGTGGCCATACAGTTGGTGTCTTGTGGGGTGTTGCCGCCAGGACTTGTTTAAGATTGCTCGCAGCATTCTTGTGTAATTGCCGTCAAGCTTCTTCTTAGTTTAGACTGTTTTTGTTTGTCAGTGCTTGGTGTGTTTAATAGTGTATTACTATCTTGTTCATTATTTATTTACTGGTGTGTTTCTAGTCAGAAAACTGTCCTTTCTTTATTATTGTCCTAAATTAGTCAAAAAGTCTTTGGCTTGTTGTCTGAAAACTAGCTCATTCTTAACAGATCTCTATCAATCTTTTTCTCTATCCTCAGTGTGTAGGGTTGCTCCTAAAATAGCAGTGTAGTGCAAGTTGTTTGTCTTCACTCGTCCATGTTTTATATTTGCGTCTCTGATTTGTGTGGTTCCTAGAATCTTCATTTGTGTACCTGAAAAAAAGAACAGCCAACATTCGCAGGATGACTACAGAGTCTCCCATGGTGGCAATCAGGAGAGCATCTGCCGAACATTACAACCAGGCCTTGTCATATTTTGTTTCAACATTTTTATCAGGGGTGGGACATTGTGGTTATACCAGACCAAGGGGTTGTTAAAAATCTGTGCGCATGACACAGACGTGACGTGGCTTTCTTAAAGAGGACTCTTAAGCAGGTCACAAAAAGTTGGGTTTTTTCACTACTTTCTTCTTCTTCTCTTAAATCTTGTCAATCCTCCCCGTTTATTCTTTAAATTTTAACTCAGTTAAACTCCACATTGATGCTACTTTGACATTCAGAGGTATTATAGGTCCCGAACAATTGACTACTGGGGACCAGTTATTGTAGGATAAAGCTCTGTCAGGATTATTGATATGGTTATTCTTAGACTGACAAATAACAATAGTAATTACATAAAAACCAGGGACAGATACTAATATTTGAGCTATAATTTAGGTACCTTCTCGGATCATCAGTTAGGGATTAGAGCATGATACTAAGCAGTTTTCCATTCCTTTGATTTTTCACTTGGATTCTAAGAAAGTGTGTGTGAGCATTTATTTCCCCCCAACACTTTGTTTTTTCCTTATTTCTTCTCCTCCCTCTTCTATAGCCCAAAATAATTTACAAGAAACGAAAGATTTTGATTTAACAGGTTCTTCCCTTACACAGACAATAATAATAATAGTTAAAATAATTATAATAACAAGCTTATTAATACCCATATTTGAGCTTTAATTTTATTACCATCTCGAATCATAATTTTGGGATTAGAGCATGATACTATGCAGCTTTTCATATCTTTGAATTTTCTCTTTCCTACGAGAAAGTTTGTTTGAGTACTTATGTCTCTTCCCCTTTGTTTTTTTTCCTATTATTATTATTAGAGTTTTTCTCGTCAGCATTAACTGATGGTCTTTCACTGGAGTTTGAGTGACAGCAAGTCTCCTCAAGTCTCCAGGACTCTTCTCAGTATTCTGGACGTTCTCAATAATGTTGTAGTTTGGATGGTCTCCACTCGTCCGCCAGCTTCCAAGTCCTCCAGTCCCTTTAATAATCCTTTAGTTACTGTACCAAAAGCACCTATCACAATTGGTATAATTGTCACCTTCATGTTCCATAGTTTTTTCAATTCTCTAGCAAGATCGAGGTACTTATCCTTCTTTTCACATTCTTTCAGTTTTATTCTGTGCTCAGCCGGGACGGCAAAGTCGACAATTGTGCAAGTTCTCTTTTTTTTTTTTTTTTTTGTTGATAATTATTAGGTCTTCTTCTTCTTCTTCTTCTTCTTCTTCTTCTTCTTCTTCTTCTTCTTCTTCTTATTATTATTATTATTATTATTATTATTATTATTATTATTATTATTATTATTTTAATGCTATATTTTTATCTTTCCAGGAGGAAGTGCACGAACCCTTACGAGGTAACCAGGATGACAATGTTACACTCGAGATTGACAAGTGTGAACTAAGTGAGGCTGATGATATAAACGTCGCTAAGAAAAAGAAATCTGAAAAAAGCGCGAAAGAAGAGACGCGCGTCCCGATCATTGTGAGCGTCCTGCT
>OY757906.1:41990691-42103191 GCA_963585895.1 Sepioteuthis lessoniana | reverse complement strand
CTGTTGTTATAGTTTTTTTTTTCTGTTTTGCTTTTTTTTTTTGTTAGAGTTTGATTGTTTGTTTTTTTTCCAGGTTTGTTAATGGTTTATTTTTCTCCCCATCATTCTCTATCAAACCAGACTCTTTTTCGACGACATTTACGTCAAGAAAATAAGGAGGCTCAATATTGTTGATTTTAAAAGAGTAATTACTAAACTCTATGTGTCATTTAAAAGAAAATGAGTTGGTCAACTCTGCGAACACTATTTAGACTTTGATAATATTTGACTGGGGTTGAATTCGTTCGATATAATCACTTAAATTTCCCAGACCCAATAAGTTTTAGCTCATTGATTAACTTGTCTCTGACTGAGTAATCTTAAATAATTACTCTGATCTAATCGCCAATACTGTACAAGATGGAAACATTATTATTCAGATAAATTACAATGTGCAAACAGTTGCTTTACTCTCTATCATTAAACCTCTAAAATGTATCATTTTCTTTAATTTATTGCGAGTGAATTTGACTTTTTAAAATGTTTTGATGGAATTAACAGAATCAATGAACTGAAAGCCTAAATGTCATTCTCGACGCAACCATCGATATATTAATCAAAGCAATCCTTTATTTTTTTTTTAGATTTAGGGCAAAGTAAAGTAAAAGAGACCAACTTTCGAATATGGTAGCGTGATCATTCTACTAGCATGTTGTAGATGATCTTTATTATTGGATTGTGATTCCCATACTCGTTGGGCGATAAATACTTGTAACTTTGTGCCAATGCATAACACAGCTGACTAAATAAAGAGCAACAAGTGATGAGATAATAATTAGCTAGTTTCACTGATAGTTGCTACTAATAGGTTGTGAGTTCTCTCCACACAAGGTTGCCTACAGTAGCATCTTTTCTCTCAAACTAAGATATAACAATAAAAGATGATATGTCGATATGGTTAAATGCGATAACCTATCTTCAGACCTGACTTATCACAGTGTAACGTTTAACAAGTTAGTATCACGGGTTATTTTTGCAGTCTAGAGTTACACATGATCAACATTTGATGCATACTTGCGTTCTCACCATGATGTAATGGTTAACAAGCTTGTCTCAGAAATTATTTATACGGAAATGTACATTCAAGTAACACTAACTACGCCTACTTACGGTATTGTAAAGAAAGAACATCAATTTAGCGAATAAAGAATACCTAATCATTTGATGAAGCTTAATTGGATAGTTTCACAGATCCATATAACTGATTGGTGATATCCATCCTCACAGGGTGCCCCATAGTTTCAAATGTTGTCTTAAGTTGAGCTTAAGAAATGACGATCGTTTATAGAAATGACTAATTATGTTTGTACATATATATATATATATATATATATATATATATATAAACCTGGATAGAGAATATATAACAATTGCCATACATCGAGCACTCCCATAGATTTATATGAAATTCCTCAGATATTCTATACGCGAATAATCCACACCCATTGTCTTCGGATGATGACTAGATATTAGTGGTATATATATATATATACCATGCAAACGTCGAATTTTGAGGATGTGATTTTTAAGCAATAGTGTCAAAAATGAGTAATATTTTGTTATGTTAAAATTAAAATACGATTGGTAGGACTAGCTCTGCCGCTTGGTTTCCTGACTTGATTCCATAAGCAGCAATTTTCCTCTTTGATGATGCAAGCACGAAGAAAGCCATGAGTTAAAGAACAATATCCTGTAGAGATTAAAAAGGTCAATTTTTAAAGCATTTTATAGAATCAACTTTAGCCGTATATTAATAATTGTAACATACTTGCAAGGTTTCTAAATTAAAAATAAGTGATTAGGAATATATCATCATTTGCAGAGATAATCAAATCAGGAAATCATCAATAGATTAAAACAAAATAAGATACTGAAGCAGTTTTATTATTGAAGTAATGTTCAGTAAAGTAATAAAAAGATATTGCTCCCATATGAAAATGTAAGCATTCATAAGAAAGCATATATATATATATATATATATATATATATATATATATATATATATATATATATATATATATATATATATATATATAGTATTGGACAAAAAAAACCCCAGACATTTGTCATACAGATTTTATTAAGACAATCTTTGATAATTGATGCAGTGTTAATGACGAGTTAGGACAATATATAACCACTGGATATTTGCTTGGGTATCTATTAGCATCCAATGTAGCATTTGTTTTGCTTGCATTGATGACTTTCTTTTTGGTGACTGTCATATTTTTCTCATAATATTTTTAGTAAAAAATCTGCTTATAACTAATAACAATTTAATTTCTTTGTAATATCGCGAAATGACAGTCCACAATAATTGTGTGTCACAATTTGACCTTTTTTGAACTGGGACAACTGCTTATTAGCAATTTACAGAGGACTAATCGCCAAAAAAAGAATATCATAGAAAACTACGTTCTCCGAAATTTCCAATGTTTTGTATAAATTATAGCGTATATTTGCTAAAACTAAGGAGATTTGGGCCATAATAATCAAGGGAAATAATTACTTCTTATGTTCGACTAAGCAATTGAAGTTACATTAAAATCCGTACAATAATAAAAATGGTTCAGTTTTTCACTGTCTGTTTTTTTCCAATACAATATATATATATATATATATATATATATATATATATATATATATATATATATATATATATATATATATATATATTTGTGTGTGCCTGAGTTTGTCTGTCTGTCTTTATGTGTGTGTGTTCGTGTGTGTGTGAAAAACTATTCTTAAGATTAAGATCTAAGATATGTAGAAGCAGATAGGACCCCATAAGTCAAGGAATGATAAAATCTGCTTAACATCCCCAATATAAGTTACTCTGGTCAAGAAAAAATTGTTCGTAAATATTCCAGAAAAGTGTAGGGTAAATTAATTCATCGAATTTGTATGCAAATTTAATAGCTTTTATGGTATAGAGCAAGTATATATCACAATAGGATAAAAATGGTTTTAATTGCCTATTTATTGCTTTTATATATATATATATATATATATATATATATATATATATATATATATATATATATATATATATATATATATATATATATATATATATATATTAGAGAAAAATGTAAATAAATCTGACTGATTTAAACATAAAATGCTGAAAAAGAAAATGTTCATTGGAAGTTTTATTCATATATTATCAAGTATGTGTGTATGTGTGTGTGTGTGTGTGTGTGTAAATTCTCATTAGACCGAAATATTTCTCTGAGAACAGAGACGAGGTTTTCTGTGAGAAGTGAGTGTCATATAATAAACATTGAATAACACAGATGAGCTGATCTGTCGGTTGAAACTTGAATTTAATCTTCATCTAAAACAAAAACCTTCACTTAAAACACAGCTACTCCCCCCCATCTGTTTTGCATAATAATTTGTCGTTTAGTTAATAAAAGAATAAACACAATCTACACCTTCGACTTGCAACAGCTGCGATTAACATAACATATTTTCTTTTTAAATTCTATTTTACTTTTTCATTAACGCTTCTTTGTTTTTCCCCAATAGTCGATTACTATTTGCGGTCTTTTTCGCAATATTTTCTTTTCTGCAAGACGAAAAGTAAAAACAAAAATAAAACAAAATTTTTTTTTTTTGGAAAAACACGAAAAAAAAAAAAAAAAAACTGCATACACACTCACAAAATTAAACAAATAAATTGACTGATACATATACCTTTTTTTTTCCTTATTATTTGCATTCTGGAATACTATTCCAGAATTTGGTGATCTATACTAAAACAATAATATAAGAAAAATCAAAAGAAAACGTGTAAGCTTTATATATGTGCGTGCACACGATTATTCGAATAACTTTGATGGGAAGCATTTCAAATATTTAAAAATAACACTCAAAGAGTTCAATAATATATACTACTAATTAGAACTGTTATCAGAAACTTTTCTTGTAATTAAAAATGAGTTATGCTTGTTATAGTATTTCTTTTTTGTTGGACAATTTCCCTTCGAGTATAACACACCGAAAGAAGAATGGACTAGTCAAACATTCATTTACACAATGCATATAAGCGCGCACACGCACACACACACACACACACACACACATGCACACACACACTCAAAAAACACGAGAGGGTGTTATTGTGGCGTAGTGGCCCACCTGCTGGACTGCGACAATGCAGCAAATGTATTCGAACAACAGCCGTTCTATTACATTCACTTCCGGATAAATGCACTAAGGAAAGGTATGAATTACTATATCCCTTAGTCATCGGTTAGATTGTACAACAACTACAGATGGATGAATTTGACATTAAATAATCCACAAATTTCGATATGCTATTAAAGAAAGAAACCAAACCAAACCAAACACACACACACACACACACACTCACACACACACACACACACACACACACACACACACACACACACATATATATATATATATATATATATATATATATATATATATATATATATATATGCCAAAATAGACATAGGTATTGCATAAATTCTATATTGATATTCCCAATTACATATGTCGTACTCATTGTCCGTCCATCTGTCTGTTTGCTTGCCTGTCTATCTGTAAGAATGAATGAAAATATATCAATCTACATATCTGTCTGTGTTAGTTTTTCTTAACTTTGTCTTTCTTCTTTTCAAAAGTATGTCACTATAAGAATGTAGAGCATCACGTATTTAAGTGTATAGACAACATACACAAACACACAAACGTCATAACTTTCTCTGTGTATATATTATGTGTGTGTATGTGTGTGCATATGTGTGATAGTCTGTTTTTCTTATATGAAATTAATGTCCGATTTTGTTTGGATCTGATCGGAATTTCTCCTGTGCATTGTTCGACTTTTGTAATATGTCAACATTACAACACGACATTGTCTATGTGCGAATGGCATAAGGGGCCAGGTGTCCTAAACAGTAGCTCTAAGTCATGTCTCCCTCCAACCCCCTGTTTAAAATTGAAGAAAGTCAGTACCGTACCTTGTTTCTATTTTTTCATTGTGACTACTTATGTCACATCCAAGCAATCGTTCGTTCGGAAAATTCATCCAATAGGCAGGACGAGATTATACAACATGCACATACACAAACACAACCACACAAACACAAGAGCTCGCGCGCACACACACACACACACATACATACATAGATAGATAGATAGATATTTAAACACAGATACATTCTGTGATTATTCATATGTACTATTTTTTTTTTATCTGCTCAAGCCGATTTTACAAAATGTTGTCAATATCTGAAACCTACTTGATCAAAAACTGATATTTGCAAGTTATCCTTTTTGTTTTTGATTGCATATATTAAAGAGATGTCATTTTAGAAGAAAAATCGAAGGGGCTCTAGGTCTACAGATATTCGACGAATGTAAGATTTAATGAGGCGGATATTTCTCTAAATACCTGACAGCTGAAACTGATAGCTACTCCAGTGTGAAACGTGACCTTACCTGAAAAGGTGTTTAAAGTATGTTTGACTTGACCAAATCTGTAAGAATGACGTTCAACATTGGGAATGAGAACTGATGCCGAAAGCAAAGGTGAAGTAGATGATTTGGGCCCGATCAGAGCAACAGAATTTGATCAACCATTACATTCAAAATGTCATATGACTAAAAGAAAGTTAAATTTTGAAAGTGCCAACAGGGGTTAATTTTCTAGAAAGATTCCTTAAGTCATGGTAAGATTTCAGAAACCATAATCTAGGCACGATAATTTTACAGATACCCTCAAACACATGCATATGCCGCATATTATAAATATTTATGCGACCAAACATGCTCAAAGACAAACAGATATATATATATATATATATATATATATATATATATATATATATATATATATATATATACTCAGTCTTAGGGGACAGAAGCAGTGAAAAAAGATAACAAATTTGACTTATTTTCGAGAAAGGAAGAATATTAGTAACACAGAGCTCTTTTACTGGTTAAATGATTTAAAGAGATTAATGGCATAAATAGCATGACACAAATGATTTTTATGCTAGATGGGATATATATATATATATATATATATATATATATATATATATAGAGAGAGAGAGAGAGAGAGAGAGAGAGAGAGAGAGAGAGAGAGAGAGATTCTAGCGTTCAGCGTGACGGCTATCATTGTAAGGAAATAGACGAGGTGTTTGGGTTATACTTCGTGCTGATGACTTTGGAAAATATATAAATCCATCAAATATAACTCCCGCACATCCATCTATTTGTAAAATCGAACACACTGAGCTCTGTAAATCTGATAGGGTAACTTATAAAGTAAGAAAACGCAAAATTCTAAACCTGAGGAATGTTGTTTACAAGAATCTGTTGCACATTGGTCCACCGTTTTTTCTCTTATCAGCGTATACGAAAAGTGTGGCAGGCTATCTAAATGGGCAACAGGGTTAAATTTTCTGCAGGCATACCTTAGTAATCAATGTGTAAATGATGGAATAAAACACTGATCTACTAATTTAATGAATGTTCATTCCTTAACCTTGAGAGAAAATTTTATTGAAAAACAAAAATACAAAGTTTTTTCTTGAAAGAAAAGATGATAACAGAGCGCAAATGTTCAACGATATTTACATGGCAATAAAGAAAAGTTTAACCATTTAATGTAGCAGCCAGCATTGTCTAAATATATTTGATATATTATATGTGCGTGTGTTATTGACCTTTGCATACGTATGTCACGGTGAAGGAGAGAAAGTACATTCACGCGCAAATGTGTAAGCGGGTGTTGCTGAGAAAGATCAGCAAGGTAAAGACTGTTAATACTCTTGCGCATATGCATGGGAACAAACAATTTTCATTTTGTTTGAAATAATTAAATGGTGTTGAAATTAAATGCTTTTGTGAAGGAAAACAATGCATGTTTTTTACACTAAAGAAATAAATCGAGAGTTTTAAGTAGATTTACAAAATGAACGTATTAATCTAATGAATATTTATCTATTTCCTCGCTTATATGGAAGATTGAGGTAGTCTTGAAAACAGATTTTTAAAAGTTGATAATTTTGTCTATGATAGTGTTTGGTTAAATATGTATATTTAACAATCTAAAACGGAAAGTATTTCTTGGATTATTTTAAGTTTTGATCTTGCGAATTTTGCGTGATAATTCAAATATTGTCGTCTGAGCATCTCAAAGAAAATGTAAGAAGAGCACTGAAAATGGTCAATAAAAGCAAAAATACTGATATAAAAATAAGTGGTCCTCAAGCCTATTTTTGCACAAAAATTAACACTTTTTTTCAGTATGGAAATCAGTTGATTTCTTGTATATATATATATATATATATATATATATATATTAGAAAATGGCAACTTGGAAACCAAGGGTAATATATTCCACTTTCGTGATTGTGCCATTGAAATCAGTTGATTTTCCATGCACGCCTTCACTATTTTAATAAAACTATCTTAATAGATATTATAACAATGTGTGTGTATGAGTGTGTTCATGATTGAACATTTTATATATATATATATATATATATATATATATATATATATATATATATATATATACATGTCTTTTATCTCTCTGTATTTTCATTTGCTACTGGAAGGTCAAACATATAAGATGGTTTCCAGTTTACACATTTATGAGCTACATGATTTATTCTTAAATCTTTGCTAATTTGGGTATTTTTGTTAAAAGTCAGGTGTTCACAAATAAAAACAAATACAAAAACAAAAAATACAGGTTTTTCTATTTCATTTCCGACCGGGTCTTTTGTGTGAATATGTTTTTGTTAATACGCATTTGCTTTGTCATTCAGTCAATGTTACATTCTGCATATGCACTCGTAAATAATTTTTTCGCACAAAGATTTAGCAGATAAGGATAAGAAACCACTTTTACAAATTATATATATATATATATATATATATATATATATATATATATATATATAACAGCAATTGCTGGCTTTGCTAGTAAGTAAAGAACAATAGTCAGAATCAATAATTCTTCATTCAGTAGAATGAAACGAGTAAATTAGATTATTATTTATATAAACTCTATATAACAATAAAGGTTTTAGAAACTAATCAAAAATTTCTGAAGTATTTGTCTGTTAATCTTCTCCCCATCTCTTTCTCTCTCTCTCTCTCTCTCTCCCTCCTCTCTCTCTCTCTATCTCTCTCTCTCTCTCTCTCTCTATATATATATATATATATATATATATATATATATATAAATGTATATATATAAATGTGTGTCTGTGTGCGTGTGTGCGTGTCTGAGTTATATATATATATATATATATATATATATACGCAGACGCAAACTGTGATTGTCAGTGAATGTTAACATAAATTTGATGAGGTTACACAAAATCTTTTCCTCGTGTTATCAATGTTCGATTACTACACATCTTGGTTGATAACCAAATACTACTCTCCTAAAATACGTTATATGAATGCATGTCTTAACGTATATATATATATATATATATATATATATATATATATATATATATATATATATATATATATATATTGGATACAACATCAGATTCGTCTTTTTCCTGTTTTTTTTTTCAATACATATGTATTTGCAGACATATTTTTCAGTGTGATATTAATCTTGAGGAAGGGAAATTTGTTCGATGATATCTAGTTTTTCTTTTTGTTTTTTGTTTCTTTTTAAGAATGTTCTTTTACTTTGTGAATATATCGACTTTACTAAAAGGACACTGTGACATTTCAACAGGAAATATACGAATTTTGTTCTCCAGTCATTATGTAACGCATCATTTATTCGAATTTGTTTTTTCTGTGGAAAAATGTGATGTAGAACAAATTGATATTATTAAAAGTAACAAACAAATAAAGTTGAAACAATACTAAGAGGATAATATTGCTGTGGTTCACTTACGTGTAATTTTCAAATATATTTGGACACCCATCAACCCCACCCCCATATCCTGATCGTTTAATAATTTATGCTTTTTTCCTGAATTGTCATCTGGTTCCTTTGTTGTCTTGATCCCTGCTATGAAAATAAATACAAATGCAAAAAAAAAAGAAAAAAGAAGAAAAAATAGCAAAAAACTGATTCATGTCTTGCTGTGTTTGACAACTGACCTTCTGTTTTCTTTGTGGAAAATGACCTAACAGAAACTGAAGCTAAGTTTAGAAACTAGTAGCACTCCAATGTGTCCCTAATTTCACTTTCAATAAAAAAACTCTATCGATGATGTTGTTTCTCTTTCATTTTTCTTTTACTTATTTCTTTCAGAGGCCGGACCAGGTGATATAAACTACGTAGTGCCTCCAATAAGTTTCCAGACTTTT
Organism: Sepioteuthis lessoniana; assembly: GCA_963585895.1. Lineage (NCBI taxonomy): Eukaryota > Metazoa > Mollusca > Cephalopoda > Myopsida > Loliginidae > Sepioteuthis > Sepioteuthis lessoniana. The sequence continues at coordinate 42,093,816 of OY757906.1, read as the reverse complement.
TTGTACAGGTATTTAAAATTGTCGTAGACTCTCGAAAATTCAGTATGTTATTGCTGTACATCTTATGAGATGACTGACCAATTCTTGATTTCAGGTTCAAATCAAAAGCTACAGCAGGAATTGGAATATGTCCTGCTAAAGCCTTATTGTCACAGCTGGAGAATTTCAAAAATGCAATCTGGATGTGAGGAAAAACGATATGCAATAAACTTCTGGTTTAAACTTGGAAAAATGTCACAGAAACGTATGGAATGCTTCAGACTGCTTTTTGACGATCTTGCATGAATCGATCATCAGTTTTTGAGTGGCATAAGAGATTCAAGGAAGGCAGGGACTCTGCGAGGGATGGTGAGAGGTGTGGGAGGAGTAAGGAAGTCAATACATCAGAGTTGATTGGCCAAAGGTTTAGGGTTACGGTTACTATGTTGAGGTTTTTAAGGAGTTCAGGAAGAGATTCCGTCGGAAAAGGCCAGCACTCTTCAAATCGGGTCAGTGGCATTTCTACCAGGAAAATGCACCATTCCACAACTACATCCTTGTCTCAGACTATTTGACAGGGATGGGCATCAAGACAGTTCCTTACCCTCCCTATAGTCCAGACCTTGCTCCCTGTAACTTTTGTTTATTCCCTTAGCTCAGAGGCTGTCGTTATTAGACAATTGAGGAGTTGAAAGAGACTGTGACGTTGGTCCTTAGCATGCTCACACAAGAGGACTTCCATAGAGCCTTCCAGAAGTTGTTGGAACGGTAGAACAAGTGCATTGCAGCCGAAGGAGATTACTTCGAAGGGGACTAGAGCTTCATGTGTGTACTATTAATAAAAGTGCCCATACGACAAAAGTCTGGAAGCTTATTTAATGATCCTCGTATATCTAATTGTGTGTATCAATATGAATTACTTTTCTTACAGGTTTTTTTTTCAGTTAACGAAATGGAAAAAAGCAAAGGTGAAGGCTATCATTACAACCATATCATTAGAATCTGTCTCTGACTTCAGAAGGCAATATTTTAAAGCACAAAGCATTATTTTTAAAGCGAGTATTTTAAAAGGGTGGCATACAGGAAATGTTCATACATACCGACTCAATGACTAAAATGAATTATAACTAAATGACAAAAATGGACAAATCAAAAATTAAAATAGCCTTAAATTGTTGAAATAATAAAAACATTGATTTCATATGAACTGATCCAAGTTCTTTTCTTCTTATTGATTAAAACAAGTATCGGCCTTCTTGGGTAATTTGTTTTCTATCTTAAGACACCAAACAAGAGAGAGAGAGAGAGAGAGAGAGAGAGAGAGAGAGAGAGAGAGAGAGTGTGTGTGTGTGTGTGTGTGTGATTTTCCAGAGGAAGGGATGTGACCAATAATTCTTCCACCAGCTATGAAGTCATGACCTTATCTAAAATATCCGAAACACTTCTCATTGCATAGGCTGGAGATAAAGAATAATGTTACTATAATCAAGCCTCTATTTTAGCAGAGATCGCTACTGACACCGGATTGCAAAGATAAGTTTCCGGCTTTTGTTATCATTGCCAAATGGCTTTTGTTTTTCTATCTGACAACAAACGAAATATCCCTGGTGGTAGAGAAAAATACGTCATAAAGCACCTAATTTTGATTTTTAACGTAAAATATGTTTAGGGGGCGTTCGTAACGTAACAGTTATTCTTGTAGGAAGTAGGCTTGGCTTCCTGATTTCAAATTCTGGACACGGTAGTTGCTTTTCACATAGTGCTAATATACTTGGAAAATAAACAAATAAAATATTCTCCTTTCAGCTATGGGTAAAATGATAAGACATATTTCTTTAACATTGGTCTTAGGAGAAGCAAAACTCTGAATTCCAACCATTCGTAAACTTTAAGAGTGATGAGTTCCAACATGTCCAAGACATGCTACATGAATCACGCATCCACTGCTAAACTGTGCTACGGGACCAACCACTTTAATGAAAATTCGCTCAATCTAACGGTGTTATTTTGCTCTAAGGATCTGCTCTAGTTTCAATGAAAAGAAACAAGACCAGTTACTTTTGGAGTGTCCGTCATAGAAATATTTGGGCTAAAGGAAGTAATAAATCATTGAAAAATGCAAACATTTATTAAAGTAATTTTATCGTTCTCGGTGAAGTTGGATTCGAAAAATGCTTTATTACTCAAAAAAAAAAAAGAAAAATGAATGTTTTAAAGTTATTGCAGTGATATTTTCGGAACGCTTTTTTTCAAAATTCCTTTGAACCTACATGATTGTCAATACATTGTTTAGATCCCTTACGTTTTTCTATGTTTCACTCATCATTTCAGATCAAAAATTTGGATAATATTTGTTCTCTAACAACAGTGTTGTTCAAAGTTTCAAGCAACAAATGATTGTCGGTTAAAATTTCATTTCATATAGAATGCTCTTTTCAAGTTTTTCCTTAATTTGAAATGTTAGAACTTTAATTGTGTGAATATTTCTCGAATGATTTAAGAATCATTTAAAGATAATGTCAAGGGTCATCAAACACAAATATGAAATATGAAACCATCAATAAAAAAATATTCAACCAAATATTACAGTTTATGAAAAGAATTGCAGTATTCTTTTCAAATACTTGTGTCAGAACTCATTTCAAGAAAATATTTAAATACTATGATTCCTGCATATTATAAATAATTTTCCCCTGCTAGTCTTTACGGTAGTTTCAACTGGTTGTTTTCCTATATAACCTGAATGAGATCTCACATGTTCAGGACACTTTTATGTCTTAGCAATGCTATTATCCAGTCTTAACAATGCTCTCACCTGGATGGTCACGATTCTTCGTCTGGTCTCCACTGCCTTCAGTCTCCTTTCCTAGTCTTCGATGAACATTACGAGAGTTGCCTCTACGATTAGAATCCCCGTCATCCTCATATTTCATAGCTTTTTAGCTCTTTGGTGGTATTCACCTATCTGTCTATCTCTTCTTTGTATTTTATTTTCAATCTGATCTCTGCGAGGACATCAAAATCTTCGAAATGACACAATATTTCATTCTTGATAAATAACTGCATCTGGCCTTCCACTTGAGATTGGGTGATCTTTTTGAATCTCACAATCCCAGAGAATTTTATAGAGCTTCTCATCTCTCTAGTATTCTTCGAAGCACTTCGGTCGGTTTTAGCAGTGTTGTGATCATGACACTTAATTCTTCTTCGGATTTACAGTTGCCCGAGTCTCCTTTAAGATTCTTCAGGATTGTTCCAAGTGCTTCAACTACAATTTGTAAGATTGTCACTTTCATATTCCCTAATGATTCAGCTTTCCAATGAAGTCAAGTTAAGAAGTTCTTTTTTTCTTGTTGACTTCTACTAATTTTTCTCTTTTGGACTGAATCAAGTGATCACTTTGTATCTCGAGACCCCCAAAGAAGTTTGTGCGTCTCATTTCCGGGAAATAATCTAATTTGTACATATTTGTCAATTTAAAAAAAGTCGCTTGCATAATTGCCAGTAGATCACTTTCCTTATTCACTCGTATCTTCTTTTCTACTCCAGCTTGTCAGCTTCTTTTTCTGCGCTGTTAGTGCTCTCTTTCTCCTTCTCTCTTCATTCTTACCCATCCTTTTCTATCTCTAGATTTCTTTCTACCTCTATCTTCCAATAGCCTACACTTGATATTTTCCTGGCTGTTATCAATTCGAGCTTTTACATAATGAAGTCTTTTGGCATTATTTTCGGCTGTTATTAATAGTGATTTCATATTTTCCTTAAGGTTTTCTCAATGTAACGATGTCCAGATGATTTCCTGAACACTCCATCCACTCTTTTATTTCTATTTCTTGTTTCCTCGGTTTAATAATTCCTCTTTTCCTCTACATCCTTGTGTTTTTCATTAATCTATCCTTTTATCTATTTCTTCAATTCTGTTGATACCAATCTATCTATGCGCTTAGCATATTTTCAAAACTGTTGCATCATCACAATTCTGCATATAGAAGCCTCTTCTTTCTCTATAATTTCTTCAAACATTTAGCCTATCCAGGTCATCTCTAAGGAAAACGGCTTTGCGCAACTACATCAGCTTTCTTGTTCTGACATACATATTTTAAAACTCCATTATTCTCAAGTTTAGAAAGAAAATGAAGTATATTTTCAGAAATTTTCGTTAGGTTTATTATTCTTTTGATAATGTTATAGCTGTAGGATTTCCTTGTTTTTTTTTTTTTTTAATTTTGTTTTTTTATGTACCCGTTTCTTTATTTTCCCTTCGTTGCTGTTCGAGTGTATCTATCTTATGTTTCCAGCTATGTATCGTCTTCATTTTCTGCGAGTTTTCTGATGCTTTCTTGATTGCGTACATGCACGCTTAGTGTTGTGGCTCCTTATTCATTAAAACTATTGAGTCTTTCTCAAATTAAAAAGACATCCTTATGACCTCACTAAAAACAGTTTTTACCTGAACTTCCGGTTAGTTCTTATTCATGACAAAATTCTTCATATCATCCAAATACATAAGACGATGCATTATTATTATTGTTATTATTATTATTATTATTTGTTTATTACTATAATAATATAACTCGTTTGAGAGTTCTTCACATCATCGTTACATGATGGTTTTTCACTGGAGTCTAGATGATAGCAAATCTCTTCAAATCTCAAAGAATCTTCTTAGTATTCTGGCCAATCTCAACAATGCTAATGTTTGGGTGTCTCCACTCGTCATCTTATTTTCAAGTTCTCCAATCCCTGTACTATTCCATTCCTATAGTGACTATACCGAGAGCGCCAATTTCAATTAGTATCAACCCTCAACTTCATGTTCCATGGTTTTTTTCAGTTCTCTAACAAGGTCTAGGTATTTATCTCTCTTTTCGCTTCCATTCAGTTTCACCTTATGGGCAGCTAGAACGGCAAAGTTCATAATTTGGCACGTTCTCTCTCTCTCTCTCTCTCTCTCTCTCTCTCTCTCTCTCTTTTGGGGGGGTGACTATCAGTAGGTCTTGTTGTCTGGCCGATATTAGGCGATGGATTTGTATCTCAATATCCCTTATTATTATTATTCCTTTTAGAATTTTTCACATCAGTGTTAGCTGATAGTTTTTCACTGGAGTTTGAGTGACAGCAAGTCTCCTCAAGTGTCCAGGACTCGTCACCGTATTCTGGCCGTCCTCAGCAATGCTGTCGTTTGGATAGTCTCCACCCCTCCGCCAATTTCCAAGTCCTCCAGGCCCTTTAATAATCCTTTATTTACTGTGCCTAACGCCCCAATCACAATTGGTACAATCGTTACTTTCATGTTCCACATCTTTTTTATTTCTCTAGCAAGGTCGAGGTACTCATCCTTCTTTTCACTTTCCTTCAGATTTATTCTGTGGTCCGCCGTGACAGCAAAGTCGACAATTTTGCATATTCTCATTATTTTTTGTTGATTATTATGAGGTCTGGTCTTCTGGTCGGGATTAAGTGATCCGTTTGTATGTTAAAGTCCTATTGGAGTTCATGTGAGCCATTTTCTTGGACAGGTGCCGGGTTGTGCAGATACCATTATTATTATTATTATTATTATTATTATTATTATTATTATTATCTTACTCATTTATGAAATCTTCACATCAGCGTTAGCTGATAGTTTTCCACCAGAGTCTGTATGACAGCAAGTCTTTTCAAGTTTCCAGTACTATTCTCAGTATTTTGGCCGATCTCAACAATGCAGTAGTTTGGCTGTTTTTCAATCGTCCTCTGATTTTCAAGTCCTCCAGTCCCTGTACTAATCCTTTGGTAACTGGACCTAGTGCGTTAATTACAAGTGGTATCACCGTCATTTTCATGCTACATTGTTGTTGTTTTTTTCAGTTCTCTAGAAAGGTGTACGTACTTATCTCTCTTTTCATGTTCCTTCAGTTTTTACCAGCGGTCAGCCGAAACGGCAAAATAAACTCGTCAAGTTCACCTTTTTTTTTTCTATCACTTGGTCTGGTTGTCTGGCCGAGATTTAGGTCATCTGTTTGTATCTCAAAATCTAAAAGCATTTGAGTGTCTCCTTTTTTTGGGACAGATTCCGGATTGTGCGTACACCGTAAGTAGATATGGTCAAATTTAAACTTCTTGCACAATGCCATAGGATCACCTTACCTACCCAATCGTGTCCCGACTTATACTCTCTTTGCGTTAACTTGCTTTATTCGCTTATTATTATTTACTCCTTGAGAGTTTTTCACATCAGTTTTAGCTGATGGTTTTCACTGGAGTCTGAGTGACAGCAAGTCTCCTCAAGTCTCCAGGACTATTCTCAGTATTCTGGCTGTTCTCAATAATGCTTTAGTTTGGATGCTCTCCACTCGTCCTCCAACTTCGAAGTCCTTCAGTCCCTTTACTAATCCTGTAGTTACTTTACCGAAAGCACCAATCACGATTGGTATAATTGCCACCTTCATGTTCCATAGTTTTTTCAATTCTCTAGCATGGTCAAGGTACTTATCCTTATTTTAACATTCTTTCAGTTTTATTCTGATGTCAGCCGGGACCTTTGATTTTTTTCACACCAACATAGCTGATGGCTTTCCAGGACGCTTGTCAGTATTCTTGCCGATCTAAATAATGCTTTAGTTTGGATGATTTCCGTTTGTCCTCTAATTCCTTTACTAATCTTTTTAGGATTGTACCGAATTCACCAATAACAATTGGTATCACTATCACCTACATATTTTAGTTAGTTTTCTTATTATTATTCGATTTTTAAAAACAGCGTTAGTTGTTGATCTTTTACTGGAGCCTGAGTGACTGCAAGTCTCTTTAGTTCTACTCTTCTGAGTATTCAACATGGTCCTAATAATGCTGTGATCTAAATGGTCTTTATTCTCCCTCTGATTTCCAGTTTCTTCTATCATTTATAATTGTCGTTGGGACGGTTCTGAGACCACCAAACATAAATGGGTGCCAGCGTCACCCTCGTGTTCAACAGCCTTTCTTTTTTTTAATTTTCTGGCTTGGTTCAAATATTTACGTATTTTTTCGCTTTCGTTCATTTTCACCCCGAGGTCCGCTGGAAAACAACATGAACGAGATGAAGAGTTTTCGTTTGTCTTGCCAATTAAAACAAGATCTGGCCTTTTAGTCGTGATTGGATGATAGGTTCGTATCTCAGTATTCCTTTGAATTTGATGTCTCATTTACTTGATTGGATTTTGGTCTGTACATATAACATTTGGTCTTATTGTCAAATTTTCATCTCTGGCAAATTTACCAGTTGTGCCCAGACTGCACTCATTTTGTGCTGGCTTGTTTCATTCGCGTATTATCAGTCTTGGTTTAATAAAATTCGGTCCTTACGGCATGATTTTACGCCACAAGTTAATGATATTTACTGAGGTTTCCCCTTTTTAGCCATGTCCACGTAATCTCATATTTAATCTCCCCAGTTTGTCTCGTGAATTATCTATATAGTTGTTTTTTCTTCTCACTCTTGTTTTATAGTTTTTGCTGTTTTACTGTGTGTTATTATGTTGCTATACTGTTACTGGCAACCGTAATTTGACTTTCCTTGCTAGTTTTAGTGTTTTCTCGTGTCTTTGCTTCTTCGATGCTAATGAGTCCTCTTTTTCTTCTTTTCATGATACTTTGAATTTTTTTATGCCATCTCCCTGGTATAAAAACGTGTGCATCGTCACCAATTTTCTTTTCTATTTGAGTTCCGCTTTTTTCATTTTAAGAATGGCCTGGAATATCTTACGAGGGAGACTGCCCTGGTGTAAATAGCTTTGATTAGATTTCTTCTGCACAGGTGGGTTTCGAGAAGTTTTCTTGATCTTCTGAAGTATTCTCTTCTTACATTTTCCTTCATCTTTTTCTTTGACACGGTTCACTTTTAGTATTCACAAGTAATTTTTTTCTTTAAGTCTTCTGATGATTTTCTGGTTCAGTATTTCGGTAGTTTAACTTTTTTCTGTTGTTTCTCTTTTCCTACATTCTATTATCTTCTTAGAACTTTTCCAAGTGTCAAATTCCTTTTTTTACATCCATATTGTTTGTATCAGGGGCTGTGTAATCAAATAGTTCTTTTTCACTCTTTGTGGGTTTTTCACACCAACTTTCAGAAGAATGACAGCAAATCTGCTCAGGAATTCAGGACACTTTCCAGTACTTTAAGCGATTTCAATAATGCTATGATTTGTATAGTCTTGATGGTATAGTTTTGATTGTTTCTTTCATTTTAAATTCTGCCCTTGCATTTCCAATCTTTTTTCGTATTATTCCTTGAGAGCTAACAAGGGCATCTTTATTCAGTTGAAATTTTTTAGCTCTTTGTTAAGATCCAAAAATTTGGTTTTTTTTTTTTCGATTTCATTTTGACTTTGTGGTCGGCCGAAAAGCAAACTAAATCAGAGGACAAGAACATTTTTCTTTTTAATTGATACTCTTTCTTGCCAGGCCTGAGATATTTCTTTGTATCGCAAAGCTCCAGAGAAATCCATACGCTTCAATCTGTAGAACATATTCTGGCTTGTGCATATGCTATTTGTTTGCATAGTGAAATTTTCATCAATTGCACAGTTCTTAGTGGATCACCTTTCCCACCCAATTCTACCTAGTAATGAACTCTTTCTGTACTAGTTCTCTCCTACTATTATTGCTAATTTTATCTCTATCTCCATCTAATCCACATTTACTATTTTGTTGCGTTTAATCAATTATTGCTTTGGTATGTTTGGTCTGTATGGCGTCATTTTGTGCTGCTTTTAAAGGCTTCTGTTTCGGTCTTTTAGTTTCCTTTTCTTATCCATCTTCAGGACATCTCGTGGCCAATATCCCTAATTTATCACTAGAAGTAACCGTATTGTTATTCTTCTCATTATTGTTTTCTAGATTTGTTTTATTTTTTATTTTCCTCGTGTTGACATTTTGTCACTGACTTCTGCAATTTTTCTTTCTTTTCTATGTTTTGAGTATTCCTCGTATTATCGAATTGTTGCATCTATGTAGTCCCCAATGCTGGCATGTATCTTCCACCTTTTTCCTGACTAATAAAGGTTATTTATTTCATCTATTAGATCTAAGAACTTCTGTATCACTTTCTTTGTTCTCTTATCCATTCGCCTGTGTTCTTCCTTTGTCCATTTTAAGAATAGTCCAGAGTATCTTGCAAGAGAGACTGTCATGGTATTTATTCCTTTTCATTCATTTCATGGACATTTTGCATCAGAGCTGCGTTTTGATAAGTTTTCTTGTTCTTCAAAGCTACTATTTTCTCTGTTTTCATCACTGTTTGTTGGTGCCTACTTCTGAGATTTTGTGCTACTTTGCTGCATTCGCTTATTATATTATTGATCGTTTCATCTCAGCAATCACATAGTCTACATTTTCAATATGGCGTTATTTTGTGCTGCTATTTGAAGAGACTCTGTTTCTCTATTAACGTTTCCTTTTCTAAGCTATGTCCAAATTATAATATACCCTTTCTCGACTTTTTCACACCAGCATTAGCCGAGGGTTTCTCACAAGAGTTTAAGTGACAACAAGTCTCCTCAAGTCTCCAGGACTCTTCTATGTATACTGGCCAATCTCAATAATACTTGAGTTTTGATGGTCCCCATTCGTCCTCTAATTTCCAACTCCTCCAGTTATTGTTATCACCGTCTTCTTCATGTTCCACAGTTACTTTTTCTTCCCAAGTTGGGTCATTTTGCTTTCTTTCAATTTTACTGCGGTTAGACGTGACAGCAAAGTCCACAATTTTGCAAGTTCTCATTTTTTTTCTGCTTGATTATTACTAGGTCTGGTCATCTTGCTTAAATTCGGTGACCCGTCTGTATCTCAAAATCCCAGAGGAGTTTGTACGTCTCGTTCTCCTGGACTGGTTCTGGGTTATGCATATACCATTTTTCCGTATGGTCAAATTTAAACTTCTTGCCCATATTATTATTATTATTATTATTATTATTATTATTATTATTATTATTTACTCTTTATAATTTTTCACATCAGCGATATACTGATGCTCTTTCACTGGAGTTTGAATGACAGCAAGTCTCCTAAAGTCTCCAGGACTCTTTTCAGTATTCTGGCCGTTCTCAGTAATGCTGTATTTCGGTTGGTCTCCACCCATCGTCCAACCTCCAAGTTTTCCAGTCCCTTTAATTACTGTACCAAAAGCAGTTATCATATTTGGTATAAATGTCACCTGCATGTTCCATAGTTTTTTTTCAATTCCATAACAAGGTCGAGTTACTTATCCTTCTTTTCACATTCTTTCAGTTTTATTCTGTGTTCAGCCGGGACAGCAAAGTTGACAATTTTGCAACTTTTTTTTATTTTTTATAATTATTAGGTCTCGTCTACACGCCGAGAAAAAGTTTTTCACACCAGATTTAAGAAGTGATTATTCATTGAAGACAGAGAAACACTAAGTCTCTTCAAGCCTATTGAACCCTTTTAAGTATTATTTCAGGATCATGATTCTCTCTCCGATTCCCACTTCATCCAGTTTCCTTTCAAAGAGTGCCGACTGTTTCAAGCGTGCCAACTTCTAGCGTTTTCTCTGCTACCTTCATCTTCCTCAGCTTTTTCAGTTCTTTCTTTGTATTTGTTTATCTTTTCACTAATTCTTCTTTTCCATGTCTTGTCTGCTGGAACAGAAAAATTTACTACATAACCAGATTTTTTTTTCAGTTGAATTTTTACTCGACTTGGCCTTCAGCATGGTAGTGGTTGTTGTTACTATTATTATTATTATTGTTGTTGTTGTTGTTTTTCACACTAGCGTTAGCCAAAGGTATTTCACTGGAGTTTGAGAGACACTAAGTTTGCACAAGTCTCTAGGACTCTTCTCAGTATCCTGGCTGATCTTAATACTGCTGTAGTCTGGATGGTCTCCACTCGTCCTCTTTTTTTAAAGTTATTATTGTTATGGTTAATGTTATTGTTATTGTTGTTGTTGCTTTTATTATTATTATTATTATTAGTAGTAGTAGTAGTAGTAGTAGTAGTATTCAGAAATTTTTTTTGATTTTTCCAGACCTATACTTGGAAATGGTAAACAATTAATGACAAGCCTATAGGATTAGGCAAGACTTTGAAACCCAGCGCATTGATTTTTTTGCCATGTGATTTGTGCCTCATAAGTCTGAACATGGAATAAATGTCATATTGTTTGATTGACTAATGCCGGACGTATTTCATACAATTTCCTGGGCCTCTTTTGATTTTTTTTTTGTAAGCCGTGGTTTTCATATTCCTTCTTCATAAAAATAGCTGTTTTGCGCCTAAAATCTTCCATAAAGTGACGAGAAAGTTTTGTTGCTGCAAACTTAGCAAAATTTTGGAAGATAAGTGAAGATTCATTAGAGTCAAACGTTTGGCAAGATTCCCTTACTCTTGACTGACAGGATCCAATCTTCATTCAAAAAATTTATAATATTGATGCAGTTACAACAGCACTGATCAAAGCTCAATTGTTATCTGTAATTCACTTTTCTTAACTTTATCTATTTACTCCAAAAGTTCACAAATTAAAAGGACTAGAAACGTTTAATTTTGTACGATTTATGAAAAGGTTTTCCAGTAATTTTGTTCTACTATTTTATCCAGTTCATTATTCTTAACTGCGGTAACTTGCACACATGTAACACAAATATGAAGATATTTGAGTAACAAGTTTCTGTTTTTGGAACTAAAGAATTCACCGTTATGAGGTAGATCTGAAGAATATGAAGAGAGGGGCAAAACTTCCTAAACAGTGCATTGAAAATTTGTTCGTGTGTCATAGATACAATCAGGGGTCCATTTTCCCACGTCAATATTGCTCCATAGGGTTGGAAAATTGTAGAATTATATAAAACAATTTTTGTATGCTACTTCTCAGGGCGGTTGAACAGCTACTAAATATACCGTTCTATCTATTAGCTTGTAGTTTTACAAGTAAATGGAAAATTTATATCCTCCACTACATGAGATGTGGAGTTCCCTGTTAGGCCCTCACAAAACTGCATTATATTAAACTCATGAAAGGGATAGGTCTCCGCATGATTTTGCAAATACTGGACAGCCCCACTTTTTGACCCTCATCAGGAAAGCATCAATCGTTAATTATTGTTGCTGGCCTGAAAAGGTACCTATTGTTACCAGAGCGTTATTTCGATTTTAGGTACTGAAAAGGATATAACTTCCTGTTGTAGATAGTTGATTCTAGGAATTGAAAATTATATTCCTTCTTTTTGAGCGAGACTTGATCCTAGCTGATAAATATGGTATTTTTCTTGATGAAAGAAATTGATTCTAATTCGTAAGAATTACATTCTATTCTTTTGGGGGGAAGCTGATTCTATATTCTGAATATGATATTCCGTCTTTTCGGGAATAAGTTGATTTGAGCGAATGAATATGGTATTTTTTGGACGGAAACTGATCCTAAGTAATAAATTTTCTTGTTGGAGGAAGTTGATTCCAAATAGTAAATATGATATTCTTACTTTTTGAGGGCAGTTAATTCTTCCTGATAAGTATATTTCTTTTTGTTGAAGTTAGTCGATTCTTTGTAGTGAATATGATATTCATTCTTGATCAAGGAAATTGACTCACGATGAAAGAATTGGGGTGAATCCATCTGGCATAGAGCTGAAATTCTTCGACATTGTAAGCAAGTTCAAAATCTAGTCATGTCATTATAGTCACTTTTAAACTTTTTCCCAAGGAAAAGATTGAAACCCTTTTCCCCAAACTATGGATTAAATAGTATCACTGGTATTCTTCTAGGAAGATGGCTTTGGTATTAGGTAAACCACGAAGGTTGATATGTATTTAACCAAGGAAACCAAAAAGATATAAATATGATATTCCTTCTTGTCGGAGGATTTGATTAGGAAAGAGTTAAAAATAAAGGAGATATCTGTAGTAGCAAGAGTAAGATATAAAAATTATCCTTGTTAGAACACCGAAAGTGTACTCGTTAGTCGTCTCCTGGTAATGGAATCGATTACCAACCAATTTCACTTCCATTGCTGAGTAAATAAAAGGGACTTTATCGCGAAAATGTTTATATAGTTTTCTAACTATTTGATTTGAAACATTTGTAACATCTATTGTAAAGGTGCAATGAAATAACTATATATATATATATATATATAAATCTTCATCATCATGTCATGCCGTTCGCACGGATTTCTCTGACTTTCTCTCTCTCTCTCTCTCTCTCTCTCTCTATATATATATATATATATATATATATATATATCGTCATTTGTCACTATTATCCATCGCTTCCAACCGGTCTTCGAGACTATATCCTGTGTCAGAACATAGCTTTTAGACATAAGTTCTTATTGGTTCTCTAACAATGTCATGTCCGTGAGAAGAGGTCCATAGGAGAACGTTGTTGATGAATTTGTCCTTAGTTCTCCAGCAGTGTATCGCATGTCTTGTTTTTCTTATCAAGATGGTTTTAGAGATTGGAGGTAACTGTCCGTACAACAGCTGTTTTGTGGAATATTGTCCCATGATTTGTTCAGTATATCTCGTAGCATTATTGTACAGTTCCCTTCTAGGTTTTTCTCTATATGCTTAGTCGGTGTCCATTTGGTGAATCCACATAGTAGAATTGACTGCTGCTTGAAAGAAATTGTGTTTTATTCCAAGGGTATGACTTACGTATGATCGATAACCTATCAATAGCAGTCCATGCATTCACTAGTCCCATATTGAAGTCATTTTCAGTACATGAGACGCTGCTCCCGAAGTACGTGAACTTGTCCACTGATTTCAGAGAACCACCATATAAAGTGGAGATATCACCTTTTTGATTAAAACAAACGTACATCGTTGTGTCTGCATTGAAATGAAAGCCAATGTCACACGCTGCCTACCCCAGACTGTGCAGCAGGGATTTGGCTTGGGTAGGCGTATTTGCCTGAAAGGGTAAGACATCTACGTAGTCTGGGTCTGTAATACTTTCTGCGGGTTATCTTCTACTTCTTGCTTTTGTGTGTGTGTATATATATATATATATAGAGAGAGAGAGAGGGTGGGAAGAAATGGGTATTTAAATACCGTGGGTCAGAAATTACAATGGAGTTTGAAATAAGCTCCTGCATGGAGGGGACGAAGAAATAAGTGTTAGCATAGAAAGAAAAAGAAAAAAAAGGGACTCTAATTTTGTACTTTCTGCAAAGACTGGCGACAGAAAAATAAATTTAGTCTTTTTTGAACTTGGAAAGTGATTCGTTGAAGTTTGTTTCCAATTTTCCTTTCTCAGAGATAATGCTTTCCCGAGTGAGAAGTGGATTTATTACTTCACCAAACGATAACGTAGCTTTATAATCTTTCTCAGTTATTAAATCTAGATCTAAAGTTATCCGACTCAAACGACGAAAGCCTATGTAACATTATGTCCCACTAGCCCAAAGCCACTTTTCCTCGAATTATTATCCCTAATCCGGCTCATTGGTCTAATGGGTAGAGTGTTCGGCAATGGTCCGGCAGACCAGCGTTCAAGCCCAGGTCGCGTCATACCAAAGGCTTTAAAAATTGTACTTGATATCTCCTTGCTTAACACTCAGCAATATAAGGTATGTATCAAGGGTAAAGTGGAGCTATCCAGGGAAAACAGTAGAACCCTCCCCTTCACCTAGGTGTAGAAGATATTCAAAAGGGAGCCTTCTGGTCGCCTTCGACTACGGTCAACAACTATATGACATATCAGCACAAAAACGATAAATTCTCCTCCTGAATAAAATCATGGAAATACATGGATTTAGAGAGAAGTTCATTTACCTTTGTTTTCATTTATTTTTTATTTGGCAGAAAATAAACTAATGACAGATAAGATTCACCTTCTTTTTTTTTTTAATAGCTGGATATTTCGGATTCAGAAAAAATTCTTAGCAAATAAGACTAAATTATCTAAATTGATGACATATAATTTCAAAACCAGATGTTATATACTCATCTACATGTTCATGCAGAAATATACATATATATGCTGGATACATACCGACGAAATGAACAACAGGCGTACGCAATGACAAAGACGCAGGAAGACTTCTTTAACAAAATATTTGTACCTCTCACTTTATTTGTAAGCTTCGAAAGGGTTGTTCAAGGTTTGCGTGTGAGAGGGTGTTGGAGACCGAACAGAAACTTCAATATTTTGACCTCCACACTTATGACCGTCAACGTTGTGTTCTTGTTTCCTGTTTTTTTTTCTTCTTCTCTTCCAGCACGTTGCATTGTCTTCCTCTTTTCTTTTCTTTTTTGTTCTTTTCGCGTCGGTCCGTTCATCTTTTTGTTGCCGGTTTGTTCTTTTTTTTTTTCTTTTTATTTCTTTCAATTCCAGCATTTTTCTTTGTCCTTTTCGTTGATGACGTGTTGTGAGGCTTAAAACTGTGGATTACGGTTACTAGGTTCGTTCTGAGTCCTTTAAGAACTCTGCTGGCACAGGCACCAAATCGCAGTTTGTTATATGCTCATCTACAGCATCATAACGACACAATAATTAAGACACAGTGACAAAGACAGATACACGCAGTGACAAAGACGCAGGAAGACTTCTTTAACAAAATATTTGTACCTCTCACTTTATTTGTAAGCTTCGAAAGGGTTGTTCAAGGTTGGCATGTGAGAGGGTGTTGGAGACCGAACAAAAACTTCAATATTTTGACCTCCACTCTTATGACCGTCTACGTTGTGTCTTTCTCGTTTCTTGATGCTCAACCGGAGGCCTTGGGGTCCACTCTGCTGGGTGCTGGCTTTCTTTACTGCATCTTATCAGCATCTTCTCTGGACCCCAATTCATCAGGGCCCAAAGGCCCCTTCTGCCTGATGTGGCTTTCCCAATCACATCTCGTCTATCTCTGTCTCTAACTCTACTGGAACGCGGACTCAACTGCCAACTGCCCGCAACTCAACGGGCAACTCCACTCGGACTCGAAATCAACTGAGTTATATAATGGTTCAACGCCCACTCGATCTTTGAAATCGCATGTTTGATCGTCATCAAGCGGAAATAACTGTCCTGCAGTTCACAGTTCACTCTCTTCCGGTCCATCAGTCTATGAGTGTACCATGGGAATTTTTTAGCTCGTCCCATTTCATCAGCCAATTTCCACCAACGCGATTTCCTCTTCTAACTGCCATTGGAATGTGTCACTTCCTTGCGGTGCATCACCTTGAATGGCATTTTGGGCCGGGTCAAAGGGTCAAAATATAACACAGACAAAGGAATCTATAATGGAAAAACCCAACATTGAAGAAGAATTTTGCCATACATAGACAACAATTAAAATTAATATGTAATCGCTTCTTCACAAGCTTCCAAGACAGCTTTAATTCATACAGCGGTGGATTTTACGAATTTTTACCAAGTTTACTTTGTTAAAATCGTAACCACTTGGGTATAAGGAGCTTTCTCATTCAATATTTCATTTTAGATTTTCACCATGAATTTTGCATTAAATTATGATCTGGTCTGTTCGTTGGCCATATCGTTGGTTTTCTGTAGCTTTTCTGAAGAGAAGCTTTAATCCCTTTTGGTTAGAGACAGTATTATTGGTTGGTAAAAAAAAAAGGTGAACCTACTCTAAGTCTGTCTAAATCTTTTATAATGGGCCGTAGATATATATATATATATATATATATATATATATATATATATATTAGTGTGTATATATTTACTTGGTGCATTCAATAAGCTTCCAGACTTTTTGTACTGGCATTTAGAATTGTCGTAGACTCTTGAAAATTCAGTATGTTATTGCTATACATCTTATGAGATGACTGACCAATTTCAGGTTGAAAAGAAACGGCTACAGCAACAATTGGAATACACCCAACTAAAGCCTGATTCTCTCAGCTGATGAATTTCAAAAATGAGATCTGTACGTGAGGACACTTTAGAAGAACGATATGCAATAAAAAATTTTTTTAAACTTGGAAAAAATGTCACAGAAACGTGTGGAATGCTTCAGACTGCTTTTGGAACATATTGCATGAAACGGGCATCAGTTTTTAAGTGGCATAAGAGATTCAAGGAAGGCAAGGAGTCTGTGAGGGATGATGAGAAGTGTGGAAGGAGTAAGGATGTCAATACATCAGAGTTGATTAGCCAAAGGATTAGGGTTAGGCTTACTATGTTAAGGTTTTAAGGGAGTTCAGGAAGAGATTCCGTTAGAAGAGGCAAGCACTCTTCAAATCGGGTCAGTGGCATTTCCACTAGGACAATGCACCAGTCCACAACTCCATCCTTGTCACAGACTATTTGAACAAGATGGGTATCAAGATGGTTCATCACCCTCCCTATAGTCAAGACCTTGCTCCCTGTGACTTTTGGTTATTCCATAAGCTCACAGGCTGTCGTTATGAGACAATTGAGGAGATGAAAGAGGCTGTGACGAAGGTCATTGGCATGCTCACACAAGACGACTTCCATTGGGCCTTCCAGAATCTTTGGAATTGTAGAACAAGTGCATTGTAACCGGAGGAGATTACTTCGAAGAGGACTAGAGTTTCATGTGTGTACTATCAATAAAAGTGCCTATACGAAAAAAGTCTAGAAACTTATTTAATGATCCTCGTATATGAATGTTTTGTATGCGTTAGTGTAAATGTTTATTAGCACTATTTTGAATCGGTCTTATTTGACCCTTGTATATATATATATATATATATATGGAGAATAAAATGATTTTTATTTCAAAGAATTTCAGAACAAAGCAGATTTTATATTCATGGAAAAGTCACTGAAAAATTGTGTTTTCTTTATTAATAGAATATCCCGTACTTGACACTTGTATTTATACGAATATATATATTCATTAATACGTCTACAAATGAATTTGAATTTGGTATTTAGGTATTCATTATTTGATAAAATTGTTCTCTTCATTTTTTTCAAAATTTTCTTCAAGAAAAATATATTAGCTAGGGTTGTCTTTGGTCTCTGTCTTTATAACAGTGATTTCTTTGATAGGGATGTGATACTTTTTGATTCCTGGAGTTATGCCTGTGAATGTCTACCTGCAGCCTAACTTGACATACACTCTCACACAAACACACATTCACACACACACAAACATATACAACTGCAGACAAGTTTTAAAATGTCTATGTGTATAGTCACACTGTAAACTCGACCTATGCTTTTGAAAAAACATATAAGTATACATTTATGCGAAAATTTATTCTCACAGAGAGAGAGAGAAAGAGATAGATAGATAGATCGGGGAAGAGAATATGAATCTTGAAAATCGCGTTTTCATTTAATATGTTCCCCTATCTCCGAACATTTTTCCTTCCCTGGGTGGCTGAACAGCTTCTAAATAAATACTGTTCTATCTTTCAGCTTGCAGCTTGACTTGTAATTGGAAAATTTATATCCGAAGATTCTTATTCGCTGCATTTTTCCAGCATGCTTAATGATCCACCACAGCTCGGTTCTCACAAAACTGTATAATATTATACTCACGAATTGCACAAGTCTTTGCACGATTTTGCAAATACCACACTGCCCCACATTGTAACCTTCATGATTGATTTCTAGCTTGTCGAGAAAGCATCAATCCCCTATTATTGTCGCAGGCCTGAAAAGATTTTTACGGGGGTTCAAAAGCAATGCGTTTTCTTAATAATATAGTTTAATATATACCCTGATGCATTATTCAACAAGGTAACTCAGGGATTTAAGGAATCGTTTTACATAAATGAAGTCTCACTTATTCTCTTTCAGAATTTCGTCAATTTCACCTAAAAATTAATTGTGAAAAATTCGAGTCTTCAGCTGATGTTAAAATCTTTGACTCCACTATTTCTCATTTACAACGTTCTTGTAAATTGCTTTTTTTTGCTTTGATTTTTTTTCATGAAGTCAAAAAAATACGTGTTTATTGTACTAACTCATGAAATGTAGACATCTAATCACTCAAGCAATTTTTTACAAGCAAATTACTTAAATGCTTCCAAAGGTTGATAGATATCCTATTTATAAAATGTATATTAGAATTTATTGAAAATAAACAAGTAGATAAGCAAATGTACTCACCGGCTTAGTGTAATGATAAAGGGCTAAGTGAGCGGATAATGATTAGTGGATCCGATTCTCCCAGACTGTTTCATAATTCTGATATTGTGCCAAGATAATGTGTGCTTACTAATTGACTTATACGCTATTATTAGAATTTTATAATTGTATGATTTTAGCTAATAAAATTTTCAGCAACGTTACAGATGAACATCACATATTGTAATAATTAATTTGCAAATTGGATTGCATATTGTTTTCTCTAAAGGTGAGAGCATTTTTAACTCTATATAGCTGAAAAAATTACATAGGCGTGTGTGTGTGTGTGTGTGTGTGTGTGTGTGTGTGTGTGTGTGTGTGTGTGTGTGTGTGTGTGTGTGTGTCAGTGTGTTTGTAAAATTTGACTTATTGAATTCTGTTTTGCCGGAAGCAATGTGACCGTTTCTGATTTAGATTAAAAAAAAAAGAACCTATTTTTCAATCTGAGGTGGTCCCGATAACAACAGTGGATCGAAGTAAATTTATTATAGATTTACACAACTAAAAATGACTATTTTTGTCTAAATTATATATATATATATATATATATAAACCAGTGTGTAAATTATATATATGTATATATATATATACACACCCAGCCGTTCACACACTCACAGACACATATATGTGTCTGTATTTTTATGTCTGTGTAATATAATCGGCGAGAGATTTCGGTTCATGCCTTTGAGTTTAGTTAGGCTGAGAACCTTTCGGCTCAGCACATGGGTTAGTTGAGTGCAACATTGAGGCAGGTGTTAACGCGGGCGCGCACGGGCGGATGGGGGTGTCACTCAGATGTCACAATACTCCGAGACAAAACGGGTGACGGAGTGCGAGTGACGTCACGCACCGGAAGTGCGCATCGGTTTGTGGAGATTTGAAGAAAGATTAGACACTGGACGAAGACGGTCGACTTTTGGAGCTCGCAGGCGCAAGGCGAACGTGTGCCCTATGGGGGCCACTCGAGATGGGGGCCAAATGAATAAGACAGCATAGAAGATTGTTTCTCTCCTCCTTATGTCGAAACCTTAAACTCAAAGTTAATAAAAAGGTTTCGTACCTGAACAAGAAGTCATCACGTGTTTTCGAATTCCGAGATTCCCATGTTCTTTATATGTTCTATCGTTATGAACATTCGATGTCCATTTCACCCATTTTGCACATGGCCATATTCGTGTATGTTACTACGCAACATAAACATATTTGGCGCTAGAGCTAGGCATATCCGTATCATGGGTATAGTTCGACTGGGTTACCATGGTTCCACGGAGACGATCAGGGAAGGGGCTAAGAACAAGGAGGAATCTATTTCGGAGCGGCTTGTTCAGGCGATTGAAGGAGAGAGAGAAAACACAAGGCCTCCAGAAGATAATAAATCACGAAAAGAGACCAAAAAACAAGAATAACAGATTCGACACCCGCCAGAATGAAAAAGGAGAAAAGTCCAACACCGAAAAGAGAAGAAGAAGAAAAACAGTGCATGTCCAAAAGAAAAAAAAAAGGCATGAAAAAAAAAAGAAAAAAGGAAGTAACACAACTCAACTCCAAGAAAAAAAAAGGCGTGAAGAAAAGAAAAAATTAAGGTATTTGCTCATTTACGTCTGTCATAGTTTAATTTACAAATAGAGTTTGAATGCTTGTGGAGGATAGATTTGGAAATAATTCTAAAATTTAGAAAAAAAATCTTTGATAGCATAGAAAATTATGATTACTAATGTATGTGACTTTGTGCCGTGGTGAAGGTAGAGAAAGAAAGAGTAACAGAGAATTAAGCAAGCAATGGCAGAGAAGAAGAAAGAAAGATGGTCGCTGTGTGGACAGAGGATTGTGTCACGCACATGATGGACAGCCTTAATAAACAATATTTTTATGAATGAATTTTACGATAGACGGTGTCATTGTGGGTAAAGTTTGTAGTAAATAACCTTTTTATGAATGAAAATTTGTAGTAACTTGTTGGTGATCCGGGCTAATAATATTCGGAGATTAGAATTTTGATTCGAGACCTTGGAGATTTCGCTCATTGATGGGATTGCCTGAAAAATTTCGCATATCTGTGGTTAGGACCTTTGGGACAGGTTTCGATGTTGGAGAATCGTTATGTTAGGCGCTGAAGAAATCAGTCCGAGTTTTGTTTAAGTTGTCGAGTCCGACTAAGTCACAGGCACGGTTTGAATGCTTCGGACACGAGGCAAACTTGCGCCCTATGGGGGCCGCTCGAGACGGGGGCCAAATGAATAAGACAGCATGGAAGATTGTGTCTCTCCTCCTTATGTTGAAATCTTAAACTCAAAGTTAATAAAAAGGTTTCGTACCTGAACAAGAAGTCGTTACATGTTTTCGAATTTTGAGATTCCTATGTTCTTTATATGTTCTATCGTAATGAACATTATATGTCTATTTTGCACTATGTAACATATGTACGTATATATATATATATATATATATATATATATATATATATGTGTGTGTGTGTGTGTGTGTGTGTGTGTGCGCGCGCGCGCTCGCAAGTTTGCTTATATATATATATATATATATACGTGTGTGAGTGTGCGTGTGTCTGTGTGTCTGTGTATTATGATGGTATTGGGATTTGTGGACCTGTAGGAATATATACATTAAGAACAATTAGTGTAGATAATGAATAAAATCGCCACAGGTCTTTACTGGGACGACGGACTAAGACTTCTGAGAAATTCCAACGGTCCAAAATGCAAATAATATAAGGAAGCAAGTCATGAAAGTATACAGACTAAAAAAAATCTCTAAAGAAGATTAAGCTCTTAGACAAACTAATATGTGCATTAAAAAATATACCACATGATGGAAAGAGATGAAAAAATATCTGAATAATAAAAAACCATGTAAAAAGAGGAATGTTAATAGGCTCAATCCACCATACAATCAAAATTTAAAACAAACTTATCGAAAATATTTAACAATCTAATAAGCAAACTCTTCCATATCAAACACTGATTATTTCTTAAACGATCTATGTGAGGCATCAACAGGACACTGGTACTACCACGTCAGTTCAGAGTAAAACTATGTAATGGAGCCTATGGGGTATTCTTCATTTCAAAGAACTTCATAAATTGAGCATCTTCGCAAGATACAGTTTAACGTTCTTACCAAGACACACATTTTATATGCTGATATCCATCTTCAAGGAATCCAATAAATCTATTCTAAGTCTCGTCGAGAGAGTAGAGGGAGGCCCTTATGTTGTAAAAATATCAATATACAGTGCAGCTAAATAAATCTAAATAGTGCAGCTAAAACTTTTTTTTAAAGAGAAAACACTGTGTCCAAGATGTAGATAAAAATAACTATATCAATCATTTGTTGGTTTCTTGTTTTCTTCTTCTTCTTTAATAATAGTTGATCTCTTTCTAAATCTTTAAATTACTCTATCACTTATTTTCTCTGGGATACTCCTTGTCCATCACCAGGAATCCATAGCGCACAGTTCATCGTCAAATATTCATAGTCTACAATTCATAGTGCACAATTCATTGTTCACAATCCATAGCCCATAATGTATTGCCCATAATTCATGGTCCTCAATTCACAATTAGCTATTCATTGCCCAAAATGCATAGTTTAAAATCCATATTCTACAATCCATTGTTCACAATCTATTGCTCGGAATTCATGCCTCTCAAAAAATACACTGACCTCTAATAATAGTTCCCAATTAAAAAATTAAAAAGTTATTACAATTCATAATCCACAGAGCATAGGCTACATTTTCTTGGCTAAAATCCATAGCTTACAGTTAATAGATTACAGGAGATCACTTACAATTCATCATATAAAATCCATAGCTCACAATCATAAATAATAATTCATATCCCATTATTTATAGACCACAATTCATAGCTCTCAATTCATAGACTAAAGTCTATAACCTACTATGCATAGCCTTCAGTTCATAGTTCACAATAAATAGTTAAAAATTCATAGGACAGAAATCATAGTGTAAAACACATAGCTCACAATTTATTCCACGCAATTCATAAACCACAATTAATAGTTCACAAGTCGTAGCGTAAAATTCATCAGTCGCAATTTATAAGCCACAATTAATAGTCGACAGTTCATTCCCACAATTCATTATCCAAAATCCATAGCTCACAATTTATAGCCCACGATTCATTGACCAAAATACAAAGACCACAATATATAATCCAGAATTACTAGTGTTTAATGCATAACCGATTACCCGTAGTACACAAATCATATTTTGAAATTCATGGCTCACAATTCATTGTTTAAAGTTAATAAACCTCAGATCATAGCGCTCAATCCGTAGATAAAACTCTATTGCTCCCAATCGATTGACCTGAAACAATAACCCAAAATTCATTGTCGATAATTCATAGTTCATATCTTTTAGCCAACCAGAGATAGTCCACTATTCATACTACACAATTCATAATCTGAAATCCAAACCCCACAATTCTTTGTCCAACATACATAGGTCACAATTCGTTGTCAAAAAGCTTACAATTCACATGCACACGCTCAACCACATACTTATATATATATATATATATATATATATATATATATATATATATATATATATATATATATATATATACGAAACCAAATAAGAGAAATAATTTTATTAATTGTTCAATTCCTCCCATTCAAGGAGAAATAGGAATGGACATTAGTTTGTCTACCAATTTATATATGCGAAATAATGGAAAGAGACGAAAGAAAAATACATTGCGTTTCTAAACTAAGGCGAATATATAAACATTTATAGATAAAAAGAAATATCAGTGTATGCACTGATATAATGATTATCAAGAGGCACATAAATATGAATACATCGATGCTCGCATAAATTTCAACTTCCTTTTGTGATTGCCACTTAAAGTCTTCTACATCTGATATTTCATTTTATTTTTCTCCCTTCCTCTCATCTCAATAGTACTTCTTAAAATTATTTCCTTGTCGTTTAGTAGTTTATTTATATATGTGTGTATATGTGTATATAAAATCGAAGGCATGAATGTATGTAATATATATGTAAATATTTATCTGATCTGGAAGAGTAATTTGTGTAATTTATATATTTTCATAGATAAAACAAGAAAACCTATTACAGTAATCAGCAAAGAGTAAATTTGTTTTGAATTTCGGGCTCAGAGTTGTGTGAGCAAAAGCTTTCATGTAATTTGCAAACTGATATTGGTTTTATTAGTACTAAAAATGCCGGACGAACTCAAAATTTTCATTCATCTCTTCTTCTTTGGGAAGCTATTTGCAACCATTATGTACCGGGAAATCAAATTCTTGTACAGATAACATTGATTCTAAAATGATTTGACTCTAAATATATATAACTAGATATATATATATAGAGAGAGAGAGAGAGAGATTGATATTAACGCTTGATAAATTTCATTGTTGGAGGATGTAGAATTCTAATTAAGAAGAAGAATAAAACAAGGTAACTATGTTTTTATCTAACTTGTTAGACTGTTGCCAAAGATATTAAACTTTTTGGCAAAATCTCTTATTCTTATAAGTGCATATCATTTAATAATCAACAAATTATCGCTGGTGTTTTATAAGACATATGTCAGCTAAACTGTGTATTATATAACGAAAGAAAGTTTGAAGTTTTGATTAAATGATTTCTTATAGGAATTTTTTTCAATACCGTCAAATTATTTTCAAATTATAGATAACATAATAATTTGGTCTGGAATAAAACAAGAAAAGAAAAGTGATTATGTCATGTCTGTAAAATAATCCGTATGTAGCACTTCACATGCCCGTGAATTGATCATTTGTTGCGTCGTATTTGCAATGTAAAGACAGGACTTTTAAAGCAATATGGCACCGCTAATATTCCTGAGCAGAATAAAGTGTTTTCTTTTCAATACATCATTTAAAAAAACTAACTGATAATATTTATCAGTTCGATCGATTCATTATAATTTAAATTGAATTGTCACAAACACTGAAACGTAATTTTCGTCCTCTGCGGTTCAATCTAGTTTGAAATATCTAGTTAAATCCCAATTTTCATCAGCCATGCATATCTGATTAATTTCCTTTTTTACACATCTATCAATAATTGAAATATAAATTGTTAAATGACAATCGATTTTCTTTTGATAATTTTAAGTAGAAACTGCATTTCGCCTCATTTTTGTGAACTTTGAAACCCAGTTGACTGATTGCAAAGGAAGTGATTCAGACATATTCATTTTGCTGTGCCAAAATAAAGACTTAGAATAAACTGACAGTATGCAGGGGGGCTTGGGTATCACATTACATTACATCTGTACGTGAAGCTTCTCTTCTGGAGATTGGAAATGATAGCTGCAATTACTTTCGGGTTCACTCTAACATCTATGAGTCAAATAGATCGATATAAAAGTCAATTGGATTCAATAGAACCCTGGTGCAAAAAAAAAAAAAAATCGTTATAATCTACTAAATATACAATGAACGCAATTCATCTACCTTTGAATATAAAACAACCCTCGATGAGTTGACATGTCGTTAAAATAAATCATACGCGAAGAAAAAAATCGCAGTGAACTTCAATTTTACAAAATCAACATAAGGTAACCCTTGGTTTTGTTTCTTTGTGCAATGGCTGGAACATCCTCAACCCCTCCATACACAACATAGACCAGTCTGAGGAGTATGATTGCTCTAGTCTGTCTTTCCAACAACAAAACGATTAAGGTTGCTACATTAGTCTGCGAACTTTATTTCTCTCCGTAAGCAAATAACTCTTATCTCACAAGGTACTTTTAATAAGTTTCCAGACTTTTCTTTTGTACAGACGTTTAAAATTGTTGTAGACTATTGAAAATTCAGTATGTTATTGGTATATATCTAATGAGAAGACTGACCAATTTTTATGATTTTAGGTTCTAATGAACAGCTATAAAAGCAATTGGAATACAGCCTACTAAAGCCTGATTGTCTCAGTTGGAGAATTTCAAAAATGCAATCTGGATGTAAGGACACGTTAGAAGAACGATATGCAATAACATTATTTTTTTAAACTTTGAAGAAATGTCACAAAAACGTAAGGAATGCTTCAGACTGCTTTTGGAGCATCTTGCATGAATCAAGCATCAGTTATCGAGTGGCATAAGAGATTCAAGAAAGGCAGGGAGTCTATGAGGGATGATGAGAGGTGTGGGAGGAGTAAGGAAGTCAGAACACCGGAGTCAATTGGCCAAATAAAGAATTTCAAGGATACGGACCGTCGTGTGTCTATAGAGACAATAAGTGCACAGTTTGATGTCAGTGTGGGAACTCTACACATAATTAATCATGCGGAACTGAAGATGCGAAAGATTTGCGCGAAGTTTGTCCCAAGGGTGCTCAGAGAAGATCAGAGAGAAAGACGTTGTCATGACTGCAGGGAGATGGTCAAGCTGATCAATTCATATCCCGCAGTTATTGATGCTCTAGTGACCTGCGATGAAAGCTGGATCTACTGCTATGATCCAGAGACCAAGAGACAGAGTTTCCAGTGGAAGCATGCTGGCTCTCCCAGACCCAAGAAGGCCAGACAGAGTAAATCCACCCATAAACTTTTGATGACAGCACTGGCATGATCTACATGCACTGGGTTCCCACTGGACGAATAGTTAACATGGAATACTATGTTAAGATGTTAAGGGAGTTCAGGAAGAGATTCCGTCGGAAGAGGCAAGCACTCTTCAAATCGGGTCAGTGGCATTTCCACCAGGACAATGTACCAGTCCACAACTCCACCCTTGTCACAGACTATTTGACCAAGATGGGCATCAAGACAGTTCCTCAGCCTCCCTATAGTCGAGACCTTGCTTCCTGTGATTTCTGGTTATTCCCTAAGCTCAAGGGAAAACTTAGAGGCTGTCGTTATGAGACAATTGAAGAGATGAAAGCGGCTGTGATGAAGGTCATTGACACGCTCACACAAGACGACTTCCATAGGGCGTTCCAGAAGTCGTTGGAACGGTACAAGTGCACTTCAGCCGGAGGAAATTACTTCGAAGGGGATTAGAGTTTCATGTGTATACTATCAATAAAAGTGCCCATACGAAAAAAAGTCTGGAAACTTATTGAAGGCACCTCATACATATGTGTCAACCCTTACGACTCCCTACACAACATTTTGCTTAATAGCATGTCTGCTTTCAAGGGTTATTTAAAGCGAAAGTCATCCTTGTGGATGAATGGTAGTGGTACTATTTAACCCATAGCTAGGAGTCTAAGGGGGTTTCATACCTTTCCTAAAGGTATTCCTCAAAAAGTTAGCTTGAGATGGAGTTTGAACTCGTATATCCCTGTCCAGCATGGTAACTACTATGCTAAGAGAACTTCTCTGGATAAGCATTAAAAACATTGCTACATATAATGAGCTTAAGAGAAATCTCAGAACATTTGGTAGACATCAAATGTTCTTGTCAGACTTTTAATAACTCGTGTCAAATAAAACATTTGCCAAAATAAAAGAGAACGCTGATCTATATTGAAGGATTCATATATGTAAGAAGTATAAATAGTAACGCTGATACAAAGAATGAATGTGCAGTGAGATAGAGTGAAAGACGTGCAAATCCTATCATCTAGTTTTGTTCATGGGAAATTGCAGTTTACATTGTCTTGACGACAGTATTGTCGAAAAATAATTACGGTTCGATGGGAAATCTAATTTCAAGAAATAAATGGATGTCATTTAAGTTACACCAGGTAAACTGCTGACATCGAAGTAGTTTGAATATAAGACAACGGAGTTTAAAGCTCTAGTTTTGATTATTACGAATCTGAAATTACTAAAAATATTTGAGCAAAAACCTGGTTACCAATATTGAGTAATTAGCCAATTAGCAGTTTTACTAATGATAAGAAACATTTTATTTTTTTCTTAAAGATCACAAATTAGAAAAATGTACTAGTATTAATCAATCAGATAGTGACTTCAACCTTTAGAAAAAGATGTAATACTTTAGAAATAATAATGTATGTTACAGTAACTACTGATGTTGTTAAAAGAATATTTGGGGATAGGGCTTTCTGGTACAGTTCTTTCAGTTTGATTTCACTCAACGTCCTCGTTCGAACCATCTGAAATTATCATTTTAACTCGCTAAATTTTCATACTTCTATCTTATTTTCTATCTTAAATTTTAGATAAATTAAGCTAACAGCACATTATAATTGGCACAACAAATCCTGGACGAGACTGATTGCATTTCACATAGCACTAATACCCTTGGGAAAGGTATGAATCCAATCATTCTCCCTCCAGCTATGGGTAAATAGTAGGACAGACTAGGTTCTTCATCCATGGTGAGGAAACTAGTCTGGGAGAAGAAAACTTCTGAATTCAAACCTGTTAAACTTCGCTTAAAAATTCATCTTGTGTCATATCCTGCCCGAGTGGAGGGGTTGGTAAATATGATAATTTGCACAACAAAAATCCAGTAATTAGTCTGGGCCCATGAAAATCATCCCGAAAAAAGTAAACAAACTATTTCTAATAACATGACACGAAAATATTTCCGCTTTAAATAAAAATAATCTTTGAAAACGTAAATTTATTTCATTCCGCGTTTTTCAAATAATATTTTAACTAAACTGCTAAATCGTTTTTCTGTTTAATATATTATATGAGGTAAATTTTATAATAAAAAAACTTGTCCAAATGATTCGAAAACCATCGAACTGGTATGTGTACTGGTATGTAGGGTGGTCTAGGATCTGTACCTTTGACCTAGACACTGAGCAGTTAACATCAAGTACTTTAGTGGCGAATGGCACAGACTTTTCAGCTAAAATATAGCTGGGGTCTAAAATTCTTCGTTATTTCGAAATTATATATAGCAAATTATGTTGGAAATATGCAGCCCATAAGCATAGATGACCTGGAATCACCACTGACATATATCATCATCATCATGCCGTGCCATCAGCACGGATATCCATGACCCTCTCCCGCCACCCTTCTCTGTCGTCCATCGCTTCCGGTAGGTCTTCAAGGCTACATCCTGTATCGCCACGGAGCTATTGTATGTAGGTTCTAGCTAGTCGTCCTGCCTTTGCTCGTCCATGTGAAGGGGTCCGCCGGATTACGTGATTTATGAGTTCGTGCCTACTCCTCCAGCAGTGCCCCGCATATCTATAATGTCTAACTTGGATAGTTTTCCTGATGGCTGGTAAGTAGCCGTACAACTGCTGCTTTGTTGCGTGCTGCCTCCAGGACTTGTTCAATATTACTCGCAGCATTCTTGGGTAGTTGCCGTTTAGCTTTTTCTCCATAGGTTTAGTTTGAGTCCATGTAGTGCAACCATACCACAGTATCGCATGACCGTTGCTTCTGGATCATCAGAATGATTCAGAATCGTCCTGATGATCGGGTTAGGTGACAGAAAAAAACACCTAGTTTTTACCACAAGCTTACACACACACACACACACTCTCTCTCTCTCTCTCTCTCTCTCTCTCTCTCTCTCTCTCTCTCTCTCTCTCTCTCTCGCTCGCTCTATACGTCCCTATCAGACATTGCTTTGACAAGTTTTTTTTGCCAGCGCTCATTGTTTGCACAAAACTGATATGTGTAATTTTTTGCTGACCAACCAGCAATGGAGCGTACATACGTTGGAGTCCATATTAGAGCGTCGCTTATTCGTCCTTAATTCCTCGGCTGTGCCTAATATGTCTTGTTCGTTTTACTCGGATAGTTTGTGGAATTGGCGGGAAATGGATGTACAACTGCTATTTTGTAGAGTACTGCATCCAAGATTTGTTCAAAACACCACCTCACATCCATGTGTAGTTCGGCCCAAGAGTTTTTCTCTATGCGTTTCCGAAGAGACTACCGGGGACAGCCATATAGTAGCACTGATACGGCTACAGCTTGGAAAAATTACCATTTTTTTTATCAGAGAAACCAATTAAGAAAAGACAAAGTCTGAATATTTTTATTCTTGCATTTAACAGTTGATGTCAGAATTATTATTAAGAAATTTATCTTTAAAGATTTCACTTTTGTTATAATTTCCGTAATTTTTTTTACAATATGTTCGCCATAAAGTCACACAATCAATCATTCTCTCTCTCTCTCTCTCTCTCTCTCTCTCTCTCTCTCTCTCTCTCCAGAATGAATATCGTTCATTAGCAAAAGCAGTCATGTCTCCCGTAATGCCAAACTTAATGAACTGTAACAGACATTAGACAAATTACTGTAAGTAAATTGAGCTATTATGGTGATTTAGTTATTGTCTTTCTATATTTTTTAATACTCCTTGCCTATACTAATTAGAACTCTAGATACATAAACAAAATTAAATACACAAGTTTGTGCAAATGTATTTTACAGCGAGGAAAAATCAATTTCTCGAGAAAAGTATATATAAAACTTTTCTGTTTTAAACTTTATGAGTTCTCTTATTTTTAAACAGTGAAACCTTAAATGAATTTTCCTCGCACGCTATGCTCTAAAATATTTATCTTTCAATAGAATTCCACGTATACAAGAATAAAATTTGAAGTATTTTTTCTTTTCAGAAATGAAAATAATATTCAATGGAAAATAAAAGTCGTTTAAGCATTAAATATAGACTTTTAAGTTGTTTCTCTACATGCTGTTAAAATTTGAGATCATTTCAACAAGTATTGGTCAAGTTGCTTAATTACGAAATATCAAGTCTTCTACTACACCTTGTACTTCTCCAGGGATATCAATTCTTCTAAGCACTATATATATATATATATATATACATAGGCATCCCCAGACAGAAGTGCTCTCAAAAACATAATCAACTTCTTAAAAACAACTGGCCTCCTATTGAAGATATAGACTGTTACCAACGCCTTCGACCATCAAGTTTATACAAACAAAAAGCGTTGACATTTATATATACATACACATAAATATTAGAATTTAAAACTCAATGACTCTTAAGAGGTCAATTTGCCATAAAACCCAACCATTACCAACCTAAACCTTTGCATTTACAAATCATATATATAATATGTGTAAAAAGGCTCTGGCATTAAATAACCTATTGAGGTTGATATGCCATTAAATCCAACCAACCAACCGACTACTTCTTTTTATCACAGCTTTTCAGTGTGACTAGACAGGCAAGATTCTCGAAGCTAGGATCGAAACCCGGCTTACTTTTTAGGCCGGCCGAAGATTCTACCACACAGCCTCGAGAAAACAAGCGTCTCCAGTGGCTATTGTATGAAACATGACAATTATATTTTTGAAATTCTCCAGATGTGACAATCAGGTTTTTGTAGGGTGTATTCCAATTGCTGTTGTAGCTGTTCATTTGAACCTGAAGTCATAAAAATTAGTCAGTCATCTCATAAGATGTATAGCAATAATGTACTAAATTTTCAAGAGTCTACGTCAATTGTAAATGCCCATACGAAAAACGTCTGGAAACTTATTGAAGGCAACACGTAAGCTGTGTGAAAACAAATGCTAAACTGATTTGTTTTAAATAGAACCGATTGATCATTTAACTGTGTATAATCAGATGACTGAGGTTTAATTGAATTATTCGTGATATATAGCAATACTTGCAAACATTTAACTGTGTTCGAAAAATGAGATTAGTCTCCTTTAAAAATATTTTCAACAAAATGTGTTTACAAATAATATATATATATATATGTATATATATATATATATATAAGTGGGTTTGGTATTAGATAACCTAAAATGGTTACTAAGCCATATAACCAAACCAAACGAAACTAATGCCAAATCCTTTCTCGTATAAAAAAACAGTAGTCAATGCACTATTTGATTATAATCTATTAATAGAAATAGTTCACTTAAGCAACAGCAATGATATTTTCATGTACTTTAATTCATAACTTAAAGGTCGATCATAAGCAAGAGTTCACTTCTTTATTTTCCGACATTTAAAACTCTTTATAAAGATAGGTGGTCCTAATAACGTTCATATAACAAAGTCACGGACAGATCAGGTTCCTTAATATTCAATCTAAAATTTGTTCTTTTTTTTTTAAAATCATGAATGAAGCATCAATGATACCCTGTTGTAAGAGTTTATTATAGGCAACCTGTAATCCTTGTAGATAATTAAGACACCAGCAAGCAGGTTGTTTCCGGTCATGATATTAAACTACATCTGGTGGTGAGGATCCAGTTCTGGATCTCTCAGGAGTAGGGAATATTCCTTTATGGTTATTACTCATAGGTCTTCTCTGAGTAATATGCATTTACCAAAACGTGTGCACGGTCAGGATGCAACCCTAGGTTAATTTTTTTAAGCCGAGCTAAACTCCTTTTATCTTTTCTTAGAATAGTTGCCTAATAAATGCAAAAGAAATTAGCTGACCCTATTAGGAAAACTCGCTACCTTTGTCAAGTTATATAGCAAGCTTCCCTGAAAATAGAGCAACGGAATTTAAACCAGAATCCGAACAATAGTTTGTAATGTATATAAATAGTGCTCAATATCAGTGATAGAGCATGTATATATATGTATATGTATGTATGTATTATATCTAATATGTATGCTCTAAGGCGGTCAGTGGTGCTTGGTGACAGTCAGTTTCTCTCTTATATGATCCTCTATTCAAGATGGCCTAATTTTTATGATTGTATCTTCTGTTGCCATTGTTGATACATTTGGCTTATAGTAATACAATGATAATAAGAGATTTTAATTAATTTCAGTTTTTACACTGCTCTTCTGATCATCATTTGAACAACTTTTGGTTTGATGACCATATAGGCAACAAACTGACAGCGACCGTTGACTCTGTCTGAGCTATCGTTTCAACTATTTAGCCATAGCTGGAGGGACAATAATTTGATTCATACTTTTCCCAATGTTCTTTGTGCTATTTGAAACACAATCAGCTCCGTTCAAAAATTGAACTCGTGACAATGTGTCCATTACATACGATGATAACTATTACTCCATGGACATCTCTCTTTTGTAGTGAAAGTTGTTAGAGTCCTACCTATAGATCAAATTCTCACCAGTTTACAAATTATTTAGATTAGATAGGAATACGTAATATCATATTATTTGCAGCCAGCCCTCAAAATAAAGAAAAGAAAAAGAAACACCGGAAAAAACTGGACAAAAATATGAATATGAATGTATGATGTATTTAGTTCCAAAACATCAAGTCATAAAAGAACCTCAGACGGATAGTCATAACGTTAAAATCAATTAATTAAACAAGTAAACTATATATATATATATATATATATATATATATAATGTTTCGAGAATCTTTCATGTCTTGCCACATTAAAGAGTTTTGTTATAACGGAACAGTCTGTCTCGTTGACAATATTTACTCCCCCATCTCTGTGGGGTTGAGCTCTCTACCTAGTAAATTAGCAGTTGCCTCTTGCGTAATGCAAGTCTCTTCGAATTAGTTGAGCTCTTGGTAGCTGTTATGTAAACAAAACAAAATTGATACATATGGGTTTAAAATCTCTTCACTTACGCTAGTTTTCTCGTGGCTGTGCTGTAGAATTTACGACCGGCATAAAAAGTCAGCCGGGTTTCGATCCTAGAAACAAGAACATCAACAAACTGAATACCAAATCTACTTCAAATATATATATATATATATATATATATATATATATATATATATATATATATATATATATATATATACATGTGCGTGTGTGTATGTGTGTGTGCGTATTTGTGTTAATTATCGACTCAAAACTGTACGCACAAATACACATACGCATACACACATATATGCAGACACGGTTATCAACGTAGGATATATATATATATATATATATATATATATATATATATATATATATATATTCTGGCAACCGATATTGCAAATGGAAACAAACGAAAGCTAATACGTATAACTTATAATGAGTAAAAATATATCGCAGAAATCGCTGAGTAGTGAGATACTATCTCTAGCGTAAAGTCAGGCGGGTTTCGATTCCAGCTTGAAGCATCCTGTGTGTCTAGCAACACTGAAGTCTGTCTATTGATGACAATATATATATATATATATATATATATATATATATATATATATATATATATATAAGTTTGGTTCAATATTGAACCGTGATGTTATTCAATGCCAAATCTATCCTTGGAAAAAAACTAATAAGAAGAGGATAAAAGAATTCATGAGTCTTTCAAGGTTATTAGCCTGAAAGTGAACGAAATAACAAGACTAAAGTTTGAAATCGTATTTATCAAGACTGCTGTCCAAGAGCACTTTCGCTATGACACGACGGGATTTCGCTATATATATATATATTATCCAAAAAATGTTTTCCCAACCAATCCTACCAAAAAGGTATGACATATCATTTAGTACAACAAATTTAAACCTCCAACCAAATTATTTTTAATAACACTTCACACACCACCGAACATCTTGATAGGACAAACATCGTATAGACTCTTTATAGACGACTTACAATGCACCTTACATAGCCTTATATCTTAAAACCTATTCATTTCTAGTTGAAAACGCTACGAAATAAATACCACAATAAATAAGCTACGACTACAAATCCTAGAAGGCCAACATATAAAAACAAAAACCCCTAAAATCAAGAGGATTTATTTTGTACATAGTGACAAAGCAATGAAATGTCATTAGTTTTTTGAGGGGTTTTTTGGGTTTTTTTTTATATTCCATATTTCTTGATAATATTCTATTTCTGTCGATAGTGTTCTGTCTTTTAAATTCTTGAGCCACTCATTCTAATCAAACTCTGCGTCAGTGTAGTTTTGTTATGTTATAAAAACCAAAAAACTTTCAAAACTCTTTGCACATGCAATCAACCTCTGATGATTGCCTATAAAGGGTCCAAAAGCGCTCGGAACAATTTGGGTAAATTCATCCACCAATTCCAACCTGAAACCAAGACACTTATCAGGAAACTTGAAATGATCTAAATTAATTTCTATAAACAAAATGTGTCTTTATCATGTAATCAAACATGCTTACATGAAAGACTGGTTTCTAAATACACACACAATTGTGCGTGCAATTATTAGAGCAAATAGAATACAATATTGTGATTTGAATAGCCTCAGCAAGTGATTTTTTTTTATAAAACTTTACTCTTTTTATAATTTGATTAGTAAAAACAATTATAGAAAAAAAGAATGTCTCCCTAGTAAGTAGTTTTTATAGGTTAGTACGTTTAAATTTAAAGGACAGAGCCTAATGGCCAGCACACCAGCAAACGTATTACATGGTTGGAAACTTCCGCTACAAAATTACATATTAAGAGCGCACCAAAAATTTCAGATCTCATATTTAGCACGCTATCACCGAACGTAATTTTACCCGGCGAAAGGCAAAATTTAAAAATCTCATTTCTCTTTCAATTGTATCGAGAGTATGAACAGTAGTTGCCATCCTGACACAAGAGATGAGAATTTCTTTGGACTAACCGTCAACTACTCTGTCTAAGAGGTCCACACTTCTTAAAAGTTGTCAGGAACACAATGTTAAATGTCAGAAACGAATGACAGTGTGTTATCAATCCAGATTTGAATCTCTTGGTCTACGAGAGTCGTTTAAAAAGTTTTAAGGCTCGCTAAAAGAAGATGTCCCATATTATGGCTACACATTATCACATCTTTTAAAATAAAACAATCTGATTCAGATTTTTGCCTTTATTTCTCTACTGGTTAAAACCATACAAAGATGAGAGGTGTACAAAAACCCGTGTTTTCCTTAAGAGAAAGAATAATCAGTGACCCCAGAAAAAGTCATGAGGCCCTTAGCAAGGACATTCAATACCTAAATAAGAGAGCGAAAAATATTTTGTGAAAATATATTATATATATATATTTATCTACACCTCTGCCCGAGCAGGATGCTGATACAAGGTGCAATTTTCAGCGGAGTTTAACAGGCTTGTGTATAGATTGTTCTATTAACTAAACTAGTTTCAATACCAAAGTTCAAGTACTCACTCTGAACAGCTATTTACTTATTATTAGTGTTATGTGAAATGCAAATTCCATCGTTTGAACTAGGATCATTACACAACAAGTACCTGCATATATTGTAAATCCGGTCGAGTTCTTTGAGCAGGTTTGAGACATCCTAAACAACTTTCTCGGCAAGTTGATCTCAATCATCGCCGAGCTGCTCAGTGTGGCAGAGTCCACTATAAAGCATGTGTCATTGGCACACTCAAGGTACAAACCTCCGCTCACTTTCATCTGACCTACAAGTGCCAAAATTGATCGCTGGAAAAGTTTAACGACCATGTCATTCCCAACGTGTGGCGTCCGGTCACTTTCGTATTGAATTCATTGGAATGATAAACCCGGCCGTTTTGTAAACTAAGACCGATTAGCGCCCACATAATGCTCAGTATTCGTTGAAAGTCGCCATATTGAATGATATAGCTAACATAAATTCAAACCATATGATCAAGAATGCATTCACTTCTATGAGTGTTTTCAAGGCTTTCCAAAAAGCTGCCGGTTCTATTGATAAACTTTCATGTTTTACTAAGTTAAGCGTCTGCAGCTTTATACTGAAATAAACTGTTGTTTTTTTATCTGTTGAATACAGTTAACTTTCTGTGAAAATATGTTTTCAGTTACTCGGCGCACATCGTTTTGATATTTGCATTAATGCGGACAATAATAGGTTTTCCAGTTTTACATAACAGTATACCAACCGTTTCACTATGTGAAGGATGAAACCCGAGATCAATCTTGAAGCGGGGTACTCTCGGTTTAAATTCAGTGTTATCTTTCAACGAGATTGGTTGCCTTGACAAGGCTAAAGAAAATAGTCTTCTCAAATATGTATCAATAATCTGAGGGATACGACAGCGGCTCGTGGGGCACACTCACTCTACTCTCTAACGGCTACTGTCGGAGGAAATGTTCAAATCATGGACGGAGTGCTTACGTTTCACTTCATGCCAATGCTCTGGAAAAAGGCATGAATCAATATCTTCTCTCTAAACTAAGAGTAAATAGTAGAGCAAACTGTTTTCTTTAGGCTTGGTTAGGCAATCAGTCTAGTGTGGTGAAAACTCTAACATGAAATCATCTGTTATTCCGCCTAGAGACTGACCTTTTTTTACAACTTTGGTAGAGGGGTTGGGTAAATACATAACTGTTTTGAAGATTGGCAAGACTGTCAAATGCAAGAGAAAGAAATTCAGGGAAGCCCATGCTATCAGTGTGACTTATATATATATATCATCAGGTCACGCTGATAGCACAGCTATATATATATATATATATAATTCTGATTTTCTCAAGGATACAGTAGGAGGTGCCCGTGGTGTAGTCGTTATCGTCGTAGGAAATGGACACGAGTTCAAATCCTGGACGAGACTGATTGCATTTCACATAGCACAAATACCCTTGGGGAAGGTATGAATCCAAGTATTCTCCCTCCAGCTATGGGTTAATAGTAGGACTGACTAGGTTCTTCAGCCTTGGTAAGGCAACTAGTCTAGAAGAAGGAAAACTCTGAATTCAAACCTGTTAAACTCCGCTCAAAAATTGACCTTGTGTCATATCCTGCCCGAGCGGAGGGGTTGGTATGTCAAGGATACAGTAGACTGGTCAAAATTCCAGCTGATGCGTAGGTTTGATATCACCAAATAATATATATATATATATATATATATATATATATATATATATATATATATATATCATTCAGTCATACTGATTGCATGAGTTTCTCTCACACTCTCTTTCTCTCCCTTCATCCCTATCATCCATCGCTCCTGATAGTTCCTCCAGACTACATCCTGCCTTCATATAAAACTGTTGTCAGTAAGTTATTTTGGTCAGCCAACACTGGCACGTCCATGTTAAGTCATCCATAGTAGAATTTCACTTTCGTCCTAGCTTCCCAAGTAGTTCTATGCATGTCTTGTTCATCTTATTTGGATGATTTTATTGATGGGAGGTAAGTGACCGTACACCTGTTGTTTCGTGAGGTGTTGACTTCCGGATTTGTTCAATATAGCTCATAAAAATAGTGTGCAGTTCTCGTCTAACTTATATATATATATATATATATATATATATATATATATATATATATATATATATATATATATATATATTGTCTTTTAAGAATTCTTATGTTCGAAATCATCTGAGAGTCAGATTTTGAAAGATTTTAAGCAATAACCACTTTGTTATCGCTCTCTTAAACTCAGACAATATAATTCACTTACTATGTTGAGTGGATATTTTTAGTCAAAAATTCTACAGATTTTACAAATATTAGATTAACTCGCCATCGATTTAAATTACGCCTTTTTTAACCTTTACGTTGTAATCTATTGTCTCTGTGAGTTCAGCCGTCATTGATCAGCTAACGCTGTTTGTGCCGCATATAAAAAGTCACTGAAAACAAAATCCTATTTGAAACACGAATCTCCTACGAAATAAACCCACACCGGTTATTAATATCACGGGATTTTGACAAACTTGATTCACGAGATATTACTTTATTTGTACGAAAGCAAGCGAATATATAAATTTAAGGGTGTGTGCTCCTTGGTATGAATGCTAAGCAAATAATAACGATGGTTAAATTGGTTTTGTGCAATAAGAAGCTAAGTTAATAAATATGGAGGAAGATGGTTAAATATCTTTGGATATATCCAATATATTAAATCTTCATCACTTACAACAATGAAAGGATTTAAGAACAATTTCAGTCTTCTTTATATAGCAACATTCATAAATTGAGAGATAGAAAGATGGATATATTTTAACGCCATGTCTGTACGTTTTGTTAGCTTGGAGGTTAGGGAAGCACGTTAAATTTACATTCATAATTATATTTTTTGAATTCTTATTTCTTACGAGCTTTTTTCCTTCTTTTTTTTCTGCTTACGGCCCCTTAAGAATGATCTTTTACTGATTGATTTTACTTGGCATGGAATCTTAACAGTTTCTATCGATTCGATTCATAGTGGATTTGGGTGTAATGGCAATGAATGGGCACGTCATACTCTTTAGGTCACGAGGTCTGGATCCGCACCATGGAGAAGTGGGTAAACCCCTATGAAAGCAATAGCCAGTAAATTACCAGCTCTCTCAACAGAGCGTTGTTAGATGTCTTAGCGACTGAGTAATATAATTGTCGACCTAGTCTTCTCTCCTATATCTATCACACACATGCACACTTACACACCATCCTATACAGTGAATTTTCAAACTCAGGTTTGCCCCTTTAGGGGGAATTCTTCTGCAAGTATATTTAATCCCGCGACAGGGTGTAAATAGATATCTTAGGGACTAGGAAATATAACTGTCTAATTGACCTTTTCAACAATATCTATCTCTACCTCTCTATCACAAACACACATATATATAATGACACACAAACACAGACACACACACACACACACACACACACACACACACACACACACACACACACACACACACACACACACACGTTAGAGTGTTCGCCAATGGCCCGAGAGACCTACGTTCAATCCCAGGTCGAGTCATACCAAAGACTTTAAAAATGGTACGTGATGTCTCCTTGCTTAACACTCAGCATTATAAGGTACGGATCAATGATAAAGTGGAGCAATCCAGGGAAAGGAGTAGCACCCTCCCCTACACCTTGGTGTAGTAGCTATCGAAAAAGAAGCCTTCATGTCGCCCTCGACTATGGTCGCCAATAACAACTTTACCTATATATATATATATATATACAGGTGTGTGCGCGCACAGACACTCCTCTACTGGGTTTATCCATCTTTCTTTCTTCCTGCTTTCTCTCCTTCTCCCTGTCTTTCTCTCACTATAGATATGCACATGCAGAGCCATTTTTCAGACACTTATACTTAACATTTTATAAGGAATAAAACAACTTTTCTGTATAAACTAAACAAATTGGTTTTGTTTCGGAAGATTTTATCGCATTTCCCAAACTACGTATTCATGTGGTTTCACTTAGCATGTAAACGACAAGAACGAAATCCTTACAGCCATCTTTTCCTCTGAAAAAAGCTATTGACACGAAATCCGCTCATAAAAAACTACTTGGTTTTTTTTTTTTTTTGTTTTTGGTTTTGTGTTTCTTTTTCTTTTTTTTCTTCTGGTTAATTTAAGACGAACGAAAAAAAAATGTGTTAAAAATAGTACCCTATTGTCATAGTTTTCAGAAACCAACTCTAACCTTTCGAATATTTAGCGGTAATGGAGTCAAAATATATCCGGAGTTGAATAAAAATCTCTTACCATAAAACTATCCTGTATTTATATCAATAATTCTGAAGATTTTATTTTGTCTGTTGTCTAAATCTAACCAAACAGTTAGATTTAGAACAAAGAAATGTATATGTATTCTCTGCGGTTCTGGGCTGAAGATACAAAGACAAGCTGAATTGAAGAATACAAAATAAAATCAGACACGGAGTCACAAAAAATTCCACTCATTTCACTCATTGTGTTATATTTTCCTACTGAATCGGTTTCTAAAAACAGGACGACATGAAGAGATATTTCCCAGTCTATCACAGTGGAGAGGGAACAGTTTCGCTAACGTCGAAATGTATGCTGCTACTTGTCTCTCTCCTAGTAAAAAACTATTTCATCTTTTCAAAAATCCCCAACTCTTATGTTTTACCTCCTCTGTCACTTAACTGTGAGAGGTCTCGAGATTGACCTTTTTGTTGTTGGTCATACAACTGGTTATTAGTGTCACTGTAGCAGAAAGACAGCCACTATATTACTCATCAGTCGGTCTTTGAAGACTATGAATCGAAACCCGCCTCTGTGCTCAGGCGTTACCAAGGTGGAATTAAATACTTACGCACTACAATTTACTATTTTAGAAAGACACATTTTTATAACCAGAAAAAATCTGTAACTTACTTTAAAATTTTATTTTTTAACTCTGAATATGTACGTACCCAAAGCAGGTTCTTTTTTTAAAAAAAAAAACAGTGTATTTACCAAACACCTTGGTCACAAACAGGATGTGACTCAAGGTTAATTTATTTAAGGAGTTCATCTGATATCAACGGGAAGCTTTCATGTACCAATGCTTATAGTTGTAGGGAAATGGACTTGAGTTTAAATCTTGGACAAAACTGTTTTCATTTCTTTTAGTTCTAATGCTTTTGCGAAAGGTATGGATTCAACAATTCTCTCTCCAGATATAAGTAAATAGTAAGGTAGACTGAGATCTTTAACCTTTTTATGACAAAAACCTAGAAGGAAAACTCTTAATTCAAACTCCGCATTAAACTGACCTTGTGTCGCATCTTACTCGTTTAGAGGAGTTGATTTAATACATAAAAACGTTTTGAATGTTGGATTACTGGAAAAGATGAATCTCGAAATGTCAGTATTTTATACTCTTCATACTGCAATTAACTATTTGTGAACAAGAAACTTCTTAATTTTATACTTACAAAACCTCTTACAAATATGATTATATTCGATGAGCTAATTCCGTGAAAAATCCCGGATATTAATAATCGGGTTGGGTTATTGAATATTAGTTTTGGCTTCTGTTTTATTGTCTCTTTGCAACGCATGTTATATTTTGCCTTCATTTTATCCCCCGCTGATAGCAGTAAGCTGACGTTTGTTAATAACAATCTTAAAACGTGTAATAATCTGGAAATCAACCGAAGATATAGTAATAAAGGGGAAGATTATTTCTTTTGCAGAAGACAAACTATTTTATACCGAGCTACCAAGTTTGGTAGTTATAATAACAGGAATACTTTAACAACAAAATATGTTATTGTTTTTTTTTTTTTTTTTTTTTTGGTCTTGGGGAAAAAAGGATTCCCATTAAAACCTAGCAATAAACAATAATCAGATATATTTCTAAAACTTCAGAAAATGCAGACTTTAACAACAATATCTAGAACAATTTTGAGACCTTTATTTTATTGTCTGAAGGCAATATATATATATATATATATATATATATATGTATGTGTGTGTGTGTGTGTGTGTGTGTGTGTGTGTGTGTGTGTGTGTGTGTGTGGCATAATAGTATAATTTCAAACTGGTGGTAGCACCCAATCCTTGCCAACGAATTATACTAAAAAGACGTTTTTCACTCATTATTACCTGCTACAGTCCTCTTCCACGAGACCTCCTCCAAGTCTTAGAC
This sequence comes from Sepioteuthis lessoniana, assembly GCA_963585895.1. Taxonomy (NCBI): domain Eukaryota; kingdom Metazoa; phylum Mollusca; class Cephalopoda; order Myopsida; family Loliginidae; genus Sepioteuthis; species Sepioteuthis lessoniana. The sequence goes on along the minus strand of OY757906.1, from coordinate 42,051,662 downwards.
GGATTCTCAAGTTACTACTAAAATTATAACCTGATACAGAAATCCTGCTAAAATTAATAATTCTTTTTCTGCCTTAAATTAATTTTACGCCTTGTTTACTTCTAAAATTTTTTAAATATGTGTATTCGTAAGATTTGTCTTGAAATGTCTTGTTGAAGATTCCTAATTCATATGACCATCTTCGCAGCGAGGCATTCACCATTTCTATTCATCCATATAATGGCTAATATACCTTGGGCGACATTTTTCATGTTTCATACGAAATCGCTTTGTTAATCGTTTCCGTTTCTTAAGTCCTACTTACAGTTACTCAAAGATATGCTCATGCATGCATATCAATGCCTGGATGCATACGCACCCACACAAATGTAAATCAATGCATACATTTACCTGAATTGATGAGCTAATTCTCAAACTAAAAATTCACACACACACACACACACACACACACACACACACATACATAGACAGATAGACATGCATGCAAATATATATGACTACATAAAATATGACTACATATGTAAAACAATTTCCAGGGTATGACAATAAAATTCATCAAATGTTGAAACTGTGCATCTGTAGATCTAGTGAATGTGGATTCTCTCATCTATAACCAATCTAACCGGGAGCAGTAGTAAGTTATTGAGGCGCCTATCTAGGGATCATAGAGATCAGTGTGAGGTGCACTTTTGAATAATATTGAACAGCATCAATAGTTTCACTTTCAAAATTAAACATAACTCCTTGCTTATTATCATTTGCAAGATAGACTCAAAACCATATAATTTGTTGAAATTGTTTATATTAAGAATAGTCACTTTAAGCCATAAATATTCATAAATTATTATTATAAAATGGGAATAGCTAATTGGATTTAAATTACTGCTTCTAAAAAACCAAAACAAAAAAAAGCACTTCGGCTATTAAAGATCTAAAAATGGGTAGACATGTCATAAAACAAACCAGCCAACAGATTCAAGATACCTTAAGCATACGTGATAAAAGCGATTGTGGTACGACGGTCATTATTATTATAAAGGGATACGGTGACCCAAGTTCAAATGCTGGAAAAGGCTGTTTTCATTTGGTGTAGCAATAACACCTTTGGGTAAGTTCTGCACCCAAGTATTCGATCTCCAGCTATGGGTGAATAGTAGGATAGGTTGGTTCTTTAACTTTGGAAGAGAGGGAAACCGATCTGGATGAAGGTAATAACAAAATTCAAACCCGTTAAACTTTGCTTAAAAAGAAGAGCCCGGTTTTGGTATAAATGACATATCAACATTTCCTGGGTTATTAAATGCCAAAGCCATTTTTGTTGAAGAATAGTGGTGGAATGATTTAATCCATTTGCGGAAGTTAAATCATACAGTTCCGAAGTCCGAAGGTGAAAGTAATAGCATGACAGAAGTTTAAAATCAAAATTAAAACATTATGAAAAATATTACCAATTATGACAACCCAAAAGGCACACATCAGATAAAATGAAATAAAAACCTTGCTATGAAGTTTAATTTCGATCAAACCACACACTCATACCGACCAACAGAGAGAGACAGAGACTGAGAGAGAAATAGAAAGAGAGAAAGACTCTCTCACACACACACACACACACACACACACACACACACACACACACACACACATACACTTCCTTACTCCTCCGACAATATAGAGAAAAAGTTGATATCAAAGGGATCCAAACAGATGGAAAGATTTATCGAAAAACGAAGTTGACACTATAACGTTTTGGTTCTAAGGAACTATCATCAAGACTGGGCGGGATGATATTAGGGATGTTAAATCTACGATGGATGTTTTATATATATATATCATCATCATCATCATATCGTGCTGGCAGCACGGATATCCCTGACCCTCTTTCGCCACTCCTCCCTATCGTTCATCGCCCTAGGTAGGTCTTCAGGACAACAACCTGTATCCTCACATAGCTGCTGAATGTACGTTCGTGCTGGTCGTCCTGCTTTTGCGCGGCCGTGTGTGGGGATCCATAAGAGTACATCTCTTATGAGTTCATCTCTGCTTCTCCAGCAATGTCCTGCATGTCTGGTTCGCCTAACTTGAATAGTTTTCGTGATAGGGGGCAGGTGGCCGTACAGTTGGTGTCTAAGGGCTGAAAAGTACTATATTGAAGAGGGAGACATGGCGATTGACAATAACAGCGCAGAACAACTACCAACTAACAAGAATATAAATCGAAAACATTATAAAAAACAAATCAAAACTTGTACGTAGACCTTGCCAGAAAAATAACATAATTCATGGACAATTTAGTGTCCTTTTGCTCAATCCATTCACAGAGAAAATATAAAGAAATGCATGATAAACCAGGACTTTATATTCATTAAGAAAATACGCCAACACTTTATGATACTGAAAGCTGAAAAATTATATAAACACCAACCAAAAAACCAATAACAGAAACTTCTATTCTCAGGAACATTGTTTTATCAACCGATACAGAAGTACAGATCAAAAGACAAGATATTGTGGTTAAGGCCTATAAATGAATTTTTAAAAAACCTGTCTACTAATTCTTATACCAATGCCAACATATTATAACATATCATTAGAATAAAAAACAAATACAAAAATCTGAAATTGAAATTTAAAAAGTGAGTGACGTTAAAATTTCCACTATGCCAAAAACAATGAGAGTGCTAGGTATAATAAACTTGCGTTTGAAGGTTAGTTGGCTCGGAGACGCGATGAGGTGAAGACGAGAATTGGCCAGTTGACTGGAAGACGTGACGAGCAAAAGACGACAGTTGAACACCAGCCAGAGACGATGTAAAGCGAGACGAAAATTACGGCCCCAATTTTGACTGAGCTCCGAAAAAGAGTGTCTCAGTTGACGCCCTGATATGTAGACGAAAGCAGTAAACAAATACGCTAAAACTACCACAGAAAGCCCAGAACAAAAATCTAAGTTCTGTGTCAGCTCTCTCTTTCTACTCATGACACGTTGTTTCTCTTTTATCACGTTTCATACTCTGTTTCTTTCTCCTGATGACTATTAAAAAGTATAGTGGCGAATGAACTTTTATGTTAGTGAACAAAGAGTTTTCTATGTTCGTCACCTTTTCCCACAGCAAAGTTACAAATGGGTCCGACTATCACATAAGACGTTGTGATACACAAATGATCATGGCCAAGTGGCAATAACAGCGGTGTCTAGTTAATATCGCAACAAATGACTTTTAGCAGGAAGCAGTTATGATGATGAGTTAGACTGGTTATTTCTTGACAAAAAGACTAAGTGCCATGTTTGATGGTATTTCTGACAGTTTTTTTTTTTTTTTGGCAAATAGCATCATTTAATTCTTCTCGGTGGCTTTCTTTTAATCAATAAAACTCTAATTCATAAATTTTTAACCCATATTAGAATCAACTTTTCTATTCGAAAGAACTTTATTCTTTCCTAACATGAAATGAGCATAAAAAACTCTCTGTGCAGCAATTCCAGATTCAGCAGTTTTACAGAAAGATATAACAGCAAACACACTGTGTGCATCGTTTCAAACTGTGATGGTAACTGAATGGTATTTTTAAAGAAAAGTCATAAGCTCGATGGAGTTACTATTACAACTTGCATAAGTCTATGTCTACTAGACGAGTGAAGGTTAAAAATTGCGGAGGTATTTTGGCCACAATATTTGTAATATATATATATATATATATATATATATATATATATATATATATATATATATCGAGAGAGAGAGAGAGAGAGAGAGAGAGAGAGAGAGCACATTTCGTAGTTTGAAATTCAGTCACAAACTAGGCAACTGAAAGCGACAAACTCAAAACATGAACCAATAAAATATCAAGTAAATAAGAAACTGTGATATGACAAAAAGCCACACATTCTATTGTTTATTCAAAATAGCTGTTTATCATTTGACTGCGTTAATTCCAGATTGTTTTAGAATAGAAACCAAAGAAAAAGACTGAATCATTCTAAAATTAACGATTGAAATATATTTAAATAATTATTGCGTAATGTATTTATTTTTTTTAACAACTTTGTCTTTCTGTTGTAATAATTCTTCCGTTTTTGATTGAAAATCTTGTTAATTAGAATCTTCTGGCTATTTTTCAAACAATTTGATTTTTTCTTTTGTTTTTACAACTGACGCCATACTTTGAATGTGTGAATTTATTATTCCTTGAATATGAGCAGACCTTCTAGCTAAACCCCGGAACAAGTAACAGCCAAGTCACGCTCTTTATACGTATGCTGACACAGAAAGTTTTTGTCATATTCCTTTTTTCAATCACGTATTAAAGCACGCACATGCTGTTTTCTTTGATGTGTTTATCGCAATTATTTACGGCAAGTTTGTCTATAAAACAGTTTTTACCGTATTCTTCAGCTTAAAAGTGACTATTCTTTCTTCAACAAACAATGAAACTAAAACAAAATATTATTTTCTTGAAAAACAAATGTTTCCTTAAAGTCGGGTTTTACTTAATTATCTGCGTTTGATCTCTAAATAAAACGATGGCGATTTTAAATAAAGAACCAAGTGTTTCGATTAAAAAAGGCTTTCAATAATTTGTAGCAATTCATTTCAAATAGACAATCAAAATATTTGAACTGAACTTGTATCTAAAGACAAATATCTGTAACGATTTTTCTTCGGTTACAATTAATCTAAATCAATTTATTCGAAAATACAAATTATCTATTATATGTTACATATATAACGGATCGAAACACTTAATAGATTTACCAGTCAGCATTTTTGAGCATCGTTACTTATTACTCTAGCATCATGTAATTTACATTGTTTAACAGTATATAAAACCTTGTATATATAATGTAATGGTGATCTTGGATACAAATGCTTTGCTAGCAGTTGTCAAGTATTCTTAACACTATTATTTCGTGGACACTTCTATGGTTTCAGGAATAAACTGCCACAAAATGTACAAAACATCACACGAAGTCATAAACCTTATCCAGAAAACCATGAAAACCGGGATATTGGAATTGACAGCAGGAGGAAGAAGCTTAGCTGAAACAAAGATCCAAAGAAGTATTTTTCAAGATGCACTATCACAGTTACTATTTATAATTGCGATGATGCCACTTAACCACGTACTGAGAAAATGCACAGCTGGATACAAACTAAGTAGATCGCGGGAAAAGATCAATCCCCCTAATGTACATGGATGATATCAAACTATTTGCAAAAAATGAAAAAGAAGTGGAAACTCTAATGTATTCTGTGAGAATATACAGTCAGGGCATAGGAATGGAATCTGGCATAGAAAAATGTGCCAGGCTGGGAATGAAAAGTGGTAAACGACATCTAACTGACAGAATCGAACTACTCAATCAAGACAAGATTAGAACGCTCCGAGAGAAGAAAGCGCACAAATACTTGGGCATCTTGGAGGTTGACACCATCAAAAAAGTGGGGATGAAAGAAAAAAAGACAATATCCACAGGATGACTACTGGGTCTCTCATGTTGGCAATCAGGAGCGCACCTGCCGATCGTTACACCCGGGCCTGTTGCTTTGGTTCCCCGTTGATAGAATATTTTGATTCAATATTTATATCAGGGGTTGTATATTGTGGCTATACCAAACTCAGGGGTTGTTTAAAATCTGCGTCGCTGACACAGACGTGATCTGGTTTTCTCAAAGAGAACTCCTAAGCCCGTCACACACAAAAAGCAAAAATCAAACGGAAAAAGTGTTTTCCCTCTTCTGCTTTCTTTTGTCCTTGTCCTTTCCAACCACACTTTCCTTAAGTTTTAACTTAGTAAAAGTCTACGTTTATGCTACTTTTAAAAACCAGGGGTATTGTAAGTCCCAAACAGTTGACTAGTGAGAACCAGTTATTGTAAGATTAATCCTGTAAGGATTATTTCGGTCCGGTTATTCTTGGAATAACAAATAATAATAGTAATAATATTAAAACAAGTGACAGAAAACAGGCTTATTAATACTAACATTTGAGCGATAACATAGTTAACTTCTTGGGTCGTCAGTTTTCGATTAAGGCATGATAGTAGGCCTCTGTCGAATATTCTTACCTTTGACTTAGATGCTTGCACATATCTGCTTCGAAGCTATGTCCCTTCCCACTTGATGTTTCGCTTTTTTCCTCCACTATTCTTAATTACTTTGCCAGAACGAAAAATTTCAATTGAACAGGTACTACCTTTATACAGGCATAGGCATAGAAAAATGTGCCATGCTAGTAATGAAAAGTGGCAAACGACATATGACTGAAGAAATGGAACTACCAAATCAGACAAGATTAGAACGCTCGGAGAAAAAGATACCTATAAATACTTGGGCCTCTTGGAGGCTGACACCATCAAACAAGTGGAAAAGAAAACAAAATTCAAAAGAATATCTCAGGAGAACAAGAAATCTACTCGAGACAAAACTATCTAACAGAAACCTTATGAAAGGAATAAATACCTAGACTGAACCCTTCGTTAGATATTCGCGACCCTTTTTAAATTGGACCTGAGAAGAAATTAAACAAATGGACCAAAGAACAAGAAAACTAATGACCATGCATAAGGCATTACATCCCAGAGACGACGTTGAGAGACTATATGAATCAAGAAAGAAGAGAGGAAGAGGACTTCCTAGCATTGAAGACAACGTTGACGCATCGATACAATGACGTGAGAACTACATAGAAAAACACGAAGGAGGACTGATTAAAGTCACTAGAAACGATACTGACAACAAGATGGCCAATAGAATGGCAATAACTAGGAAACAAAAATTAGAAGAAAAACAACTATATCAGCGTTTTAAACGACTAATAAACAACACCTCATACGAGAAAACCTGGACGTAGCTAAGGAAAGGGATCTTTAAAAGAGAAACAGAATCTCTCCGAATAGGAGCACAAAACAACCCCATAAGAACCAATCATATCAAAGCGAGAATAGATAAGACGCAACAAAACAGCAAATGTAGGCTCTGCGTTGACAAAGATGAAACCATCAATCAAATTAAGCGAATGCAGCAAATTAGCACAGAAGGAGTATAAGACTATACACGACTGGGTCGGCAAGGTGATTCACTGGGAGATATGCAAGAAATGTAAATTTGACCATTCGAACAAATGATATATGCACAACCCAGCAGGTGTCCCGGAGAATGACACACACAGATTCCTATGGGACTTTTACATACAAACAGATCACCAACTCTCGACCAGAAGACCAGACCTTATAGTAATCGACAAAAAAAGAGAACATGCAAAATTGTGGACATTGCTGTCCCGGTTTCAGAATTAAACTGAAAGAAAGTAAAAGGAAGGATAAGTACCTCGAACTTGCTAGCGAATTGAAAAAAACTTTGAACAAGAGGCGACGTTATACCATTCGTGATTGGTGCATTCGGTAAGTAAAGGACTATTAAAGGGACAGGAGGCCTTGGAAGTTGGATGATCCACGACAGACTGGCTCTCGAAAAACAGAAAAAGTTATACCCGAATAGATGACCAAATGAAAAGATCACTCTAATCCCAAAAGACCCTCAAAAAGGAACAATCACCAACAATTATAGACCTATAACGTGCCTACCGTGATGCCCGTGGTGTAATGGTTATAGTCGAAGGATATGGACACGGCGACCCGGGTTCAAATCATGGATGACTCTGATTGCATTTCACATAGCTCTAATACCCTTGGGAAAGGTATGAATCCAAATATTCTCCCTCCAGCTATAGGTAAATAGTAGGGCAGACTAGGTTCTTCAGCTTTGGTGAAGCAACTAGTCTAGGAGAAGGAAAACTCTGAATCCAAACCTGTTAAACTCCACTTAAAAATTGACCTTGTGTCATATCCTGCTCGAGCGAAGGGGTTGGTAAATATGATAACGTACCTACTGATGATATGGAAAATACTTACAGTACAAATTAGGGAGGAGATTTACTACTACCTAATTCGCTACGGACTATTACCCGAAGAACAGAAGGGATGCCACAAGGGAACAAGGGGTACAAGTGATTTACTCTACTTGGATAAACACACTCTCAGGGAGAACGAAACGACACAAAACAGGTTTCTATGGCGTGAACTGACTTCAAAAAGACATAAGAGAAGTTCCTGCAAAGCTAAGATTATAGACTATCACAAAATATGTCAGATAGTCAACAGTCATTAAATTTTTCGAGAGAATTATGAAAAATTGGAGAGAGGAATTGACAGCAGGAGGAAAAATCTAAAACTTTGGTGAAAATCCAGAGAGATATATTCCCGGGAGATATGCTGTCACTCTTACAATTTTTCCTCGTGATGATGTCACTCAGTCACAAACTTGGGAAATGCATAGGAGGCTACAAACTTACTACATTACAAGAAAAGATCAACCACCAAATGTACGTAGATGACATCAAACTGTTTGCTAAAAACGAAAAAGAATTGGAGACTCTAATATAAACACTAAGAATATACAGTCAGTATTCAGAGATGGAATTTGGCATAGAAAATAGTGCCATGCGAATAATGAGAAAAAGACAAATGTCGAAAGGAATGGAACTACTTAATCAAGAAAAAATCAGAACGTTTACAGTAAAAGAAACTTACAAGTATTAGGCAATATTGGAAGCGGATAACCTCGAACAAGTGGAAATAAAAGACAAAAGAACAAAAGAGTGCCTCGGAAGAACATGAAAACTTCTGGAAATCAAACTATATTTAAAAGGGCAAAAGAATAATTACAGCGACCAGAAACGGCACTGACAATATATATATATATATATATATATGAACTGAGCAACAATAACTAGCAAACATAAATGGGAAATCTAAGGGTGAATCGATATTATCCAATATATAGCATTGTTAAGATCAGCCTGAATACTGATAAGAAGAGGAGATTTTTTATCACTCGGACACCAGTAAAAGACCATGAGGTAACGTTAGTGTGAAAAACACAGAAGGAGTAATAATAGTTGTTTTAAATCAACTCTTCTAGGACACTCAGAGATATTCCAGCCCTTCTGTTTTAGTTAGGGAAAATGTTTGTAAATGATATGGCAAGTTTTATAACTAAAAAAATGACTATTAGTATAGCAGTGCTGACTTTAGTTCCTTGATTATACTTTTTGAATATTCTTATCTTTCGTTGATATTACTACAGCAACTGGTTATGCGAAGATCGATTCAAATAAATTACTCTACCTTATTGAATCTGAAACAAAGGACTTCAGATATCAGTGAATGTGTGAAAGAAAAGGATGGGTTTGAGAAGAAGAAGAAGAAGAAGAAGAAGAAGAAGAAGAAGAAGAAGAAGAAGAAGAAGAAGAAGAAGAAGAAGAATGGGAAAAGACAGAATAGGGAAAATAAAGAGATTTTTGTATGTACACAGAGAAATACAAAAGAAATAAGCGAATGCATGAAAGTAATATATATATATATATATATATATATATATATATATATATATATATATATATATATATATAGAATACTTAGTCCAGTTAAACCGGAGTTAGGAGTAATTCCATCAGGACAAGAAATTATTCGTGAATGAATATTTAAATCTTCCTGGTAAAGAGCTCAATGTACCAATTATACAGAGCAATAATTTCTTTAAGAAAAAACAAATTTTATTATTCGTGAATGTATATATGTATATATATATATATATATATATATATTGAAAGAGAGGGAGAGAGTAAGAGGGGAGGAGAGAGAGGAGAAGGAAATGAAAGAAGATAGAGAAAGATACATATAACAAAATAGAAGCCTAATCACAGACTGAAAAGCAAGATTAAAGAAGATTAAAGAAGGAGATTTAAAAAAGTGACAAATCCCCAAATAATAAATGTATGATGAGAGCAGTAAAGAAAAGAGCTGAAATGATATGAATATAACAACGATCGAAAGAGGAGACGGAACATTGCCAGAGATAGTACTAAAGGAACAACAATGAGAATGTCTCGATAACAAATGACGCGTATGACCAAGCCATTGGACCGTTAATTAATATGGTTTTGATCAAAGACAGTAGACGCCTAACGGTGCAATTGGAAATTGAACTATCACTGTAGGTTTAATACAAGCTGTTACATGAAAGGCGTCATAAAATCTATTAAATTAGATCGCAAGAGGATATATCTTATGCACCGACAATTGTAAGATGTATGAGTCGGATGAATAGCCACGGGTAAAATAGCCAAAGTGACTTGATCTTTTATTGTTTCAGTACATTTGAATTTGTCTTAGTCACGAAGTTTATGAGCTCTATTTCAAAATTATGTCCAGTTTATTCAGAGAAACTTGTATCAAATGACCAATGACCAATATGGGTTAATTTGGAATATCCGAAAAAGCTGTTCGAACCTCACTGGAGATTGTAGTTTTAGTATCTTTAATCAATGGCATATAAATCTTCGTGGATTATTTAAAGTCAAAGCAATCCCAGAAAAAAGACAGTTACGATACTATTTCATCAGTACCTGAGGGGGCTAATAGGAGTTGATGCCTTTCCTATAGCATTAATTCAAAAGTGAACGTAATAGCGTAAGTAGTTCAAACTCGCTGACTATGAAGTCACAGTTTAGCACATTAGCCACATCACCACGCAAACCCCTCTCAGGAAAATGCAGTAAATTTAACTTTTGTTTTAAATGATTTGTAGATTCTTTATCATCTATAAATTAACCAATTGAATATTTTGTTATATTGAACATCATTTCATATCAATCCTTTGAGTACGTTTTATATATCAACAAAGTTATAAAAAAGTACTTTCATAATATATTTTCTTAATTTCATAAAAAAAAAATGAAACTAATATTTCTGCGTTTGTTTCAACTACTACTATGTTCTTTCCATCGTTCTTCGTGGATATATTGTCATATGCCTTGAAAGGTTTCCGAGTGGTTTGTTGTTTGTTATTTGGTTTTTAGGGTTTTGGGTTTAGATATCTGACTAAGTAGGTTTTCTTCTCTACCCCTCAATCTTAATTCGCTGGGGTCTTCTTGTTTGCAAACGAATTCCTGAACAGAGGAAGAAAAAAGCCAAGATACCTTTTGAATTTTAGCTTCATTCAGGGTTCAACAACCATTCTATGGGTGAGGAAATTCTTCCTCAATTCTTTGGAAAATGTCATTCCTCCCAGACTAGGTATTAAAATATACTAGACTTCTACGATGTAGTCATGTCCCGTTGTACTTTTTACGTGTATTTCAGTGATAAGTCTTGCTAGCTGCAGACAAAATCCGCACGCAAAACCCGGGATTTAGCAAAAGGGTGTGCTAACTTGCTAGCAATAAAGAAAATGTCTTTTCAGTCTGAGGAGTACCGCCGAAATGAGATTGAATTTCTCCTTTTCGCAGTGATGGTCCCCTTTCCGGGCATGCATCACTCGTATTTCTTGTTAGGAGCTTTTGTGAATTTCTGAGCTTCTTGAACTTATTTTATTTTATTTGTTTCATTTTTATTTTTATAATCTCTATAGCCTAAGAATGCATGGAACAATGAATCTGTGCTTTAACATCAGCTCAGACCTGGGCAATCTGCATAGAACGCAAACAGTTGCCCATGTTGAGGATCTATTATATTTACGACATCGATGTAGTCCAAGTAACAGATTTAGCGGAAAAAATTCACTGAATGAATTCACATTCAGCATTTTAGTCGGACTGACTGCAGAGGAGTGGAAAAACAGTTGCTGAAATTTATATGGCAAATAGATGTATTCAGTTTCGTTTCGGTGTCTGCAGCAACTTATTGTAAAACTTAACATAAGTGCCTTTGCATGAGTTGCCAGAACGAGGCTGAACATGTTTGACTGTCTTCAGTATCCCTCCCCTAAGTTTTTATCACTTCACTTTTATTCTGCCGCATTGGTTGCTGAATCTTTCATTCAGTGTTTTTCTATTCTTTAATCTGGTTACACTTACCATGGCCAAAAAGCCCAGTTTACCCTACTATATATATATATATATATATACATATATATATATATGAATACATACTTTGGACGTGTGTAAAATAATTAAGATGGTAATTAATAATATTATTTTGTTGATAATTGAATATATTAATTTGTTATTATTTAGTTTGGTCAGGTATAGATTATTCAGGGGCCTTTTAGTTTAATAGTACTCAGGGTCGCGTGCGCTTGCACGAGATTATGAAGCTAACAATTATCATCGTCTTCCGGAAACCCAAATGTAAATAAAATACACTTGCGTCATGTCACAGAGTTTGATTGAGGTACAATAAAATCTTATTGAAAGTTAGGGACACGTGTGATGATCATGATAATATAACGCAAAGATTTAGTGAGGTGTCGTCACACCAATGATATACTTAATTTTAGAATATATCAAAATTAGTCGGCTTGAAAATTAGTCAGTTCAGACCCACAGAGCGGCTAGCTTAGTTGGGGTTCGACGTTGATACCAATCGGTCAAGTAGAGGGGTGGATGTCTCTTTGTGTTTGCCAAGCTGGGGTCCATATATAGACATTTACAAGACTCGCTATCTATCTGTCTCTGTCTCTCTCTAGTGCTTCGATTGCTGCGTGGAAACTGTATGTAATATGAACCATAAAACACCTTCGTATCTTGAACAGCTGAGTCGCCTGTTTGAAGATGTGCAGCATCTATTGATGTTCAAGATGGTGCTATAGTATTGCACTCTTCACTTTCGGTACCGTGCTCTCATAGGATCATATTTGGTATCCTGAAAACCATTGTATCTCAATATATTATGATTGTATTTATCAACAACTTGTCACAAGCAATATGTGACACAAGATCAAATATTGAGCTGTGTGTGATAGACATGAATTTCAAATATTTCTCTTACCAAGACCGGATGCCATACCAAGATTAAAGAGCAAGTCTATTCTCTTCTTCAACCATAGCTGGAGGGATAATCGTAAGATGCATACCGTTTCCATTGGTATTGGCGCTATGCAAAACGTAAACAGCCTCGTCCAAGATTTGAACTCGGGCCTCCGCGTCCATTTACACCACGAATGCCTCATATTAGTCAGTTTGAAAATAAAGTGAATATATCAGAACAATCACACTTTATATAGAGTAAGAACATTTTCTATAATATTGTTAGACAGGAGCATCTTCATCAATTAGTGGGAAAATAATGCACGAGGCATTCACAAGCAGAAAAGAACTCTCGAAGGATTAGCAAGCAGCTGTCAGAAAAGCGAGCAAGAAAGCAATTAGACAGACACTCCATCGGATAGGAATCCCTTGTCGAACCCCAGGAAAGACCTCTCTAATAAAACTCTCAAGCACATAAAGACTATTTAACAGATTCCCTGTCTGTGTCTCGAACAGTCTGCTTTGTGCGAAGACAAAATAATCACTCGAGAATAAATGCAAACTCTGTGGTGGAAAATGTTCGTGATACGTCAACAGAATAAAGGCTACATCATTTAAAATACCATTCCGACTGTTAAGCAGAGTATAATAATTTGGGGTTGTTTTCCTGTCAATCATATGGTTTGCTTTGGTTTCTTTGTTTTAATGGCATATCAATCTTTGTTGGTTATTTAATGCAAAAGCCAGCTTTCTAGAAGAACAGTAGTGATACTATTTAATCCATAGCTTAGAGGCGAAAAGGGATCATAACTTTCCCCGCGGTATTTGTCCGAAAGTGAACGTAATAGCACGAGTGGATTTCGAACTCACATCCTACGATTCCGAAGTCCATTGCTTTAACCATTACACCACGAGGATACCCCCATCCTATGAGTACAGTGCATATGATCGAAAGAGTAATGAGTAGTTCTAGGTATGGAGAAATAGTGGCGAAAATAATTTAATCGAGAAAATTTCTTAATATGCCGAGTCGTTGGATCTTTCAGAGAGACAACGGCTCTAAGCTTAGAGCAATGGAATTATTCAACAAATAGATCTGTTAAATAGAAAAGTCCTACTCGAGATTTTTTTTATGACTGAAAATGACATTATCAGTATTTTCCTATAAATGTATCTACCAAGTTATTAACTTTTTCAAATGTTTTTGAGTGGCTTAGTCAGTTGCCAGACCTAAATTCCATCGAAAATCCACAGGGAAAACTCAAAGAACTAGTTCATCAAAAGAATGAGTGACCTCAACTTAATAATTAAACGTATAGGTCATAGAATTGTTAGTAATTTCATCCACCAAAATATTATGAATATGTGGTAATTGATATATTATATATTAGATATACTGAAACAATGTTTTCATATATATATATATATATATATATATATATATATATATATATATATGCTAGTTGCCAGCTGGTCTCAGTTCTATTTGTCTATAACTATATATTTTCAACAATCCATTGCAATTATTTTGTTTTTATTGTATTTTCATTTGCAGCTGGGATTCGGCTCAGGCAGGTGAATTTGCTAAAATCGCTAAATCATCTACGTTGTCTGTGTCTGTCATAGTTGCTGCAGTTTATCCCCTGCTTCTCGTTATTCTTCGTTATTTTTTTTTAATGAGAAAGAATATTGGATTGTTTGGCGGGGTCGTTAGTTTTTATCAGCCGTCTACAAATATTTATAAAATTGCCCTGCATTAGCTAGCCGTAGATTGGCCTCTCAGAGATGACGAAAGCAAATATTAGCAATGACAAATATCAGTACGTATTCCAGCCTTGTAACTTAGAAGGCGTACTTTTTCTATCGCACACCTGAAAGCAAAATGGCTTCCCAATTTCCAACAGTTCATGGGCCCAGGGCAGCAAAATTTTTTTTTGTTGGCGATGAATCGAAGTATGCGTTGCGGGAAGTGAAGTTCCTAGGATATCTTAGAATTTAACATTTACATCAAATTACCGGCACCAACAGATAAAATGAGGATATGGACTTCGTAGAAAAGCGTGCTACCGTCTTCGCCGAAGCTCATTCAGTATTTGGGTGATAAAAGTTTATCATTAGTAATAAGAGATGCAATAGACAATAGAAGAAAGGCCTTAACAATATTAAGGAAACATTATTTATCGAAAGGAAAGCAGAAAGTTATTTCTCTCTATACAGAGCTAAGATCTTTGAGAAGATTGGAATCAGAGCATATTAGAGACTATATAATAAGGGTAGAGATATTTCTAATACTCTGAAAGAAGGTAGGAACTTATAGACGACGGACTTTAGATTGCCATGGTTTTAAAAGGAATACTACCGAATATTAAACCTTTTACAACGGTCATAACCCAGAAGAAGGACTAGACATTTTCTGAATTTAAGGTATGTTTAAGAAGTTGTGAAGAAACAGAGCGTATGTGTCACCGCCCAGATGAATCAAACAATATATTACAAATGAAGACCACGTTTAAAAAGATTGACACAAGGAATAAACTTGGGGTAAGTATCCATCCTCACTATGAAAATAAATCAATAAATTATAATTATAACAATTACCAGAAGCCTAAGCATAGAAGAAAAAAACTATAAAATACCCCCACCAGGGAAGACAAATATTATTTGTACACTTGTAAAAAGAAAGGCCACGAAGCTTTTTAATATCGAAAGCCAAGTCAAAAGATTTTTGTCAGAATATAAGAACCTTTTTTAATGGCCAAACCTATTTTTTTGCTTTAGGATATGATATTTTTTCGGAAAAGAGTAATTTATAGGTCGACTGCGGTGTTACTGAACATTTAATAACTGATAAATCAAATTTATTAATTTTGAGCAAAATTTTGAACGAGGGAACTATTTTGTTGAATTAGTTGATGCGAGCCGAGCGTCTAATATAGAGCTGAAAAGAGATAACGCCTGCATTTATCTACGCAATAGCAAAGGACACATATGTAGATCTATTTTAAAAATCCATTATATATAATAACTTATCATCATCGTGTCGTGCCACCACCACGGATATCCCTGACCCTCTATCGCCACTCCTCCCTATTGTTCATCGCTTCTGGCTGGTCCTCTGAGCTACATCCCGTATTCTCACAGAGCTGCTTTATGTAGGTTCGAGTTGGTCTCCCTGCTTTTGCTTGGAGAACATCACTTATGAGCTCGCCCCCGCTTCTCTAGCAGTATCCTGTATGCCTGGTTCGTCTAACTTGGATAGTTTTCGTGATGGGAGGTAGGTGACCGTACGGCTGGTGCTTTGTTGGGTGTTGCCTCCAAGACTTGTTCAAAATTGTTCGCAGCACTCTTGTGTATTAGAACATATTTTCAGTAAAAGCGGCAACAAAAAATGGTGCGCACATAATTTTTGAGAGTGATAACAGCCAATTAATTTACTCTAATGGAGCAGTTTTTAACATAATGCAGTGAGGACTTTTGTATTATCTGAAAAATATCGTTTCTGCCTGAAATGCCACTTACGAGTTACATACTTTGCATAAAATCTTAGGCCACTGTTACAAATCAGATATTAAAAAGGAATGAACATAATACCGACGTCAAATTATGCTTCAAGCTCTGATGTATATATATTCAAGGGAATGTGTCTAATGACAGAAATAAAACCTTGGATCGCAAGGCAACAAAAATTTCTGCACTCGTACACAATGTTTTAGCAAGCCCTATTCAACTCTTAGCAAAAGATGGTAATAAATATGTACTTAATTTTATTGATTACAATTCTGGCCTTACAATATTATACTTCTTAAAACACATGTCCGACACTTTGCCCACTACAACGAAATATCTTGCTGACATCGCCCCTCACGGCCATGTAAAATGTTTACGGACAGACAATGGAACTGAGTTCACTTCTGAACCTTTTCAACGGTTACGTGTACTTAATTGAATCAAACACGAGCAGTCAGCACATTATTACCCGTATCAAATTGGAACCGCTGAACGGTAGTAACGAACTTTATTTCTATGGCAAGGTGGCTCCTAATTGAGTCAAAATTGCCCCAAAACTTGGGGGTTTACGCATTGATGGCTTCAGCGTTGTTATAATAAAAACACAAGAAAAAACCCATTTGAATGTTTTACAGCTTCACAACCAAACTTAAATAAGATGCATATTTTTGGTACGACTTGATTTTAAAACACCAACTATACGACCACCTACCTCCAATCACGAAAACTATCAAAGTTAGACGAAGCAGACACGCAGGACAAAGGGAAGAGCTCATAAGTGATGTACTCCTATGGACCCCCACATATGGCCGAGCAAAAGCAGGACAACCTGCTCGAACATACATACAACAGCTATGTGAGGATACGGGATGTGGCCCAGAGGATCTGCCAGAGGCAATGAACGATAGGGAGAAGTGGTGAGAGAGGGTCAGAGATATCCATGCTGGCAGCACGACATGATGATGGTGATGATTTTTTTTTTTTACATTATAAAACAAAATTAGATCCAGGCTGTGAAAAAGGCATCTTTGTCGGTAATGATTAACAAAGCCCAGCTAACTTGATTTATTTTCCGGAAACAACGGCTATTAAAGGATTTATGTGTGTAAAATGCATCGACTCTTATGATAATAGTCCACTATCGAAACAGGATAAAAACAGCGAATTTCCGAACTGCATAACCATCACAAATGACGAACAATCTAAAGATAACCGAAACATCGAAAAGGAGGGGCAAAATAGACGATATTCAATCTGACAAAGAAGAAAACCTGACTTTTGATGACTGCTGTACGATGCGTACAATCCCCCTTACTTATACTAAGGTCGTTAACTCTGTCGACTGTGAAAATATATGTTGGCAATGCAAAAGGAATTTCATACCTTAGTAGAAATGGCATAAGGCTCCAAGAAATAAAAATATTGTCGGTCGTAAGTCTTTTTTTCTATAAAAAGTAAAAGTGATGGAAATCATGAGTATGAAGCTCGTTTCGTAGCCAAAGGCTACTTGCATATATATGGCAAAGATTATAGAGAAACTTTCACCCCGACAACAAATATGGCTTCCATAAGGTTACTCTTTCAAATAGCAGTCTAATATGACTTGTTAATTCATCATATGAATGTTAAGAGTGCATATGTAAATGCTCCCTTAGACTATGAAATATATGTTGAACCGCCAGAAGGCTTTGAAGGTAAGAATGGAAATTATGTTTAGAAACTCCAAAAATCCTTATATGGGTTAAAGCAGAGCGGCCGAACTTGGAATAAAACATTCCATACTATTTAACTACACAAAATTTCGTGCAGTTACCTGTGTGTAGTTTGGGGTGGATGATCTCCCTGAGTGTTGAACCCGGGATTGAACCAGGGACCTTTAGATTTCAGTCTAAAGTGCTTGCGGGTTTCTTGCTACACCATTTCCCTCTTTGCGTTCCTCCTCCAATTTCCTCCTTCTTTTCCTCACTCTCCTTTTCTCTCTCGCTCTCTCTGTGCTTCTCCTTTCGTTCCTCTTCCACCTTTTTTCCAGTTTCTCCTTTTGTCTGCTTCTGCTTCTCGCCGAGAAACTGACGCAAAAAAAACAAGTCGTCACCGGAGGAATTGGTCGGTTTTTATTCACGCTATAATCCATTTTCTCAGCCTATAAAATTCCACTCAGGGCCCCCCTCTCTTTTTTCCTTTAGAATGGGCTGTTGCGTTTGTGGTACACACTCTATTTGACTCTCATTCTGACCATAAATATCAGAAGCTGACCGATATTCAGGAGCTATTGAGACAGGATTTTACCTCATCTCATTGTGACCACTTCTCCCGGCTGGACTAAATTTCTGACCTTGTTTGGATTTTGAGTTAAGTCATTTTTTTGTCTCTTATTTTAGTTTTTCTCATTCACCCTTTTTAGTTTAGGTGTCCCATCATTTATGGCCGGCCGGTCAGACGGCTCGGCCATAAAGGCCTTATTCTCCCCAAATAAGGGTGACCCTCCCCCCCCTGAAAAAGAAAATAAATCACCCTCCCCCCAAAATGCCCCTCCCCCTGACCAAAAAGAAAAATCTCCACAAAAAACTATCCACCCTTGACAAAAATGTCCCTCCCACCGACAAATCATTGGCTAAAAATGCCCCAGAAAAAGAAAAAGAGAAACAAGAAAATAGTTGGACAACCCCTCCAAAAATCCAGGTCGACGTCGACGACTTACTCCAGCGGGCAAAGGCCATCTCCAGCGAAGTGCAGGAGCATGGGCTTATGTTCAATTTGGAGGAAGTAAGACAAAACCAAAAAAAAAAAAAAGAACGGTGTCTGTCTTTGTTGTGGATAAACGTCCCCGCAAGATCGTGAAACCCGCCAAAGACATGGTCTTACGTCAACTTTCCAGCCTGGGCGTAAAGGCACAAGCTATAATAGGTGGTACCTCTTACGCTTTCTGGGATATATTGATACCGACAGTTGAAGAAGCCGTCGCCCTAACGAAAAAACCCCTAGAAAACAAAGAATACTTCTTCAGGACTGAATACATGGGGCGGCGGCGGACCACGGTATCAATATATGAGGTCCCTAGCTTCCTCAGCGATGCAAATTTAGCTGCCTATATGCTACAATTTGGTGACATCGTCCCAGCGACTCATTACGGAATGCGTGGGGAATGGAGGTTCGACATTATGTTGGATGCCAAGACCTTCTACTCCGTTCCCAACTGGTTGGAGGTGGAAGGGCACAGGCTTCCTGTCATCGTTTCAGGAAGGAAACCCGCCTGCTGACACTGTGGCGAGATTGGTCACCTCTCCGCAATTTGCCCGGGGAAGAAGGCCCTGAAAAAGCCCGACCAAAAACTAGGTACCCTCCCACCTGTTGTATCAAACACCGAAAAGGAGGCTCCCGTTGTCTCACCCACGCCAGCGGGTATTATAAAAAAACACTCTCCCATCGTCCCCTACGGTTAATACCGAAGTGTCGGGGGCCGAGTGGCTGACTGTGGGAAAAGGTGGGAGGAAGCTCCAACCTGTGGATCCTCACTCCCGAAAGTTGTCTCAGGTGGGCATCAACAGTCCACCCCCCTCACAAGCAAAGTCCAACATAAATAGTTCTCCATCAAAAACATATGCCCAAAAAACAACTTCCCCCAAACCTAAATACCCAGCCAAGACCAAGACCCCACCTAAACAGCCCACTCCTCCCAAGGTCAGATCTTTTAGCCCAGGCCGGGAGAAATTTGAAAAAACTTCTTGAATTCAAAAAGCGGCTGGACCAGGAGCGCAAATCTTCTCCACGACCAGATCACCCTCATTCCACCCCTTCATCTCCAAAACAGCCGCGCATTATCAAACCACCATCAACACCACCCCAAAGATCCATGCCACCACCACTGATAACCATTTTGATACCAAAGAAAAAGGGACCCGCTCCCTCCGCTGCCGTTAGATTCACCGCCGATTAGACCGTCTCCACCACCAGCAACAGCACCTTCATCTCCAAGCACAAAACGGCAGCGGAGTTCATCCATAGACAATTCGGGGGATGAGGTCTCAAAACACCAAAAAAAGAAAGAAAAACCTAGACATCATTCGGGAACCAGCATCTGCCAGGTAGATGAGGGGCCCCTGGATCGTCTCAACAAGGTCCAGCCGCAACTCTTAAAGGATTTGAGAGTCCTCCACAATTTCAAGGAGGTAAACGGACGAAATGTGGAAGACCCCAAAAATTTCCCCAACTCGTGGATCACCACAGTCATTCGAAAGGGCTGAGGGTCGGAAGGCGTCATGAAAATGCTCGGAGAGGCAAATGAGGCCCTCGGCCCGATATCATATCTGAAAGACGATCTCATTTCTTGTAAGGGTCTCGTTGGGAGGGTCCCTGTTGTTTTGCACCCCTCCCTTTATAGGGCCCTAAAACTAACCTATCTGCGGGACGTCGGGGGTCTCGCTCATGACGGAGCTATCACTAATGAGATGGCCACAGGATCCATGAGCCAGACCGTCGGTGTCCTGACCCCAGCCATGTTTAGTCCGGGCACTCAACCGCTGCAAATGTTCATGATGGATTTAAGGCTCGCAAGTTTAAATGGCCGCGGCCTGAGGTCGGTTTCTAGAAGATCCCATTTATTTTTATACCTCTAGCGTCGCGGCATTGATATATGTTGTTTACAGGAGACTCGCTTTGACTCCAACTTCCATGAAGGTATTCTGTCGAAGGGCTATTTGTCCTTCTCGGCATATTTTGATGGTCGTTCCAGAGGTGTCACCTGGCTAATAAGTAGACGTCTGGACGCTACGTGTGCTCTTGTTCTTTCAGATCCGGTGGGCAGACTTTGTGTTGTGGACGTTACCATAAAGGATAAGGCATTTCAGCTGATTGGGGTTTATTGACCCAACGCTACCAGTGAGCTCCCTGCCTTTTTCCGGCGCATCAAGCCGTACGTTGTTCCGTCAAAACGGATAATTTTAGTGGGAGATTGGAACGCCGTCCTTGATCCCAATTTAGATAGAGGGGCTATTAGTGTGGGTATTAATACCTTGGAATCCAGATATTTTCGCAAGTTTGTCCAACGACTTGATCTCGTTGACAAATTTCGCGAAAGGCATCCAAATAAGATAGCTTGGACTTGGACCGGTAGGGGCGCCTCGGCCCAGTTTATAGCTATTTGGACCGAGTGATAGTTAAGCGAGTCGACTTAGACTATATAGGTGGTCCAAGTTTCGATCCCTACAAAGATTCCGACATCAAATTCTTATGTGTGTCGATTAAGTTAGATAAGGGAAGAGTTGAACTTCCAGTAACCAGACATCCTTCATCTATGTAGGATGTCCGGTTACTGGAAGTTCAACTCTTCCCTTTTGGCTGAGGATGACTTCCGGAACCAGCTAGAACTAATGATAAAGCGGGAACTAACGGGGGCTATTATGGGAAATAGGTGGTGGGCTAACCTTAAGGATAGCATTAGATCCTTTTCTACCGACTATGGTAGGAGACTCAAGTCAGGCAGGGTAGCGGAGCAAAGATCGATTAAGGATAATCTAGATAGGGTGGTTTTGGCGGGAGACAGTGTGCAAGTTAACGTAGCTAAGGCCGAGCTGGCCTCCTTGCAAATTAAGGAGTACCAAGCTCTGGTAGTTAGGGCTAGGTTAAAGAGAATGTCCTGCGAGGCGACGAATATGGCCCAGGAATTACGGGCCGAGGAACTCAGGCAGATCGGCATATCGTCAGTGTCACATCGCCGGATGGGCAACGTCGAACTACAAACGAAGCCATCTGTAGGGAGTTCCGGCAGTATTTCTTGAAACTTTTCACCAGGGAGCCCGGACTGAGCTCTGCTCAGTTCGACACCTATCTTGCCGACTTCCCTCGCCTTTCGGCGACTGAAGCGGCTGGGTGTGAGGGGCGCATAAAGGAGGAGGAGATTCGGGAAGCACTGAAGTCGGTCGGGCTGGAGAAGTCTCCCGGAATTGATGGACTACCCTATGAAGTGTACTTGAAGCTGTCGCACATTTTTGTCCCCTTACTGGCAACCATCTATGACAACTGGATGAGGCAGGGTGCTATACCCAGATGCTTCACCAGGGGCATAGTGAAGTTGCTTCGTAAGAACAAACATGGTGGGGATGGGATTAGTAACTTTCGCCCTTTAACGATGTTAAACACTGACTTCAAGATTTTGGCGAAGATCCTGGCAAACCGTTTGCAGACTGTCCTGCCTAGTCTGATTTGCCCCGAACAGACTTGTGCTGTGAAGGGTAGGACTATCCAGGACAGTCTTCATCTGGTCCGCACTATCGTAGAAAAAGTCGACGGAAATGCCGCGCTGATCAATTTAGATCAGTCCAAGGCCTTTGATAGTTTGACCATGCTTTTCTGGAGGCTCTCTTGTCTGCGGCTGGCTTCGGGTTGCATTTTCGATCCTGGATACGTCTCCTTTATGCGTCCCCCGGAGTCATGGTGGAGGTGAATGGGGTAAGGTCGGAGCCTTTTACTTTGACTCGATCGATTCGTCAAGGTTGCCCGTTATCGCCCATGCTTTACATCTTGGCGTTGGAGCCGTTTCTGCGTAAGCTAAAGGCGAACCCGGCCCTACGCGGCCACACGTTACCTGGCGCCAGTGAGGCTGCTAGGTAAACTGCATACGCTGACGACGTCAGCGTGCTTGTAACGAGTAGTGCCGAGGTGGAGGAGGTGAGCAAAGAAATCGGAAGGTACGAAGCTGTGACAGGGAGCAAGATTACCCGCTAAAAGTCTGTCGGCTTTCGGTTGGGCTCGTTGAAAGGCTGTGCCCTTCCCGGCCCCTTCATTTGGAAAGACGGCCCGTGCAAGATACTAGGCGTCTGGTTCGGTCCTGATCTTCAATTGGAGAAAAATTGGTCGGAAGTACTGGAAAAGGTCGTAGCTGCAACGGAGTTGGGGCTACGAAGGCGGCTTTCCCTTAAGGGGCAGGCTGAGGTGTGCTGTTCGCACATCTACTCCCTTGCCGTCTACCGATTTTCAGTGCTTCCAATCCCGTGCGCCATCCTATTCAAACTAGAAAGGATCCTTTTCCAGTTCATCTGGGCTAAGAGGTTTTCTTTGATGCGACGGGAGATCTGTTACCTTCACCCTTCCGAAGGTGGTCTAGGTGTGCCGAACGTCGAGGCACGGCGCCATACTTTACGCCTGACTTTCCAAGACCGGATGTGTTCACGAGATACGGTGGCGGGAAGCGTCTGGAAAGAAGACGCTAGACAATCTTTCCCGTCGCTAAGAATTGTTTTCAGCGCAACAGGCTATTTCGCCAAAGTGCGGCCGGTGCGGTGATTTGGAGGAGACCATTGGTCACGCCTTCTTTCACTGCCCGGTCGTGCGGCCGCTATGCAAGCTTCTTGAAGGCTACATGGTCCGCATCCTCAATGGAAAGTTCTCGTGCTGGAATCCAGTTCTGTGTGCAGCAATGTGGTACCGAAGTTGAACAGTCAGGAACATTATCTGTTTCTCTGCTTACTCGGCGTTATGCGTGTCGTGATTTGGACGACGAGAAAGAAGGAACTCTACGAGGATGAGTCTTTTTCTTCTCAAACCCTGGTGGCTTTTTTTAAGCACCAAATCAAGGTCAAAATCCAGTCTAAGAGAAAGAGTCTCTCTTCACTGGAGTTTGGCAAAAGGTGGGTGACTGTTGCGCGCTTTTGTCGCGTGGTAGGAGCCGGCCTTATTTTTAGCTTGGACATCCCAGGGACATAAGGATCTTGGGTTACTGGAAGGACATGACCACCCAGCCCAGGTAAGTTAGATTTTAGGCCATTTTGATATATTTTGTCCTATTTCAGTTAACTTAGCTAGAGTATGCGAGGTCATTGGGCCCCTCTTTTTCTTTTAGTCCCCTTCTTTTGTTTTACTCTCCCTTCCCTTCCCCTCTGTTAGATGACAGGAATTGAGTTCTCCAGGAGTGCGAAGGAGCGCTTACGTTATTTCATTTATTTATTGTTTACTTATATCATTTACCATTTATTTATTCGATTTAGTTATTTATTTTTTCTCCTTCGACACTATTTTCGACTGGTAAATTCCTCTTTCTGCCATGATTTAGTACGTGGGGGGGACCCCATACTAACCATCATGATGTATATATATCTTGTTCATCTTTCGTTTTTAGGGGAATAGTATATATGTAAATAGCGTTCGTTTAGGTTTTTAAATTGTTCCCCTCCCCCTTACACTGTAAATATGGGAGTAAGTTTAGAAGTCCATGGAGCACTAGTGTTGTTTTGGTGAATGTAGTTTGATAGTGATATGTTTAATTAAGGTATTTTGGTGCTTTTATTTTGGAGATATGTATTGGTCAGTGAATGAGTCTAGTTAAGTTAGAGTTTAGGATAGTGTTGACCAGCCTTCCCCCTCCATTTTTAGGCCTTGTGCCACATTTGTAAATAAATTTACAATAAATAATTTTCCTTTAGAATGGGCTGAAGGTGGATTATTGAAACAGCGGTGAGTATTTTTTCTTTTCTTTCACATACAGACCGACTTACCGTAATGGCGGTGTTTCTTCCTTCGGATCAGATTACTGCCCTGCACACCAGACACAAACGAACCCTCTTTTGTCAAGAGCTACCGTTAGTTTCACTTTCACGTCCACACTGTGGACTGCTGCATGTACGTTCAAAATGTTCGCAATCAAATATCCATTTTAATGTAGGTAGACGTTATATTAATAGCTTCAAAAACTGAGACAAACCTAATGCAAATTAAGACAAGACTGAACTCTAGATTCAAAATAACTGATCTTGGGAAATTATCCTGGTTTTTAGGAATACAGTTTTAATGCGAATATAGTACGATTAAAATGAATTGATCTAAATATATCGAGCAGATATTAACAAACTTCAGCATGGCTGATAGCAAATCACGCTGAACTCCATGTGAAATGGATATAAAGAAAATAAGTGACCAAGTCGATTTAATTGATAGCAAACCTTACCGTGAAATTATTGAGATATATAATGACTGATTTTTTCCCACTTAACGAAAGGAAAGCACGCCTTACGTTATTCAAAAGGCACAGTCATTGTGATGCAGATTGAGCTAATTTAAGCGACAGTAAAAGTGTGAGCAGATTTTGCTTTAAATTGGCAGAAAATAACTTAATAAGCAAAATTCAGTCGCTTTGTCAACATGCAAAGCAGAATTTATCGCTATCTCATTAGCAAGTCAAGAAGCCCTATATCTTAAAGTATTATTGAGAACTATGACGGAACTTGATTCCCTTAAACACCCTACAACTATTCATTGTGATAATCAGTTCAGTATTGTTCTGGCAAAAACCCTAGTCGTCCATCAAACATCGAAATATATTGATACATAAGTTCGTACTCTACGAGATGAAATAAATAAAGGGTTCATTCATTTAGAATACATTGGAACAGAGATAATTGTAGCCAACATGTTTACGACGCCAATGACAGGAATGAAATTAAGCAATTTCTGAAAAGTTATAGTTGGCAATTGAGTCATAACTTAAGAATTTAGGCATTAATAGCCAAGTAGACTGGGGCAGAAGAATACATCGACCGTATCACTCCAGAGGGGTACCCACCCGCCAAAAAAGTGTGTCCTGGATATAACAATAAAATAGCTAAGTAATCCAAACAAAAACTAAATTACTAATCGTTGTTTTGTGTCAAACCAAAAATCGCATTAATACTAATAAATCCCCCACCAAAATATTCTCATTTTTTATTTAGTATTTATTTCTTTTAAAGGTGGAAGATTCTGTCTTATACCCTCAAAAAAGGGGGGAGGCGAGTTGGATTGTATGGAAGGTCGTTAATTTTAATCTTCCGTCTACAAATTGCTAACAATTATTTATAGTCTTGCCTGGCAGTAGCAACAATAGATTGGCCAATCAGAGATGACTAAAGTATATATGAGCAGCAACGAATACCTGTACGTATTCCAGCATTGTTACTTAGAAGGCGTACTTTTTGTATCGCAAAAGTGAAAACAAGATGTCTCCCTGAATTCCAACGAGATTTTTCTTTTTATGGATCTAGTGACTTTGTTCTACGTAATCTATACAGATTCAAAATATATATTGCTAATGAATCTCCTTCCATTACTCCAGCAACAATGTCAAAGAAGACTGAGGTACCATCGAATGAACGAATCATTGCTTTCGTGTTTTTTCAAGTATCATTAAAATCTTATATTTCAGCATTAAATGACAAACCTTTTAAATTAGGAGACCAGTTCACATACATCAGTTGCAATATCTTATCTACAGGAAAACAATGTCCTCATACTCATACAGAAATCATGGATTGCTATCAAATGACTTTCGATCACTTGGAAATCTGATCCCTTGGATGATATAGAACAGGATTTATTCCAAGCTGTTACAGTGTTAAACTGCTGCACGATATTACCGCCCAGCTTCTAGCAAAACTGTTTAGTGAAGAAACCATATCAGAACTACAAACACTATTACGTACTCATTTAAACAAATCCTGAATGAAGACCTATCAAACATAAGTTGTACCACCCCACTGTCTCCCATCTCACAAACCATAAAAGACGAACGAGTCATGATGGGCACAGCTTTAGAAGTAAGAACGAACTCCGAAGCAACATCCTACTCTGGGCATTAATATATAGACACCCCAGTACTGGCTGACCAGCAGATATTTATATGCATCAGCTTTGTGCGGAGACTATATACAGTCTAGAAAACCTGCCAGAATGACAGGAACGTAGAGACAGAGAGAGAGAGGTGATATAAGGAGGGAAAAAGAGAGAGGGTTAAGAGACTTCGGGCTCTTTGCTCTTCCTGATGGTAATGATTACTAATAATCTATATATGACTTTATGGTTTAAAGTAATCCTTCTTCTGAGAGCAAATGCTAGGACCTTGCTAGAGAACTAAGAATGCTATGGAGCATGAACTTGATGGAGATACCATTTGTAATGGATGCGTTTGGAACGATCTCAAAAGCTTGATATCAGAGCTGGAAACTTCCCGATTGTTAAGATTGTCCTGAATCCTGAGTCGAGCTCGAGTTATCTGAAGAGATTTGCTGTCGTTCAGACTCCAATGAAAGTCCTTGCAAGGCATAATAATTATAATTTGTTTGCACAGCTATATGCTATATAGCATTTTTTTTTATCTTAAACGACCAATTTGCTGACAAATATTTAGATATGTAGATAAATTCTTGTTGGTAGGTCAACACTTGCACGTCCGTGTGAATGGGTCCATATGTCTTGCCCTTATTATTTTGATGGTTTTAGAGATAGGAGGTAGGTGGATGTTCAGCTACTGTTTTGTGGGATGTTACTTCTAGAATTTGTTGAATATATCTTATACTTTCTTGCGCAATTCCCGTCAAGCTTTTCTTTTAATACGCTTTGTAAGGGTCCATGTTGTGCATCTATATAGTAGAATTGACACAACTACTGCTTGGAAGAATTTGCGATTTGTTTTATTGGATAGGTCTGACATCCATATGATCGGTAACCTATCGATAGCAGTCCATGCCTTTCCTAGTCGCATATTGATGTCACTTTTAGTAGATGAAATGCTTCTTCCGAGGTATGTTAATTTGTTTACTAATTTTAGAGAACTTCCTCTTCGTGTAGCGATGGCTTCTTTTTTATTAAAGCACACGTACTCTATTTTGTCTGCATTGACAGAGGTGCCAATTTCCCCTGCTGCCGACTTTAAACTATGCAGCAAGGATTCAGCTTGAGTAGGTATATTTACAAGAGGCGCGATGTCATCTGTGAGGTCTGTCTCCGTAATTTTTTTTTTTTTTTTTTCAGGGCATCGTCTGCTTCTTCCCTTTTTTAGTGTTAAGCCATTTAATTTCATTTGATCTACCGATGTTCGAAGTACATAGTCTAGGCAGATTATTAATATATATGGGCTAATGTATCCTTTTATAGAACACCACAACAATTCTAAAGAGGTCTTAGTCTCCATCCGGTGAGTGAACTTTTACTTTCTTGTTTTTATTGAGTATCATTATGGCTGTGACAATTTCTTTGAGAAGACTATTCGCTAGAAGGATATGCTTCGTATGGAGTCAAATGGAAGATTCCGTCTTATACCCTCCCAAAAAAGGGGGCGTGTTGGATTGTATGGAAGGTCGTTAATTTTTATCTTCCATCTACAAATTGCTAACAATCATTTATAGTCTTGCCTGGCAGTAGCAGCAGTAGATTGGCCAATCAGAGATGACTAAAATATTTTTGAGCAACAACAAATATCGGGTCGTATTCCTGCATTATTTCTTAGAAGGTGTACTTTTTGTACGGATGGTCATAATATGTGATGTTTGTGATGATTTTTCTAAAAACCTAAGAATTTTCTCAATTTCTGGTTCGATGCGGTTGAGTACAGAGCATTATAAATCTTGGCCGCAATAGAAGTAAGGATTAGGCCACGATAGTTTTTGACAATTGTGAGGTCACAGTCCTAGTTAAAAGTGAGGTAGCTGCCTTTTGTCTATCTCTTTTGTCTTCTGGTAATATACGGTGTTGTAGTATGTCTTCCATACTTCTGGCGGTATTTCATTAAGACCGGCGACTTTCTTGATTCAAATTTTGTTAGTACAGTGTTACCTGGAGATATGAAATGAATTCGTTCCTGAGGGGATTTCGTATCTTGGAATTTTAATATCATGGGACAATATTTACACAATAAATGGCGTAATTCACTCTAGCCCCGCAAAGCAGATGTATAAAGTGTAAATATTATACCCACCCGAAGGAATATGTTCGTTAATGACAAATTGTCATTTACATAAATGTTTAAAAGAAAAGAGAAAATGATAAGATCAATGAAAAATAATTATAAATGTTGTTACGAATAAAGACACTTTACCTTTGGAGTCGCGAGAATGTGCCCAAGGGTTGTGTGAGGTGAGCTTGATGGCGGAGAAGGGGGAGGATGCGCATGGATTTTGACAGATGCCAGAAATCAAACGAAAGTTTACGTAGTTTAAATGAATACATAAGTTTTAATTTTTTTATGCATTTGTGCATTTTCTGTTTAATAAAATTTTGCGCATTTTCTTTTTCTACTTTTTTCTAATTTTTTACTGCCTTTTGTTTGTCTTGGTTCATTTTGAGAGGATCGATATTGGGTGGCACTTTCGATTTTCGTTTTCGTATCTTGAATATTTTTTCGTTAAATTGGACGGAAATTTTTTCGAAGCCCGTTTAGTATTCTGAATTTTTCGCATAATGGGATTTTCGTTAGTCGAAGTTCCACAATACTACGTCGAGTTTTTCTTGAATAAACTGTCCTGGTTTTATGTTGGTTATTAATAATTTTCGTGATAGGTTTATCTGTAAGTTTCGAGATATTTCAAGCAGATTTTTTGAAATGTTCTTTCCACATCTGTATTCGTTTTTTTTGGCCGGCAACTTTTAGTTTAGCTCTGGAGGAGCCCATTATTTTACTAACTTAATTTACTGTCTGCCACACTATTTGAGATTATCTACCGTCTACCAAAATTTTAATATTGTTTATCAGAGTTTGAATGTATTCTATTTGTTCTCTTTGGTATGTGTTAATTAGTTTTCTTTGTACTATATTGTGCTTGGCATAAGTTGTGTTCCTTTTATTGCATATGTATGCTTTTTTCACGTTATCTCGTTTTTTCCTAACTTCTAATGTCTCCCCCGGAACTTTATGCTTGTTCCTAAGATAGGCTAGAAAGCAAAATTACAAGATACAGTTGCCATGACAGATTAAATCCTCAAAATGAAGAAATGGATTAATAGCGCTTTGATTTGCGAAGCATATTCCTCTTTTGAAGGGGTGTCTTCGATAACAGAATTATCACAGCAAAGATAAGGCTGGGCCTACACAGGAATACGACACAAACAGCCAAAACTACTCACTATGACTGGTCCTTGCTTATAAATAGAGATATTAGCGATAAATATGCGATAACACAAAGAAACAAATTATATACTTTTCAGGAGATATCCGAAACACTCACTCCAAATGATAAATACGAGAACTTCATCAATGTACACATAGAAACAGCAGCAGAATGAATTTCAAAGAACCAAAGAGCCAATCTATTTGTTCATATCTGTCCATAAAGATTGCAACTCAAACGAAAAATTGGTAGATTTATGCATACATAAAATTATGCGATAATGTTATATTATTTCTCATTGTAAAAAATATATTTTACGTATGTATTATACACTCTGTAAAGTGGGGCTGTAGAATATTTCAAATGTATCTCTGAAGAAAGGTTAGACCCTTATCAACGGGAATATATATATATATATATATATATATATATAGAAAGAATTTGGCATTAAATAAGTAATAGGAGTTGGTATACCACAAAACGCAAACAACCATAAAACCATCCATAACATTAACCTCTAATTTCAGGTTCGCAGTAAAAAAGCGAAGTAAATATTATTCGAAAAGTCCTCTGTATCCTATACATCAACGTCATTATAAATGATCCAGCCCCTTCATGTGGTTTAGATTCGACTCGAGGTCATTTTAAACGGCGTTTAACTAGTTTGAATGTAAGAGTTTTCGTTCTCTTGGACCGATTGCCATACGAAAGCTAAATATCTTAGTCTGCCCTTCTATTTACCAATAGCTGGATGAAGAAGTGCTGGATGCATATCCTTGCTATATCGTATTACATTTGCCTCTAACTGTGTTTATTTTACAGACGTGAACGTATATATGAGGGTTAGATGTAATATTTGAATCTGTGTATACCTGTAATTTTTTTGTTTATACATACTTTGATTCCTTTTATTACGGAATTGAATGGTAGCATTAAGAGGTTCTTGTCAAAACTGTCTGGAGAAATGAAAGAGATTTTCCAAGCCGATAAATGACAAAACTGATGTACTTCTGGCAAAGGCAAGCAATCAGATTAAGCTATGAGCTGATTTCTTTGATGTCAAAAGAGAATTTTCAGAAAAATGGAAGTATAGAAAATCTTGTGAAAAACAAATTAGAAACACATTTTTTTTTATCAAAATCCTTTTTACTTAACAATCACACCTTCTCTAATCCTACAAGAATTTTCTATTTGTGTCAAGGTTCTTGCTCATCACAGAGGCTGTCCTTGAATACTTAAATATAGACGAAGAAAGTTTGTCCTGAATTTCTACGTTGAGGAATCAAGAAAAACGCATTAAGCTTTAAACTAAAAAAAATTACACAAAGTGAGAGCACTAGAGACGAAGGAAAAAGTGATATACTCTAGGGGTGCTTGTAACGTAACGAGTACAGTTGTAGGAAATGTAATCAACTTACTGAGTTCAAACCCTGGACGAAGCTGTTTATGTTTTACTTCTCACTCGAGAAAGGTATAAATCCATCGGTTCTACACCCAGAAATTTGAAAATAGTATGGCAGACTGGGTTCTTTAACCTTAGTATAACGACTAGCCAAGGAGAAGGAAAACTCTGACTTCAAATCACTTATACTTTGTTTAAAAAAAACTAACTTAAGAATATCATTAACGTTAATAAATTGTAATATCCTAAATAAAAATAGTAGAAGTTTAATGTGTTGTGTATTGACATCCGACCCGGCCGGGCTGTCAAAATAGGAAATGCACCCGTGTAAATAACGGTCGAGGAATATCAGAATATAACCTTGACCGGAGACGAGTTGAATGAGTGCGATTTGTGACGCCCACAAGAAGAAGGTGGGTGTCAAAATATTATATAACTCGGTGCACAGGAAGTTCAATCAGTTGGAGATAAGATGCGGTAGAGAAAACCAGCACCCAGCAGAGTGGGCCCCAGTTGACCTGCTCAGGAGAACGGGAAAGAAACGTGGTTATGGTCATAAAGGTGAGGGTCAATATGTTGCAGTTCTGTTCGGACTCCAACTCCCTCTCACTGTAAAAACTTTGAGTAACCCTTTCGAACCCTTTCCAATATTTTTTTCTAAAGAACTGTGTCGCTCGTCTTTATTGTGTCGTCGTTATGATTTTGCATGCATATGTGTTTGTATAGTTGGTTATGGCCATACGACAAATGTAACCATGTGTCTTACTTTTCTTTGAGCAACATCATTTCATCGTCATCTCATCATTACACTTTTTTCTCAGTCAATTCTTCATGTGACTCGTAAGGCAACACCATCAAAGAGTGGTCTCTTATAAAGTAAATCAAGGATAAATCTTTAAAATGAAATTTGATTTGTTTCAATTTACTGTATTCGGAATATAGTCTTCAACATATTTATTATATTCACGACATTTCGACCGATACGTCTTTCTTTCTTCAGATTTTTTTTTTGTCGAACTCGGGAGCCTACACGGAAATTCGAACCGAAACCTTAATCTAATGCATGGAAATAGATTGTTCTAATCACGTTAACCATAACCAGGTGCAAGTGTAAGGCTATAGTAAGTATTTGTATTTTTTACTAATAGTCAGGATTGAACCGGCAAACTCCAGATTATTTCATTTAGAACACGTAATATCATGGAGAGAGGTATTTATTTTAATGAACTTTCAAGTGAAATCATTAAGAGTTTTCAATCTTGACTAAGGTTTAAAAATAAGAGGAATACATACCATAGCTTAACGTGATTATCATTAAGGGAATTAGAAAAAAAATATATTCCCATGGATTAAATAAAGGGTTCAGTTCGAAGTTCCGTGAAGGCTCCCGAGTTCTACCAGAGACACCAGAAGAAGGACGCATCAACCGAAACGTTATGAATACAAGAATAAAGATGAAGACAATTGTCTGAATCCTCTAAATAATAGTATAAAGATAATAACAATGATCCCCCTTACGTTAACACTGTAATCTATTCACTTCCGCATACACACACATACACACGCGCGCGCGCACACACACACACACACGCATATATATACACATATACACACACACACACACATATATATATATATATATATATATATATATTAGACGACATAAAGATCGTAGATCGTATTCAGACTATGGCACTGAAGACAGTGCTGGAGATTATGATCGGAAGATATTTTCAGTATAAACTATCAAAATAAAATCAAAATAAAATAATCGTCTTCGAAACGTTTTATGATTGAAACATAAATAGTATAACAGTCTTGAGACCTGAAAGAAATATTACTTTCTTTGTCCTGGTGTCATCAAGTAAACGGATTCCTGAGTGCCATTTTTGATTGTAGCGTCAACTCGTTTACCCCATTTATTCACTGACTCAGATTTACTCCCGAAGTTTCATATGCCATTAAACAAAGAAAACAAATCAGATCATTCAGTCTACAGTATTCAGGCATTCATTAAAATATTTGTTTTTAATTGATTATACATTCGTTTGATCACCTACTGAGAAAATAGGGTTCCATGTAATTTCAAAGTATCAAACAATTTTACTTATGCAAATAAAGTTTCTTTGATGGATCTAACATGGTAAAAGTAGGTTAATAGCCACGTAATAATATAGAAAATGCATAGATGATAAACGGTTCGTTATATATAAAAATAATTCAAGTTATAATCATGGTTGAATTATTAATATTTTCTCAACTGTTAAACGTAGAATGAAGAAAGAAATGATTGTCAATAAAACAACTTATCCTTCATTTTATTATTGCAAGAGCACTTTTTAATAAACCATTTCTCAATAAAAAAAAAATATGCAAGTCAGCAATCCACATTAGGTAAAATTCCAGTTTAGTCAACATAACATATAACGGAGCTCTCATAAATGATTTTTTCACCACGAGTTTATGTTGCAATGAGAACCGGATAAACGTTCTGAGCATGCGCGCACACACACACACACACACACACACATATATATATATAAGTCAAAAGTCCATATATTCAAGGGAGCCGACAGAAGTTAAATGGAATAGTGGTTGTTACATTAGTCAATGAATCGGGTGAGGTTTCTTCCTCGTTCGCCTTTCGTAATATAGAAGAAAACAGAGCCCGGAAAATTCGAGTCTTGGCTAGTAAATGGGAGTGGATTACCAGAAATTGTTACAATTTGAGAGATATGTAATTATTTAATTTTCCGGCAGACATAGATCGAGGAAAGAACAAGCTAGCGTCCAAGTCTTTGTACTCTGCTATAATGAGATTAAATAACGAAGACTGAAGAGCCAAGTGTCATGCAGCCCCCCACCTTCTGACGCAATATATTGAAAAGGGAATGACGATTACAATAGGTGTGTCTTCTAGAATGTTTTTGTACTTTTATATTTGTGGAACTAACCCGTGGCTGATAGTATTTTAAACAAAATCTGGAACCGAATAAACTTTCCTTATAAACAAACACAACGTGAGATGGTTTAGTAGGAGAATCTGAGCAATATTGCCACAGGGTAAGAGTCGCATATTTTCAGTCTAGTTCTCCGTAAGATAGAAAATTGCCGTTAACCGCTAATTCTAACTCTGAGGAGGATGCATTTTTCCACGCCTTTCTTTCCCATGTGCCATGCGTATGTATCTCTGTTCAATCTGCTGGTCTGTTGGCAATTAATTCACCTTAGCACGAAAGTGCTGTGCTTTTGATTCCATGCACGAATCATTTTGTCGCTTTACTCTTCCACAGTCCCCGCCTGACGATATCAGGGTTATTTCCAGGATATCACTAACTTGATGTATGTGATGTCGCTCGTACGAGGAAAATTTGCATTACTCCATCAAATATGAATCTGTTTCAATTTCAAATACATGATTAAGAGACCCCAAAATTCATTTGAAATATTATTAGCCTAGGAAAAGTTTTTTAAATGAATATTGTCTCTAAATATATTCTACAATCTACATTCGACAAGATTCAAAGTCAAAAAGAGAAACCAGAATCTGAAAGTAGATCATTTCACATGGAAACCAGAAACACCTCAAGGTATACGTAGGGAACACAGCCCACTCTTTCATGTCAGTGAGATGTAAGAACAGACTTTAGATTTTTGGCACCCCTCCAAAAATCGACAAGCAGAGTGAAAAAGCAGTCACGTCTTGAATGGTCTAAGACAGATTTTTACCAGCAGCCCAAATAGCGACAAAATTGAATAAGACATAAATAAATATTAAAAAGTAAGTATTAAAAAAATTGCCATTGCCAAGTTGTAAAAGTATCGAAAGGCAACTGATTTTTACACTTATTTTTCATACATTCTTCTCACATACTGAAGTGGACAATTCTGACCCACTGAAAAATTCTCTCCCTATGTATCTTCCTGTATCTATGTTTGTTAAATTTATTGAGGTCACTTGAATATACTCAGCAAGTAGAGTAAGAGTAAGAAGGAGAAGGAAAAAGTAAAACGAATGATCAGAAAGGAGGTAAAAAAGAAACTCTCCCAAAAAAGAAAGAAAGAAAACGAACCTAAGAAGCGTGTAAGAATTGGAAAAAGAAATAAACTTTTAAAGAAACAGAAATAAGAAACCAACAAGGGAGAGAAAATTGTCTGATTTTCTTCTTCTTCTTCTTCTTCTTCTTCTTCTTCTTCTTCTTCTTCTTCTTCTTCTTCTTCTTCTTCTTCTTCTTCACTATTTCAACGTTGTCGATGTCTGAACAATAGACATCAAGGCTGATTACGTTTCAATCAATTACATTGACTTTACTATCTAACAAAATGGCTGGCACCTCAAAAATCGTTAATTCTCTTTCTTTGAAGCATCATATCTTTACCGTGATTGAACGATACACAACACCATATAATTGAACGTACTATCTCACTTAGGCATAATATATTCATTAGTATTTCAAATATATTGAACATTTGAAAATCATTAGAAAATGCCGAACAGTTTTAAATTAACCCGCGAAAAAATCTTATACAATATTACCAATAAATAAATCGATACGAAAGGGTTTTTGTTTGACAAATAAGTAATTTTCTTCTAAATCAATGATACTTGGTTTATTGTTTGGTTTTAATGTATATCTACCGTTGTGCGGTTATTTAAAGCTGATGTTGTTATTGTTGGTGTTGTTTTGATTTGATAAGCTATAATATTTTTTTCAAATAGCTAATGATATTATTTCATAAAACAAAAGATTATTTCAAATAACTATTCTTAATGCAAAAAATGTATGCCTAATTAAATCTCACAATATAGGTGACTGCACTTCTGAACCAAACGAATGTCCTTGATATGATACAAAACCTGCTTATGGCGAGGCTCCAGTCCTGTTGCTTTGATGAATGACGAGTACCGCTTAATTTCCATTAATTCCAGATCCACTATGATCCGGAGTAATAGTAACTATTAGAGTATTATCTGTAGGTCAAACAGAACAATTCAATCATTTATTCTACTAGATGTCATTTGACTGTGCACAAACAAAGGATAAATATTAAACTTTATTGTTCGTGAAATTACTTGAAATCCTTAATTTTTAAAATTTTTAATTAGTATTTCATAGCAATTCTAGAAAAAAAACTTTTAAAATAATTAGTGTTAGCAATACTTGAAACCATTTAACTGTGTTTAAAACAACTTATTGATACGAAATGAACTTATTAGTGTTGAATAAAAATACTTGAAACATATCTGTGTTCAAACAAATGAATTCTAGCTTATTTAAAATTTTACTTAATTAAATAATGAATATTAAATAGAATTATAAGAGTTAGCAATACTTGAAACCCTTTTACTGTGCACAAACAAATGAGATCTAAGTTTTTTTTTTTAAATATTGTTCTCAACGAACTATTCGTTTAGATATCACTAATAATGAATCAACAAGTTTTGGCACAGAAGTTGATATGCCATTAAACTAAATTATCTAACCCAATCCAAACAACAATTCCATTTTAATATTACTAATGATTGTTTGAACATAGTTTCAAGCATTCTTATTCAGTATCAAAATTGTGTAGTGACATGCTATCAAATATTGCAATCCCCAGGTCGAGTTATTCCAAAGACTCAAAAAGGATACCTGATGCCTCCTTGCTTAACACTCGGCACTGTAAGGTACGGATCAAGGGTAAAGTGGAGCAATCCACGGAAAGGAGTTACACTCTTCCTTAGACTTTGGTGTAGTAGCTATTGAAAAAGGAGCCTTCGGTTTACCCTCGACTACGATCGCTAACTTTACTAACTCATATGGTTGCATTTTAACTAATAAACAATCATAATGTCAAGCAACTATTCTTAATACAAATACAGTTAACTTGTTTCAAGTATACGTATCTAATGCAAATCATTTTCCTGTTGTTCTAGGTGGCCAATAAGTAGGATCAAAATATGTGCAACCTGTTCGGGCCAGAATAGACCTGAGAGTACTGATCTCTGATGGGATGACTTCACACTCATCACCGATCCAGAATTAGGGCCTCAAAACTAGATTCAGTTTATTGTCCTTCTCATGAAACCACCTTTGTTCTAAAGAGTATTGGATATTATTTATTCTTAGGAAAAATGTTAAACAATCAAAATGAATATTACTAGGGATTTTTTATGACCAAAATATTAAAACTAGCGCTAAAACTAAATTTTCTAAACCACTGTAAACAAAACTCATATTCAATAAACGTATGTAACTGATGTAGCAACATATAATGTATATTTCTGTTTTTTTTTTTTTTGTTTTTTTTTAATTTTCAGTTTCATAGAGATTGGAACTAAATGACACCTAATAATACCTGTTACAATAGATGGTTAGGAAAAAAAATAACATTTTATTCAAGCATCTTTTAGGTAAGTTCTTATTCATAGGTGATATTGAAAGTAATTTTCACGCAGAATCTGTTTTTAAAAGAAAATAGAGTAGAATAAAATTTTGATTACTATTTTTTCTCCAACATTTGTTTGTATGTTCATATTTTTGTGTGTGTGTGTGTGTGTGTGTGTGTGTGTGTGTGTGTGTGTGTGTGTGTGTGTGTGTGTGTGTGTGTGTGTTATTTTTCTGTTATGTTAAAAATATTTTCTTTTTCTCGAACATAAAGTGTTGTTTGCACTTGATAAATAAAGATCATATTATTATTTTTATTGTTGATGTTGTTTTGTTGTTTTTTTGTTCATGATGAGTTCTCAGCAAGTTGCCAGAAAACTCTGCGATCCAACCTATAATTGTTTTAGTACTTTTCTGAAGTATTATTTTCCTTCCAACAATTTTAATGAGCTATGTCATTCTAGATCACTATATACAAGCCTTTGCTATTGTTTCGTTGTGTTTTTTTTTTCTTTTTTAGGGGTCCTTTAGTTTTCCTTTTTTTTTAATGTTTTTTTTTTTTTTTACATTCCTTTGAAGAGTGCAGAATCTAATCTAACGTTAACAGTGCCTAGCATTCACTATTTTCCGGCAGTATTTCATTTAATATGCATTCAATATCCGGGTTAAAGCTAAATTTAATAAATATACAAAACGCACTTCTTGAAATATTCAAGAATTTACTCATATTTGAATGATAAACGGATTTTTCAACCATAGAATCTATCGAAAACGAATACGAAGATGACTTGGGAAATCCATCCCAGAGGTAAGGAGAAAGAAAATAAAACAATTTTGAGAAAAGAAGAGTTTCGGTAGATTCGTTTAAACAATAATAGCAATCAAACTGCCTTGGAAAAAGCACAGGAATCGACAGCTATACGATTATAATGGTTGAGCCGAAAGACACACAGACTGACAGATACATAAATGAGAGAGAGAGAGAGAGAGAGAGAGAGAGAGAGAGAGAGAGAGAGAAATAGATGGTGTGTCAAGAAGGCAGAAATCGTCAGTATAAAGGTAATCATTTTAGATGGAAACGGTGAAAACGCTGTGGTATCAAGGGCAAAAGAATCTCAGAAACAGCAGCAAAGATGGAAAAATGCCGATAGAAGAATTATGTTTAAGGATGAACTGAGTTAATCGCCGAAATCCATATTGGTTGATTGATATGTTCTTCAATGAACCCTATGATGATGACAACTGCAACCCTCAAAAAATTCTACGGGAAAAATCAGCAAATTCAGTCAAGAAATATCGTGAAAGCAGCAGATCTGCGTGCAGTAATATTGGAAGGTATGCGCTAATCGGGCCAGGGAAAACACTTGCACAAAATATTCTCAACCAACCAATCACTGATCAAATAATATATATATATATATATATATATATATATATATATATATATATATATATATATGAAAATGGACAGAGATGAAAAATGTTTAGAGGAATATTTGATTTATTTGCCCACATTAAAAGATTCAGATTTTAGACTTTCATCTTGGATGCGGGAGTAACACAATAAAACGAAAAAGGAGAAATAGTTTTAAAACTTTTTACTTCGTTGGTAGCGTCCTGTTTTATATTTTTGTAATGTAATTACGCTTCAAAATTTATTTGAAAAAAAAGTTCATATGAAATCTATCTATCTATCTATCTATGTTAATACTTTTTTTCTCTGCTCTAGATTTAATGTGGCTATTGTTATTTTTATTATTAATTGAATTCCAAATTATCATTGACTATATAGAATTTGACTATATTGAAAATTGCTTCACAAAACTTCAATATCATAAATTTGTATGACTATACTCCAAAATAAAAGCACTCAAAATTCAAAAACGTAAATTTTCCCCCAAAATTCAAAAGAATATTTTTCGAATAATAATTCATTACATAGATATATCATTATTACCCCGCAATTCTATAAAAAAAGTATCTTAACACTATCAACCAACTATAGAATCAAAACAGTCACTAACTCTTTAACGACAATTAAGAATTTAATTTATTAAAAAAAGATTTTCAGACATAGAATCCAGAGTAGTGAGTGTATGAAATCCATGTCTTGACTGTATGAATCCATGTCTGAATAGTATTAACAAGTAGGAGTTGCTCTACCTGTAGTATCAAAAAAATCTACGAACATAAAAGAGACGTGAAAAGAAATGAATAACAGTTCTGTCAAACATGATTGAGAAACTCATCACAAAATTGATTTTAAATGTTCTAACATGTTCTTTGACATACAAAAAAAATAATGACGGAACATTTTAGAATGTAGTATCATTTCACACCGCAATACTATCAAACAGAGAACCAGTTTTTCAGTTTATCTCATTACTGCTACTCCAAAAGTGACATATTCCTTTATTTCAAATATTTTGGCTTCATCGTTTGATAGGTGAACTAATAGTTGGATTATACAAAGAGATATAAAGAAGGAGGAAAACATTGATCATGATGGATAGATGTTTTATGGAATGTTTATAGTAGGAAGATATGTACAAAAAAATAAGATTTTTAACATATATATATATATATATATATATATATATATATATATATAAGAAATTTATGGCTCTTTTTAGCTCACTTGGTGAGTTAATGAATGGCCAAATATTGTAGTATTGTCAAATAATGGTCAATAACAATTAAAGAACATTTACACACACAGACACACATATATATGTAAATATATTACATGGTAGTATCCTTGACCATGGGTTCCATGCAATTTGCATTTCTCAGACAAAGTGAAAGTTTTTTTTAAAAAATAGGATTAATATTTATTACTTTTTTTAACCTTTACTTTCTGACGATTGCAGAATGCAGGAAACCCTGGGTTACATACACTACCATGTAATATTAGATAGATAGATAGATAGATAGATAGATAGATAGATAGATTGGTTGATGAGATACGCATTATATATATATATATATATATATATATATATATATATATATATATAAAGTAACAAAATGAAATTGTTTACCTATATTTTGGTCTCAGTAAATTATTGCAAAAATAACTATTAAGAAATTATTTGTAAAACACGAACCTTTACCCATATCCCGGTAGAATAAAGAAAATGTGCGTTGTATTAAAATAATAATTATCTATCCACAAACTAAAATAGATGACATTAATGTAAAACTAAATTTGATTAAAGCAAACAATTCCCAGCTCTTCCTCATAATCAAATCGTTGTATTGCGGATAATATGAATTGAATCGATTTTCTCTTGATGTAAATCGGAACTGTAATTTAATTGATAAAATTTTGGAGTAATCACCTGCGCTGCTCACGAATTTTTTCTTTTCTAGTTTAATAACTAAATTGGCTGATACCTTTTTTAAGTATACTTAGTTAATCTCTTTCTACGTTCATTTATTTAGCTGCTAAATGTTTAATAATTTAGATCCAGGAAGTGTATCATATAATATATATGCATTACAACTTCCTAACAGGATGCAGTCAACAGTGACTACTTTGTCATCTTATTAATAACTCTAAATATCGAGGAGGTGTCCCATGGTGTAACGGTTAAAGCGATGGTCTGCGAAATCCTAGCATGCCAGTTCGAACTGCAGTCGCGCTATTACGTTCACTTTCGGACAAATACTCTTGGGAAAGGTACAAACCCCCTTATCCTCCCAGCTATGGGTTAAATAGCACCACCACTGTTCGTCTAGGAGAATCACTTTGGCATTAAATGACCCATGAAGGTTAATATGCCATTAACCAAACCATCTAAATATCGAGTATCCCTCAAAGACCGGCTAAGGGTAAGCGAATAGTTTGGAGGTAACAATGACCGACAATATATGCGTATAATTTGCCGGTAATGTTATTTTTAAACATGTCATAGCTTATTTGTTGGCACATTGTGAAATGATTTCAAGTAGTGATATCTATCAGTAAGGATTCAATTTTACGTTAATCATTTGATTTCACACAGTTATATGATCAAAATTATAGTTAATGATTATACATTCATATGGCACCCTTATAGATATTATCTTTCCGGGTCAGAGATGACCTGGGACTAATTACAATCAAAGGGTATACCACATTCTCCAAAGTTTTATGACTCGGGCCTAACCATCATAATGTTAAATATCATCTCCAGCGCATTCGTTGGAGATGGGTGTCTTACTTCTTTGCAGTGATGCAGACAGCATATTTTACAACTCCGGCTGTCTGGGCTCTATTGCAAAGGTTGCCAATAAATAATCAGTATAATATCCGATGCTACTTTATAATGTTCCTTTTAGAAATAATAAAAGAAAAGTGAAACGAAAAGAAAACCGTACTTTGGTTGCTGATTCTCTTTCCTACGACGATAACTATTACGCTAAGCCCGCCGCCAAAGGGAATATTGTTCGAAGCCCCATAGCGCCATTCATTAGTCGGCTAAAGGGGATGAAAGAGATTGAAGAAAAATGGCCGACGTAAAACGATTTTTGAACGTATAGCAGGACTAGAAAAACACAGTAAACAATTTTTGGTTGATTAGGTGGATGGTAGGTCAGTTATTTCTTAATTGCATACTAACCCTTGTAGGTTATTTAATTCCAAATATTCTATATATAAGTTATAAGTTTTAAGAGAATAGTTTGTTGGTAACTTCATTTTTAGACGAGTTGTTAGAGCTGATTTGCTTGCACACAGTTAAATGAGTTTGAGTTTTTACTGATAATATTTATAATTCTATTCATTATTAATCATTTCTTTACACAAAGTTAAATGATTACAAGTATTTCTTTTTGATATAAATCCTGTATTTGCTGATAAGTAAATGTTTCCAGGTATTGCTACCTAACAGTGATAATTTATTTCATTTAGTATTCCTATCTAAAGAAAATGATTTACACACAGTTGTATGATTTCAAATAATAAATCAGAATAATCCTTAGTTAATGTTTGAACAGTTATAATTGACCCGTAGATAAGACTCTGACTGGGACTATCACTCCGGGTAAAAGTAGACCTGGGAGTAATGTTATTGAAGGGATACTATGTATTCCCCAAATCTCCAGGATTTAATTGTCACCATCAGACACCGTTTAGTGTCATATACAGGATACCTGTAAAAAAATGGAGGGAATTATTTTCACTAAATGCCATAATGTTGTGTGCATTCGTCTGTCTGCATGAATGTATATTTGTGTTTAATTCATCTAGCGAGTTAGGTAACCATTTCCGTGTTT
Organism: Sepioteuthis lessoniana; assembly: GCA_963585895.1. Taxonomy (NCBI): domain Eukaryota; kingdom Metazoa; phylum Mollusca; class Cephalopoda; order Myopsida; family Loliginidae; genus Sepioteuthis; species Sepioteuthis lessoniana. Next base: position 42,008,469 of record OY757906.1, on the reverse strand, counting down.
TGAAGTAATAAAGCACTATTACAATCAAGGAAGAATATTTTCCATTCATTTTTTTTTTCTGGTGAGTCAACTGACAATATTACGTTATTTTCCTGTTGCCGTCGCTTGGTGTGCATTTAACACTCAGCATTTTATGGAAATCTCTCACGTCGTAAATCCATCCAGAAACATTTATACTGTGCATATTAACTGAATATATTACCTTCATACTAAATATCTACACACGTTTTTGCCTGGGAATAAAAACTTTTGTTGATCTCATATAGAAATCTCTAGAGATATAGTACAAAGTTCCGAATTGCTGGTGTGGGTTTATAAAAGAGGCAGAAATGAAACATTGTTCATGATGACAATGATTAATAGATTCAACAGACACGTAGACTTAGGGCCGAATTTAGCCACATAAGTAAACTGTGACCACACACGCACACGCACACACACACACGCACACACACACACACACACATATATATATATATATATGTGTGTGTGAGTGTGTGTGTGTGTGTGTGTGATGGTAACATTCGTAGGAAATGGAGAAGACAAACCAAGTTAAAATTCTGTTCATGTCTATTTGCATTTCATTTCACGTTAATGACCCAGGGAAAGGCATGAAATCATCTTCCGCCTCTCCCTTTATGTGTACATAGTATAGCAGCCCGGAGTCTTTATCCTTAGTACGGCAACTGGTGTAGAGGAAAAATTCTGAATACAAATCAGATGTTTTATGCTTAAACCTTGACGTTGTGTCACACGTTGCCGGTGGGCAGAGGTCTTGAATACATACATACATACATTCAACCAAACGTAGAAATATATATATATATATATATATATATATATATATACAGCAAACTCACCTCCTAGAGACCGTGATAGATAGATAGATAGATAGATAGATAGATAGATAGATAGATAGATATTATCTTGTTATATATTTAAAAGGCAAAAACATGACACAGTTCATGATGAAAGAGTTAAATCATTTCAATAAATAAGTAAATAAAGGGCAGCTTTAAGGTACGCCAGAAATTTAAATTTAAACCCACACGCACATACGCACATAGATAGATGGATAGATAGATTCACTCACATATATATTTATGTAGATGACCACAGCTAACTCACTTGCAAGGAAATTTGATTGATAAAATATGAATATACTTAGATAGATTGACAGATAGTTCGATAGATCCGTTCATCCTTCCATCCATTCATTCTTACATACATACCTGCATTTATACATACAGATTACATGCTTGCAAGATAATTGGATTGGTTGATATGAAGAGACTTAGATAGATAGATAGATAGATAGATAATTTACATGTTGTACGTATAAATAGATACTTATCATTTTGCAACAAAAACTTGTATTTTAAAATTCTGATCAGATTATTATGGCGAATAAAACAAAATGTAACAGATGTCGAGTTTATTTGTAAGCATAACATCAACAAACAAAAATATGGTTCAATATTTTTTATGAAAAGATATAAAACTACTTATTATTTTACAGCACGTTTGTTTTTCAATATTTACAATACAGAAGATTTAAAAAATGAATATTACCTCAATATGAATTCATTAAAAAATGACAAGTGCATGCGTTTTGATCTAAAAAATGGAAAGAATTTACTTTTCATGAAAAAAATGTATAACTTAATTATTGAAAGAATTATCGAAAATTTTTAAAAAGAAATTATGCATAACTTGAATTATTCATAACTAAATGGAATACGAAATGAGTAATTAAATTTCATGGACATCGCCCTCACATAAAGAAGGGTGATCTCCGACAATTGTTAAATAGCTAATTGTTGAATGTGAAAGAAGAAACATTAAAGTACAACTCGTCTTAACCATTAGGACATCGTTGCCTTATTCCACCTGTTCAGTCACTGGGGGCTTGAAAGCCGGAATAAATGGATAAGGGACTCGACGTACGCTAAACAGGATTTTTGTCGTTTCTGTTTGTCTCTTTACACACCAAACTACCAAAAGTGAAAAAGAGTGGAAGAATCACGAAATCCGTATAATAAAATTGCAGTGTTACGGCACCACACAGACGAATATATCATCACGGTTCTAAATAATCTATTACTGTGGCACTTCTCTTAAGGTTTCAGTCGGACCACATGGTACCCTCGCCGTGAGAAGTGGCAAACACAAAAAAACATTTGTTGTTTCGCTTAATGCGAAAGTTTTTTCTCCTACCTATTCCAGTAGTCGCTGAAAAAAGAGAAATAGAATATGAAATTCGACAATTGCTCAAGACAGACATAGAGAATATACAGTCGCTAGAAAAGAGAGGTAGACACAGACCTTTATATTATCTTTTTCGCCCTGGACGTTTTCTTTTGTTCTCTGATTCGTTGTTTTTCCTTCCTCGCATTTTCAGAGGGAACACCTGAGGCTCATTCCTTCATTCTACACTAAGACTTCTTCACGACCGCCAGGCTTAAGGAACTGGTATAGGATGGCCCCTTCGTGATACTCACCCAAAATGGGTGCCATAATTTTCGGCCTTCCTTCACATCTTTGCAGCCCGTCAGGAGCTCCAGTTCAAACCGGAGTTGCCCTCTCAATTTTGCCTGAGGTGTCAAGGGGAGGAACACCTTCGTTTCCAGTGTTTCTACATTTGCGCAGATTATTACGAACTTCTGATTTTTCATATAGTTATTTTAACTACAGTAGTCATTCACCTGTGACTAGCTGACATAAACGAATGCATTGCCTTGACTCACTCAGAAATCACTTTTCCACAGGTCGCTCGCAAATTCTCAGTCTGCTACAGAGATTATTTCTTTTTCTTATTTTTGCCTCTTCTCTATCACTAGAAATTAGATTCCCGCTTTTTTTTTCAAATTCAGTTTCCTATAAGCCGTTCAGTTATGTTACAATATTAGGGTTCACAGAACAATCCACTCCCAGTTCCACCTCAGATAAGAAACATCGTCCAGCCACCCTACCCACTTTGAAGACCATCACTGAGTATCTCTACGAAACCTGCCCTATAGAGAAAGATCAAGCCTATCTTCTTACCCATAGCCCACTGGAAGAGTTGCTGAACTAGTTCAATTCACCTTTTTTTCGACGGCTTTTAATAGTGTATTTATTCGTATCCCCGTATAATTTGCTTACAATGATACACGAAGCAACTAAACAAATGTTTTTAGTCCGATATCGCTCACTCAGAATACAATATCATTTCATGTATGACTCAGAATCAATTCTTCATACATATATTGCAATATTTTGAATTATGAACGGAGAACGCGTAGTTTGCACAGTCGGCTGGTGCTGTAGAATACACCGACTGCTTCTCTGCAGCGGAGTAAGACCCCTCCCCAATGAGTGTCCTGGATATGACACTAAACAATCTGATGGTAAGGTTCCAGTGATGATGGAGCTTTGGGGAATATGGAGTACCCCTTCATTGCCATCGCTCCCTGGTCCACTCTGGCCCTGATTGGTAGCACCTGATAGGGCCCTATCTATGGGTTAAATAGAACTAACAGTATACTTATGCTAAAATGAATTGTTTGAGTGGGCTGAATGGCTTGAAGTGGAAATGTTTTTGACAATTAAACCGTTCTTACATTTAAACTGCGTGCTTATGCTTAACTGAATTATTTGAAATAGAACTGTTTTTCGACATTAAAACTGTATTTACACTTAACTGAATTGTTACATATAACTGCTTGTATAGTTTGAAATGGAAAAAAAATGACAATTAAACTGTGTACTTATGCTAAAGTGAATTGTTTTAAATAGAACAGATTATTTACATAAAAATAGATTTGGCGTTAAATAATCTGCAAAGGTTGATATGCCATAAAACCCAACAAACCAAACCAAACCAAAACGCATAGTTCTTCGATTAGTGCTATGTTTGATAACCGATGTTTTGACATTTTTACCTTGCCTAGTGTTTCGTAGTCGGTTTTTGAAACTCCAGGAAAAAGAAAAGCCGAAGAAGAAATTGTCACTTTATCCTATGTTGAATGAAATGGATAAATACTGATTTTCAGTTTTGCTCCTACGTGTATTTTTTGACAGTTAATTTAGCTTTTTGTGGGTTTTCCACTACTTCTCATTGAAAGGAGGATATGTCTGCATTTATTTAAAGACCCCTATGACCAAAGGCGGTAGAAGTCAGTGAATTATGCATTTATATGCTCGACAGTTGCTCCGTTTACTCGTCTGAAGACTAACTCTTTTAAAAATCCTATTTTCACTTTTTCATTGCTTTTTTCATCAAGGTCAAATTTTAACTCCTAGTCACTTAACTAACACCAGCGCTGAGCTGATTGCTTGAGTTCATTTTAATAAAAAATCTTTTTTTTTTTTATTTTAACTACTTTCTTTGTTTGGAAATGAGTGGAAAATCATTGTATCTTCTAAACAAAGACAGATTGTTCCAGTTTATAAAAAGGCATAAAAACCTTCTTGAATTTATATGAAAAACAATAAACACAGCACTATATGTATTTTTAAAATGTGTCTCAGCTCTAACCGAGATATTACTTCTCTATCATTGTAAGCGAATGGTTATATATATAAAAAAAAATAAAAAATAAAAAATAAAACAATAAAAGAAATGCGAGTTGATATAGTTCAATATCTTTTCTCCTGGGTTTGCTGCAACGGGATACGCTTAATCTAACACTCCGGGATGCAAGGTAGACATGGGGTTGGGGGTTCTGTGTGCCCCTGTATACATAAATATATACGTGGTTCGGTCTCTTTTTCTTTTAAGTGGCTAGGCTGTGAGGAAACAATCGTTCACCGTGAAAAGAGAAAGAGAAACGTATAAAATGTACGAGAGTGAAAAAAATGAATATATCAATCTATGTGATGTCTGCTGTCACTTCTTCCGGCATCTTCAGAGACTGAATGAATAGAATAAAAAAACAAAAGGTCTTACAACTAAAGTCAAGTTACTTTTGTGTTTTTCGCTTCCCAGTCGATGATAAGCCATCACCAACATAGAAGCCGATGGTCGCCATGATATATAGTAAGTTTTAATTTTTAGACCGATTTCCTTGAACTCCGTTAAATGATAAACCTCCCTGACTTGAGCCGAAGCCTATAATGGAAATATGTAATGAAATGGTATACCACTTCTACAATCGAGACATAGCTTGCAGACAAAAATATTGATATCACTCTCAATCCAGACAATTCCAATTATTTCGCTGATGAACACATACAACTCTCCATTGATCTCAGTTTGTGGTAACAAGGTTTTCCTTCAAAGATTGTTGGAAGGTCACTTTTTATCAAAGTTTGTTTTCACTCAGTTTGATTTAATCAATATCAAGTTGTGGCATGGATCAGTTTTCTTCTAACTGAAATTGATCATTGATTTAGTTTTTGTTATTTTAATCTTTTGTAAATACAGATAAAAACAACATTAAATTATGTAAATGAAATTTTGGAATTCACTTTACTAGAGTCACTTATACTTATAAAAGTTTCATAGATTCCCTTTAACAATGTGCTTCATGTGTTCAGTGGGTGTATGCTTATATGTGTGAATGCTTTTTTTTATGTATATATGCGCGTATATACATATATGTGCGTGTGTGTATGTGTATCTGTTAGAGGAGGGAGAGAGAGAACGAGAGAGTTTTGAGTGGGTATGTCTGTGCTTGCATTCTTTCATGTGTGGATGTTTTGTACATATTCTTTTGAATGATTTATGTATATGTGCGCACGCGCGCACACACACACACACACACACACACACACACACACACACACATATATATATATAAATGAATTGGTCCGCTAGTGATTTCAAATGTGGTATTTGGGGGCCGTTATTCCATTTATTTATGTTATATGCCAGGCTATCAGGCAGCATTTAAATTTGGGCTGAATGTTCGGTTACCATTATGGTGACACTTTTTTGATTGGTTGCTTATGTTTTTGTTTTTTTTAACTTTTAGATTGGGTATCTATAATCATCCCATTGGAGTTAATTGTTCGTTAAAAGTTTTAGCTGTTTTGTCAATGATCCTTTTTTATTTTTTTTTTTTTACCTCTAGTAAATGTATTTGTGTAGATGCAGAAAATGAATTATCTTTTGCATATATCTCAACAAACAACAAAAACATCCCAGAGATATTCATAGAAATTTCAAAAAATCTAAATCAACTTCTAAACAAATACTCAATTAAAAACATATTAGACACAACAAAAATCATTAATTGCAAACGACAGGCAAAAATCCTTAAAATATACACTAAGCTCATCTAAATTTGGGGAACACACTGCATAGAGTTTCAAAAGGCAAAAATAAAAGATGTCAAGGATGTAATACAGTCATAGAAGGAAAATCCTACGGCTTTGAAAACTTGAAAACAACATTTATAATATATATAAATTTCAGCTGTAATTCACAAGATATGGTCTATATTATAAAATTTGGAAATAGCAAGGAAGTCTACTGAGTATACAAACAGAAAATAAACAATAGCATCTTTACGAAAAAGCAACAATATGTCATGAGAAAATATAAAACGTTATGTATCAAGATACCTTTATGAATGCAGCAAGAGAAGCTCTAAAATACTGTTAATATATCGGACTGATGACAAGCCTTAACTCCAAATAAAAGAAAGAAAACATCATTGATAGATTTAAACCAACATTAAAGAGAACCTAACTCAATGCACGCACACAAACATACATACAACACACGCTGAGACTCAGAAACACGCGCATGCACACGCATATAAACACATCAATTAATTTACAAATACTGCTATGTATGGGGACAAATACATTGTCCCACACATTAGAACCACCCGGTTCCCTAGAAAATGTGTGTACAAGCGTAAAGTATTGATAAATATATATATATATATATATATATATATGTGTGTGTGTGTGTGTGTGTGTGTACGCATGCACATACACAGAGAGAGAATGCACACACATGCACATGCACACAGACATGCACACAACTAAAATAACCTATGAAATCAGTCTTTACAATAAGAGAAACATAACACTCAGATAAAATTCAGACTCCACCGAATTGTTTGAGCAAAATGACTGAAATGCATGTAGTATATTCATATATAATAATAATAATGATAATAAGGAATAAAAAAAACTTTGGAACATGCAGGTGACAATTATACTAATTGTAATTGGTGCTTTTGGAACAGTAACTAATTGATTATTAAAGGGACTAGAGGACTTGGAATTTGGCGGACGAGTATATATATATATATATTGCTGGCATAAAAAAATTAAATTCATATGAATATAAAGAATGGGTTCAATAGCATTTGTTAAGCAACCGGTCAAAGAGAATAGATGTTTAATTTAAGCCCGCAGTACTCCAGTAAAAAGACCTTGTGTCACATTCTGCCCGTTGTGCAGGTTTAAATACTTATCCACAAGATGAAGATTAAGTCATGAGACATTTTACTCTCACCTCATTCATTCTATAAAGTCTTATCTGCTTAATCTTACAAGTTATGTTTTTGTAATAATGCAATTGTCCAACGTGGAACATCCATAACTACAGGATATGTTAATTGAAAACAATGATCTTACATTTGTTCTTGTTTGAACGTTCATGTCCCTTAAATAATATCATTAACAATTGCAAACTGAAGGAACATTATCCATTTTATCAGATTAGATGTTCCTATATCGCTGACTGATCCGTGAAACAAGACTTTATCAATCAGGTTATGTAAGATTCTACCATATTGAAGGGTTAATTAATTCTGGAATAAGCTGATATATGAGAGATATAAAGTCTATTATTTGAGTTTTTAATTGCATTACATAGGGCAACGACAAATTAGATTTAGACATGTAGATAAGTTTTTAATTATACGTAAGCGTAAAACACGCTTGGTAAACACGTGTTCCATTGTAAACGAGGAAACGGAGTTAGTCGATGTAAAGATAAGAGATGATATTGCCTGTCATAAAAGGTACATAGCTGATCTTTGTGAGCTGATTTCTTAAATTCCACGTGAATTTCTCTCTCTCTCTCTCTCTCTCTCTCTCTATATATATATATATATATATATATATATATATATATATATGTATGTATGTATCACCGTGTCGGTAGGGAATGTAGGATACGCTAACTGAACATCTGTAAAAATGTAAAAAAACAACTGAGTGAGTGTCCTTGATATAAAAAACCCACCTGATTATGAGACTCCCGTCCTGGAGCTTTGGGGGAATGTGGAGCACCTCTTCATAACTATTACTCCCGAGTACACTTTGACCAGGAATGTTAGCATCTCTAAGGGTTCTATCTTTGGGTCAATAAAAACTGGTAATTACCTTCGGCATTTGTAATGATAAAGTTTTAATGATAAATTGAATTATTAGTGTGGAATAGCAATACTTGAAACCATTTTACTAGAGGCAAATCCATGAGCTCTGACTCGTGTAAAAACAATTTTACTCACAAACTATTTCCCTACAAATCATATATATATATAGTCATCCACAGATAGACTGTTTCGTTCTATCAGAACTCTTCAGTGTGGCTAGACACGCAGGACGCTCGAAGCCGGAATCGAAACCCGTCCAACTTTACGATAGACTAAGGCTTCAGACCACACGGCCACAAGCGGACTACGTTGGCTAAGGGAATTTTTAGGTATTTTATTTTTAGCAAACAACAGCAGCAGCCTTTGTTTATATTTTTTCATAACCTACCGGCTACCAGAGAGCTCAATTCTTTCGAAGAGCCTTACTTGGACGCTAACTAAACGGCTGGAGAATAAGCTAGACGGCAAAATGCTGCGAGCAATATTGAACAAGTCCTGGCGGCAACACCCCACAAGACACCAACTGTACGGCCACCTGCCTCCCATCTCGAAAACTATCCAAGTTAGACGAACTGGACATGCAGGACACTGCTGGAGAAGCAGGGAAGAGCTCATAAGTGATATACTCCTATGGACCCCCACATATGACCAGGCAAAAGCAGGGCGACCAGCTCGAACATACATTCAGCGGCTATGTGAGGATACGGGATGTAGCCCTGAAGACCTACCAGAGGCGATGAACGATAGGGAGAAGTGGCGAGAGAGGATCAGGGATATCCGTGCTAGCGGCACGACATGATATATATATATATATATATATATATATATGGGGGGTATTATTCGGTCCAGTTAAACCAGAGTTGGGAGTAATTCCTTCAGGACAAGAAAATCATTCAAAAACTGAACATTTAAATTTTCCTGGTAGAGAGCTCAATGTATTTAATATCACAGAGCAATACTTTCTTTAAGAGAAAAACCAAAGACCGGTTACTTTAGGATTATAAATTTATTTCCATCCTGTTTCCTGTTTCTGATGTAAACCAAAAACGCGAAGAAAAATATAACAGGACTTCTTTAGATCTTATGGATAAAAGTCCTGTTATATTTTTCTTCGTATTTTTGGTTTACATCAGAAACACAAAACAGGATAGAAATAAATTTATAATCCTAAAGTAACAGGTCTTTGTTTTTTTTCTTAAAGAAAAAAAATATATATATAAAGATTTGACATTAAATAATTCACAAAGGTTAATATGGTATAAAACACAGCCGACTTTGTTGTCTCTCCTTAATTGGCCCGATTCACTCGAATGAGTTAATATATAATCTCATCCTCTGATGAGTTTAGAGCAGGATCTCAGTATTGCTTATCTCTCATTAGTATTGCTTATCTCTCCATCATTTGGCAAGGACAACTTAGGCACAATTTTCTTGAAAATGATGTCCATCAAAATCTCTTAAAACATATAAGGTCACCACAGCTATTGCTTTTTTTTTTACGAGCTCGACGTGTTATAGATAATCGCAGGCAAAAATAACTCAACAATGCTTTAAAACATGCGTCGAAACAAAGTTTTCCTGCTCCTGTGTTCTTTATGTCTTTCTTCGTGCCCATGGAAATTGCTTGGAGTCATTACTTTATGAAAAATATTTGCTATCCTGTGTCTTAAGCAACTAATTTAAAAAGTTACCTTTCTTTTAGAGGATGATAGTTCTTCCAGCAGCGGCAAAATATATCTATATGTTTTCAGTCGGATCTTATTATTTTTATTAGAGAAATGTAGTTGATAAAATCATCATATCATTAGTTTGATCATACTTGCAATCGACACTTTTGTTTTCTTTCAGTGCGTTTTTATTTCATTATTAGTTCATGAATAAGTCTCCGAATTATTTATTTTTGTCTATCAGTGTTTTTTTTTTTAGCTTCTTCATGTATAATTCTATCTCTTTTATCAAAAATCGTTCCGTTCATAACATTTTTTTCTTATCTATCTATACCAATCTATATATATTTTTTTATATGAGAAATATATTTGATATAATCATTATTTCATTGCATTGTTCATTCTTGATAATCCGCATTTTTTTTTTAGCTCTTCTCATTTAATACATTATTGGCTTATAAGTCTGCAAGTTATTTTTTTTTACATCTACTGATGTTCCTCTATCTCTTTTTAGATCATTCTTCTCTTATCAACAACATTTTCGCTCATAACCATTTTTAAATCTCTCTCTCTCTCTCTCTATATATATATATATATATACACATATATATATATTGTTTGAAAGATTTTATTGCCATCGAATATGTATATATATATATATATGTGTGTGTGTGTGTGTGTGTGTGTGTGTGTGTGTGTGTGTGTGTGTTGCATTATCTTCATTTCTACCATTCTGTGTATTCATGTATTGCATGCTGGAGACGTACTTTTCGGAAAGGTCTTCTCATGAAACGGTATGCCACAACCCACCATGATAGGAAATATGTGGATATCTCACTGATTTTGCCTAAAATTTGATATCGATCAGAGACGATACATTTTGAACCTTTGATAAGTCAAAAGATACGAGGGTGGATTGAAAATTTCACATGATTGCACCATATCTGCTGCTGAAAACATTTTAGCAATGCAAATGTATGAGTTTTGTGAACAAGGGGCATTATTTTATAACAAAGGACAATATGTTGAATAACCAACCACATTTGGTCACATTCAACGAGAGTATCTTGATCGGCCTATGAACTTTTCAGCTGACAATTGTAATATGTCAGTTACAATTTAACTTAACTGACCAAGGAGTATGATAGGGCTGAATTTATAATCGTTAGTGATATTGTGAAACAATTAGCGGGCGGAATCCCCATGGCGTTGTGACTAACTTGCTAATATCATATTGTGGACACTCTTTGCGAAGAGAGATTTACCCCTCAGCAGAGATGCAGTCAGTGTATTTTACAGCCCTAGTCGACCGGGCTATAGTTTGTCTGTTGTCTGCAGCATTTAAATACCTGAGCTTCAAGTATTTATTTATCAACCCCAAACTCAGTTCGGGTAGGAAGAGATATTCGTTATTTTTTAAAGCGGAGTAAAGCTGGTTTAAATTCAGTTTTTCCTCTAGTACATGGGTTGTCTAACCAAGGCTAAGAAACCAATTCTGCAAATACTATTTAAACATGGGCATTAGCGCGAACTGAAATAAAACAGGATTGTTCAGAATTTGAACTCGGATCCCCGATTCTATTTCCAACGAATATAACCGTTATGTTTCCTTGAGCTTCAGGTATCTCAGAGGAATTAGTTACGATGAGATCGCTCAGGAGAGCTAACAGGCAGCATAGTATCAATTTATTGCCACGATAGATACCAGTTTTTAGATAAGTTTCAACCCTGAATGCTCAATGTTCACCATTCAACGCCATAATAACAGCTGAACTATCAAGGCTGTTACGGCTAAAAGACATGACTCACAACTGCTCCCTGCTAATAGATCCTGCACGGCGGCAATTTTAAAACCGAGAGAACATACTGCTGGGCTACGTACAATAAATTAACTCATTACACTTGTCAACGACACAGCAACTATATACATCATAATAGACAGCATCTCTATAACAGTAGTCCATAAAATTGTTCGTGCTGCCGCTCCCCTGCCTCTCACACCATATCCCCAGGGCACCCCGACACTTACACACACCGAACGCACATCCCTTACTTAGAATTAGATCAACAACATCTTTACAACAACTAATCTCACACTTAGCACATGATAATATCTTTCTCGTGTCTTGTCCCAAGCAAACATAAAAATGCTATTATCACCAATCCCCAAGATATCTGCTGTCTGATCTAACAAGGGCGTGTCACGTCACCTGTCCAGATCACATCGCTATGATATAAACAAGCATTCGGACTTTTAGCTGTGATTTCGAAACATAAAATAGATTGAAACCATCCTTTCGTGTGCAAAAGTATGCTAACTTTATTTGTTGTGAAGCAAACCAGTTTCTTTAGTGACCGTTGGTTGAGTAGTTGGTTGTGTTTTATGGCATATCAGCAATTAAAGGTGATTTAATGTCAAATACTATTTATACATATAAATTAAATACATGATTCGTAAACGAATAATTTGAAGGTAACATTTTTTTTAAACTGGTGCTCATTTGTTTGCGCAAAAATCAAAGAGTTTTACCGATTGCTATTTGACCAAAAGATAGAACCAGGTGCCCCTGGTGTAATGGTTATCGTCGTAGGAAATGGACACGGCGACACGAGTTCAAATCCTGGACGAGACGGATTGCATTTCACATAGCACTAATACCCTCCAGCTATAGGTAAATAGTTGGGTAGGCTAGGTTCTTCAGCCTTTGTTTGTTTAGTTGGTTTTAAGGCATATCAACCTTTGGAGGTTATTTAACGCCAAATCCATTTTTATGTAAATAATCTGTTCTATTGAAAACAGTTCAGTTTAGCGTAAGTACACAGTTTAATTGTCAAAAACATTTCCATTTCAAACTATTTAAGCAGTTATATGTAATAATTCAGTTAAGTGTAAATACAGTTTTAATGTCGAAAACAGTTCTATTTCAAATAATGCAGTTAAGCATAAGCACGCAGTTTAAGTGTAAGTACGGTTTAATTGTCAAAAACGTTTCTATTTCAAGCAATTCAATTTACTCAATTCATTTTAGCATAAGTATACTGTTAGTTCTATTTAACCCATAGATAGTGCCCTATCAGGTGCTAACACTCCGGGCCAGAGTGGACCTGGGAGCGATGGCAATGAAGGGGTACTCCGCATTCCCCAAAGCTCCAGTACTGCTGGAACCTCCCCATCAGATTGTTTAGTGTCATATCCAGGACACTCGTTAGGGGGGGTCTTCCCCTCTGCAGAGATGCAGTCAGTGTATTCTACAGCCCCAGCTGACTGGGCAATTCTTCAGCCTTGGTGAGGCAACTAGTCTAGGAGAAGGAAAACTCAAAATTTAAACCTGTTAAACTCCGCTTAAAAATTGACGTTGTGTCATATCCTGCCCGAACGGAGGGGTTGGTAAATATATATAGATACAACTTTAACAGCTACAACCACTTCGGGTCAGAGTGCACCTCGGAGTAATGGAAATCGAAGGGTACTCCACATACCCCAAACTTCCAGCACTTGACACTCACGATGAGTATGTTTACTCTCATATCCTGGTCACTCGTTGCCGCGCGGAAGGTCTGCAGAAATGCAGTAGGTGTATTCTACAGCCCCAACCGATTGGGCTATTTAGAATCCGGGGCTTAGAGAAAACAAAGTTCCCTTTCAAGTATAAGGTCACTATTGCCATATTTCGAATGGCTGTTGTGAAGAAAGATTTTTATCTTTACATAGAGTCAAAAGATTATTTTAATCTCTTTCTTCAAAGACATGTCTTGCTTTGATTGCTATCTAAAAGTGCATAACCTACGAAGATAAATCATTTTTCTTTTATACCAAAAGACACATCATAAAAACAACAGAAAACAACTGATTGATTGATTTTAATGGCATGTCAGCACGTCTGGGGATATTTTCAGACCAGATTTTAGGAATCGCATTCCTGGTAGATTGACAGATACATTTTTTGTGTAGTTATTTCTTGGTTTTTATTCATCTATTTTTGACTCACGGTTTTATCATATACTTACAAAAATATTTAAACAGGACTATTCGTCCCTTAGAATGGGACCCTAACAGGTACTGCCACTTGGGGTCAGAATGAACGTGAGAGTAATAGCAATGAAGAGATATTCCACACTTCCCAGATCCCCAGACGTGGTGCCGCATCATTTGACTCAGTTAAGTTCCGTACCAGAAGTCCTCTTTGCTGTGAAGTGGGAGTCTAATCATTTTGCACTGGGTACCCTTAGCTTATTCTAACCTTCACTGACAGGGCTGTAAAAAACAGAATATGTCTTGCATACTTATCAGCCTTTCATTGACTTGATTAATATTCTGAATCTCACAAATTGACATTGGCAAATAACATGGTACACACTATGGAATGAATATGGTATCGTAAACCTGATACTATATTTCAAGAATAAATAACAGCCTAATACTTTTAGAACTTTATTTGTTCTCTGTCCCATCACTGGACAAGTACGGCATAAGGCCTTTTTTAAAGTGGGTCCAGACGCAGGACCCGGAGCCCACACGGGTTCGGCAAAGTCCAAAAATACCTTCGGCCCCGTCGGCATTGCCTCAATGGGGGGCGCCTCAGACGCCAGGAAGCAAAACAGCAAACAATTGGTAAAACAATTGGTGAACTCCAATTGTTTTACTAATATATAATTACCAAAATTACTTTACGATTACTTTTAGAACAGCAGTTCATAACCTTTTCTGAGCTACTACTCTTTTTGCTCACGCATGACATCTCTATCGCTCCTCAACACATACGTACACTGAACCCAAATACCTAACTGTTATGGTGAGATATCTAATCACCACCGGAACATTTTAAATAAGGGACCGTGTCACCGGTCACCGAATATATAGAAGAACAGAGAGACTCCCTGGACTGAACACGATAAATACTACACCTTCTCTCTCTGTAAATATTTCAATAAACTTACTTTCTTTATTTAAACCTATAGTACATATTTATTCCTTTATTTCCTTCACGGAACACTATCTCTTGATTATCACTATATTACCGCCACCATAGGATATATCACTCACTTAGTATTAGGTCTGCAACAACTTCACTGAAACAGCTAAGTCCACTCTAAATCCATGATAATATCATTCTAGTGTATAAGTATTCATGGCAAAATTCAGATATGAAAATAAGTGTCAACTATTGTATTTACCTCATCACCATTACTCATATGATCAAAAAAAGCTTGGTAACCATATACTAAAGACTGAGGATTTCATTATTTTTCACTCATAAAAATTTAACGTTTACATGCTTCAGCAAAACATTTTTCATCAAATGAATTTAAATGACCAAGTAAATACACCAGCTAATATTTTTAGACGAATCGTACAAGACAAAATGATAATGATTAGAATAATTTATCGATAGCAATGGAATATTTTAATAGTGTTGCTTGTGGGTTCGTTCATTCATATACCACGCTAATCCACAAGCCAAGTGAGAATTTCTTCTACCTCCCCTTTGACCAAGTGACATAATATTGTAAATATCCTCCCTGCAGCTTAATAGGAGGTTCTTTCATGTCTCACTTAATCAACTGGGATATTACTAAACGTCGAAGCTTACATTATATCTAGGCTTAAAATGGCCCATAAAAACACCTTATTGCGGCAAGAAATTAGGGATTGTTCATTACACGAAGTCATTCATTACTTGATTTTTTTATGGCAATTACTACTACTTGCAAGAACCGTCCAAATTTCACGGAACGTAAAAAAATCTAGAGGTGATATCTAAACAAATATGTATGATTAGCAATTTTATTATATATGAATACTATTGTTGCCTTTGGTTTAAATAATAAGAAATATACAATATTCGGATCTTTCAAGATCATAAGATTGTTTACGCATCAATATTGTTTGAACAAAGTTCATTCTTTTGTCTTTTAACATACGAGAAAAAAGTTATTCTAACCAGTGAGAAAAGGGAACCAGATGTGCGTGAAAACACTATGAATCAATTTTTGATTGATCACACACACAAATACATACACATAAAGATACAAAATGTGTATGGTTCTCGTGGTTTACTGAAAAATAGTAGCATTGAATCGAGTTGAAATCCTGGCTGTTTTCATTTTACATAGCAGCAAAAGATTTACAAAGGTTATGAATTAATCAATTCTGACACAAGTAAGGGTTAAATAAAAGGGCTGACTGGAGTCTTTACCCTTGGCATGGCGATCGGTCAAAGCAAAAAAAAAAAAAATCTCAATTCAAACTTATTACTCTTCACGTAAAAAATTAATGTTGACTATCAACCTGAAAGAACGGAGGGCTAGGCGACTATATATATATATATATATATATATATATATATATATATATATATATATATATATATTTATCAACCTTTTTAATAGTGTTGTAAAGTTAATTTTTATACTCAAATTATATATATATATATATATATATATATTTGTGAGGTCGTGGATCTATTTCTTCGGAAGCCATTTTGGTTTCGACATTGTAGAAGGAGTACTACAAGAGGGCACGCTGGCTCCGTACCTCTTTATCATTTGTCTAGACTACGTACTCAGAACATCGATTGACAAAATCAGAGAGAATGGCTTCGAACTGACGAAGAAAAGAAGCAGCAACAATTACCGACGCCGACTACGCCGATGACATAGCGATACTTGCAAATACACCTGACCAAGCCGAAACACTACTGCATAGTTTGGAACGAGCAGCAGCAAGCATTGGCCTCTATGTTAATGCACACAAAATGGAATATATGTGCTAAAGGAAACGGGGGATATCTCCACTCTAGAAGGAAACCCTCTTAAACTAGCAGACAAATTCACTTACCTAGGAAGCAGCGTCGAATCAACCGAAAAGGACATCGAAACCAGGTTAACGAATGCATGGACAGCTATCAATAGGTTATCGATTATATGGAAATCAGACCTAACCGATAAAATGAAACGCAGTTTCTCCCAGGCAGCGGTCACATCGATACTGCTATATGGCTGCACTACATGGACGCTAACAAAACGGCTGGAGAAGACGCTAGACGGCAATTACACAAGAATGCTACGTGCAATATTAAACAAGTCCTGGCGGCAACAACCCACAAGACACCAACTGTACGGCCACCTGCCACTATCACAAAAACTATTCAAGTTAGACGAACCAGACATGCAGGACACTGCTGGAGAAGCAGGGACGAACTCATAAGAGATGTACTCTTATGGACCCCCACACATGGCCGTGCAAAAGCAGGACGACCAGCACGAACATACATTCAGCAGCTATGTGAGGATACGGGATGTTGTCCTGAAGACCTACCTAGGCCGATGAACGATCTGGAGGAGTGGCGAGAGAGGGTCAGGGATATCCGTGCTACCAGCGCGATATATATATATATATATATATATATATATATATATATATATATATATTCCTTTTACACAATTCCTTTACAGTCTGCCACGCTATTTGAGATTTTCTATCTTCTACCGAGGTTGTAATCTAATTGATTTTCTAAGCAGCAGTCGTGTCCATACTGCTATATGGATGCACCACACGGACGCTTACTAAGTGAATAGAGAAAAGGCATGACAGCAATTGTACAAAAATGCTTAAAGCTATGTTGAATAAATCGTGGAAGCAACATTCCACAAACCATCTGTTGTACGGCCATCTGCATCCCATATCTGAAACAATCCAAATCAGACGAACAAGACACGCGGACACTCCTGAAGGACGACCACTTAGAACTTATCAGCAACAGCTCAGTTTGGACTGAGGATGTAGT
>OY757906.1:41965691-41985691 GCA_963585895.1 Sepioteuthis lessoniana | reverse complement strand
AAAAAATTATTAGATAATTTAATACTATTGCCATTGAAACGAAGACAATCTCTCTCTCTCTCCCTCTCTCTCTCTGTATATATATACATATATATATATATATATATATATCGTGGTATATAGATTGACTGAGAGAGAGAGACAGAGAGGGAGAGAGGAAGAGAGAGAGAGAGAGAGAGAGAGAGAGAGAGAGAGAAATTGTCTTTGATTCATCAGGTTGACATAAAATAAGGTGGGTTTCGATCTCGGCTGCCATCGTCTCATTTGTCTTGCCACACTGAAGAGTATTGATAAACGAAACACTCTGTCAATGGATAGCAATATATATATATATATATATATATATATATATATATATATATATATATATATATATATATATATATATATATATATATATATATGACTTGACAATTTCTATTTGTACTTTTGAGTGTAACGACATGAGAAGTTGACACACGCACACACACACACACAAACACACACACATATATACATATATATATATATATATATATATATATATATATATATATATATATATATATATATATATAGTGTAATCGTATGGAAACTCAAACCTAGTTAAGTTGTCATTATAAATTTATTCCGGCGAATAATATTACTATTCTCTCCGTCTCCTCAGAAGACTTTTTACATATATATATATATATATATATATATATATATATATATATATATATATGTATATATATATATTCTTCAATATGTCAATCAGTAAAGTGTTTTTTGTCAACTCAAACAAATCAGAAGATATTCCACCAGATATTCGTCTATAAATCCTAAGGAAAGATGGCCTACTACAACTCAGTTTTAATTATTCTAGCTTCAACCAGGATTTCGAACTGTCCACACATGTGTAGATATATATCGATCAGGCATAGTAACATAGATGAAAATATCCTAATATATATATATATATATATATATATATATATATATATGTGTGTGTGTGTGTGTGTGCAGGTCTCCTACTGGAGAGGAAGTATTAGTCAGTCAAAGATATATTGTTTTATTTGAGCCAATTTTTTTGTATGTGCACTTTTATTGATAGTACACACATGAAACTCTAGTCTCCTTTGAAGTAATATACTCCAGCCTACAATGCACTTGTTATACCGTTCAAACAATTTCTGGAAGGTTCCATGGAAGTCCTCTTGTGTGAGCGTGTTAATTACCATCGTCACAGTCTTTTTCATCTCCTGAATTGTCTAATAACGACAGCCTCTGAGCTTAGGGAATAACCAAAAGTCACAGGGAGCAAGGTCTGGGATATAGGGAGGAGGAGGAACTAACTTGATGCCCATCTTGTTCAAATAGTCTGTGACAAGGATGGAGTTGTGGACTGGTGCATTGTCCTGGTGTAAATGCCACTGACCCGATTTGAAGAGTGCTGGCCTCTTCCGACGGAATCTCCTCCTGAACTCCCTTAAAACCTCAACATAGTAACCCTAACCTTAACCCTAACCCTCTGGCCAATCAACTCTGGTGTATTGACTTCCTTACTCCTCCCATACCGCTCATCATCTCGCACAGAGTCCCTGCCTTCCTTGAATCTCTTATGCCACTCAAAAACTGATGCCCGATTCGCACAAGATGTAGAAAAGCAGCCTGAAGCATTCCATACGTTTCTATGACATTTTTACCAAGTTTCAAACAGAATATTTTTTGCATATCGTTCTTCTAAAGTGTCAGATTGCATTTTTGAATTTCACTAGCTGTGACAATCAGGCTTTAGTAGGGTGTATTCCAATTCCTGCTGTAGCTGTTCATTTGAACCTGAAATCATAAAAATTGGTCAGCCATCTCATAAGATGTACAGCAATAACCTACTGAATTTCCAAGAGTCTACGTTAATTTTAAATGCCCATACAAAAAAGTCTGGAAACTTATCGTATGCCCCTAGTATTCCAAAGCCTCCACTGACTGCGCAGTAGCTTTTCGTGTCTCTTCAATTATACATATATGCTTCTGTTATTGTCTGTTCAATTTGTATCCCTGTTGGTCGCCGATACACTCGAGTATTCCTGACTGGCACCAGTGGTTCCCATTTAGCACTAACCTTAGAATTCAAATGCTTCTTTTCAATATAGTAAAGAAGAAGTATCACAATTTCTTGGAAAATTAAGCTAACACATCTTTTTTCTCTCCCATTGCTTGGCATCATTACTTTGCTAACTCTAGCAGTTAATTATCAGTCAATTTATCTACCTATCTATCTATCTATTTGCGTATATATCTGCTTGTTAAGAAATGCTGGTTGCTGAGACAAATTTTATAGAATTTGAATAGCACACTGCAGAATCGAATTTGAAAACGCATCTTACATATGGAGCGAGGAAGAATTAAATGAAAATAATAGTAAATAAGCATATGTTCAACTATTTATGATCAAAGGCTTCGTTTTTTGAGGGAGTATTTCTCTCCCCCTATATATATATATACATATATATATATATATATATATATATATATATATATATATATATATATATATATATATATATACGTACATAAACGTAAGTTATTAATAAATTCGTTAATGTCAGGTTTCAACATTGGAATATCATCAAAGGATGTTTTTGCTATGAACGAAAGGCATATGGATTCCAAAATATTCGGTTCACGCTTGAATAAGTCTGGAATTTCAACTTAACGTCTTTACCATACAACTTGCAGGTCTTTAGAATTAGTTTAAATGTGGAGGTAATTTAGTTTTCTCTAACATTTCGTTAAGACGGAAAATTAATCAATAGATCGTGATGAATATCTTAAAAAAATGAATATTCAAACAACTTATATTTTCAGTATAAAAATAAATGAATGGGAGTGTTAGTGTTTGAAGGTTAATTTTTTTAACGCCTATAATTTGTTATTTAAACCATTCGTTTATATTTAATACACATCGCTATAAAGTCATCTATCTTCAAGGGTTTCCATAATTGATACAGTGTTAGATAATTTTTTCTGTAATCTCTTTCGTTACGAGTATAATGTGTCCGTTTAAGACCTGGTATGTTTGTCGGAAATGCTATTCTACTAGGAAAGCTTATTCAGATTTAGCGATTTAATTCTGTATCTGTAGTTGTTTATTCTTAAACACAATTCCTTTTTTTATTTCTTTATATTGTTTGAGGCCATGTGTGCATTCTAAATGGTATATGTTTTGTTTCGTTTTGTTTTTGGCTTACTTTGCTTTTATATGTTTTGCTATTACGGAGTGGTTCCTTACTATTTTATACGTCTTCGTATTAATAAAATTAGTCACTGAATCAATGCAGATGATGTCTTTATATCTGAGTTTTTTTCATACTCTTTCGGAATATGCCGATTCCAATAATTTCCTTTGTAGATTTGTTTAAGATTTTGTTACTTTCAATAATATCTCCGAGATATGATTGGTTTGTTTTCTTTGTTTAATAGTATATCAACATTCGAGGCTTATTACAAAGTGATCCCTGTAGAATTACAGTAACGGTTCTCTCTGACCTATAGCTTGGAGAATTTGTGTGTTCATACCTTTCTCAATACATCACCTTAATTGCACGACTGGAGCTCGAACCCACTTAAAATGTCATGGTCCAGCACGTGAACTCCCCACTCCGACATAAGAAATTTAAGATATGTAATTTTACCTGGTTCTAGAAACTTTTCTCATAGTTTGTTTTTGTTTTTTTTACTTATTTTCCTGCTATGCTTTGTAGTCTGGGCCAAATGGAGCAAATTTATTATTGCATATTCTTAAGAAAGAGATATGGTTTGATTTCATTTATTTATTTATTTTTTATTTTGCTCATATGTGAGCTTCGTTTCTTGGGGCAGTAATCACTCTTCAAATTTAGTAAAACTGTTCAACTCGTCATGTTTTGTAAAATCTAATATTTTTCTATTTGCTTATTCTAGATTAAACATCATAGTTAGATCCAATTCTATTAAACCAATTCTATCATATCAATTCTATTTTAACATTGAGCCAATTCTAAAATACCTCATTTTTTCGTGAGTATGCTAGACTGAGTTTTGAATAAATTTTAGTGTCCAAATGATTATGGGCTTCTTTGGCTTTAGTGTATGGTGATGTTTGACGTTAATTATTAACATCTATACATATCAATACATATTCATCAAAATGCTATGGAATGTGTGGATTTCTCTTTATCAAATTTAAGATAAATGATTCTTGTTTGAGTTAGTGGGGAGAATAAACTTACGGAAAAGATGTCATAAATTTTTCTAGTGTACAAAAGATAATCATTATCAATTTCAATAAATCAAAAGTAAATTATATATACATACATATATATATATATATATATATATATATAGAGAGAGAGAGAGAGAGAGAGAGAGATAGAGAGGGGGGAGAGACAGACAGACAGAGTGTGTATCATAATATACATGAGACCCTTGTGATTTCTAATACCTCGACTATTGATGATGTTGAGATCTTTTTTGTTACAGATTTTAAAATAGTATTAGAACTATTAATCCTCGATCGCAATGCCTTGAACAAAAGAAGAAATTATTTTGCGTCCCACTTATTTGGAGACAAAATCATTAAAAACTGTACCAAAATAGATGCAACCTATTAATATGATAATGATTTATTACTAAGAAAAGAAACTGATAAAATAATTCACTTCCCGGAATCTCATATAATAACAAAACTAAAACAATTATTTGATGTCTCTAGCACAAAGGATGCGTTTTTATATGACGTGTTCCAAATGACTGACATCGCTCTTGTCTCTGTAATATATATATATATATATATATATATATATATATATATATATATATATATATATATATATATATATATATAGTAGTGAGCATAGAGATCAGAACAATGTTCAGAAAAATGTCTAAAGGTGAAATAACTTTTTATTTTAAAGCTTTATAGAAGATTCCATCAAGGGAAAATAAATTATATAATTATAAAATATAAAGCTCAATAAACTTATTTTGATAAAGTTATTAGAATGATTATATATTATTCGAAAAAATAGATAATCAAAGACATCAGGAAGATTAAGAAAATCATATTATTATAATGGATAAAGCTTATCTAAATGAAAATAGCGTACACAATTCATTAGTACTTGCTGTGTAGACCTTAACTTTCTTTTTCCAGCTCGAAACCTTTTACTACACGAGCGAATTAATATCTTACATTCATCAACGGATATTTTCTCCCATTCTCTTTTCAAATTAGTTCATAATTCTTCGATGATTTCTTGGATTCTTTCCTTAGCTCTTTCATTTAGTAACTTCCAAACATTCACTATAGGATTCACGTATGGGCTTTGAGCAGGCCACTCCATAACAGTAACATTCTCCTCAGAAAGAAATGTTTTAACAGACTTCGCTGTGTGATATGGAGCATTATCTTATAAAATTACAGCTGGTTGATTAATTGCAGTTCTCAAATTAGTTTCATCATGTTTCTTCAATATCTCTTTGTATACAGTTGCGTTGATTTTACCGGGTCGCCTGGCAAGAGATCCTGTACCAACGGAGAAATAATGCCATACACCATCTCACTTCCTCCTCCAAATTTAACACTACTTTTGTGCAATGAGGTGAATATTGTTCATTAGGAATACATCGAATGAACCTTCCCCGTCACAATTGAACAGGTTAAACTTTGACTAATCGCTGAAATTACCTCAATCCCACTGTTCTTCCGTCCATATGATGTGTTCTGTGGTAAATTTCAATTATTTTGTTTCTTTTTAGAAATTTATGGCTTCGTAAAAGCTACTCAACTATTAAAATTTATTCCATTAAGACTTCGGGAAATAGTGTGCCTTGATAATTTAATGCCAAGGTTAGCATTAGGTCTTTTAGAGATAACAGTTTCTGTTGCAAATCGATCCTTTTTTGATTCATTACTAATCCATGTTATCCCTTGCAGTAGTTTTCCGAGGCTGGTGATGTGGTTTCTTGGCTTCACAAGACCCATTTTCCTCAGGTTTTCTTAAAATACTATGAATTACACTTCTAGATTTCCCCACAGTCTTTGAAATATCTGCAGTCCATAGTTTATCTTCATTACGGAACATAACTATCAGTTTTCTAAGTTCCAATGATTACATAGATTTTTTCACCATGTTTAACAATGTGGTGAAGGGCTGGTGTAATTTAGTAAAATACCCTATTTTATATTCTTACCCTAAAAATTTTTTTAATAATGCCAAATAATTATTAATTTTTACTGATTTATTTAATCGTACTATTTTTGATCATCTGTTTTTTCTTATGTTATATAATTATTCTTATAACTTTATCAAAATAAGTTTATTGAGCTTTATATTTTGGAATTACATAATTTACTTTTATATCCTTTTTTTTTTCTTGATAAAATGTTCTATAAAGCTTTAAAATAAAGATGTATTTCACATTTAGACTTTTCTTATGATCGTTCTGATCATTATGCTGGCTACTATATATATATATATATATATATATATATATATATATATATATATATATATTGCAATCAATAATTTAATGTATGACTGTGCCCATGAAACACTCTTTGAGTCAAAGATAATGCTTCCCATTAAAATTAGGTTTATTTATGAACTAAAGATAGAGTTTAAACTGCAAACGTTTGTATCTTGCCGAGGGGAGTTCAATTTAAATTTCTTTGTTTAAATGCCAAATCAACATTCGTGGGTTATTTAGTACCAAAGGTAACCTTTTAGAAGAAGAGTGGTGGTACTATTTACCCAACTACTGGAGGGATAAGGAGGCTCATACATTTCAAAAGGCTACTTGTCCAAGAGTGAACATAACAGCGCAAATTGAGTTCGAACACGCTCGCAACTATATCATGGTCCAGCACATTAGCTACAACGCCACGAGTATTATCACTTTATGAGTGGATCTGTATAGTCACATCAGAAGACAGATCAAACACTAATTAGCATCAGAACAAGAGAACATCTTTTTTTTGTATCTTCAAGGCCCAAAGTACGAGGTGGCCTCATAGATTAGATGTTCTTTTAAATTATCTGCAAAAACATCATGAAACAGGTGTGTTTCCGTTATATATAGGTATATAGATTTAGCCAGAAAATATGTTGGAACTACAGCCCTGAACAAAATGACTGAGATCACTTTCAGAGATTTACTGTATTATTCTTTTCTAATATAACATAAAGTTCTGTCGATAATGCATATAATACGCTGACTGAATCGCCAGTAGATGGGTGAGACCACCCCCAAAATTATATCTTGAGTATGACATTGGTGAGGTTGCAGTTCTGAAGCTTCTCAGGTGTGAGGATATCTCTTTATTGCCATTCTTCACAGGTTCTCTCTGCCAAATGGAAATTACGACTTAAGGTCGAATCAATGAGTCGAATAGATCTCTGTAAATATTATTACCATTCGATACGACCGTGTGAAAAAGATAATCTCATAAGAAACAACCCAAAATATTTGAATATGAACGAAAAATGAACCCATTTCCAAAACTTCTTGGTTTAAGATAACCCTGGAAGGAATGAAAAACTATTAAAATTAATCAATCTCATGCCCCATAACAAGCAGAGAAATGCAGAATTTTGAAATTTTTCAACGAATATTTTTACATAACTATTGCTTCGCTTATCTCCTGTTCAAATATATGTACCAGGAAAATCAGTTTAGAAGATCTGGTTAAAGAACATTGGGGACGATTGATTTTAATAATTTAATTTTTGGATTTAATTTTAGCGACAAGACATTCTTTATCATCAAAGTTATATCAAAGGTAAGATTTCAATTATTCTCATGACCTGTAATGTATCTCCAAAGGTTAAATCTAAAATTAAATAAAGATGTTTGCATTTTTATTAGTCACTTACATTAGGGAAATCGAACCATACTTTTACTTGATCCGGTTCAAATTCATTATTTCTATTATATTTTCGTTTAATTTCATTAGAATTGTTCTCTGATTTCTCAAGCTTTGTTTTGCAGTGAATTTTCCTAAGAGATTTATCAAAAGCTAAACTATTATTTAAATATAACTAAATGCATGTGCTGTATTTCGTCGAGGTTTCTCGTGAGTTAAAATGAGAAAAGTAGTAGAGGAGATGAACCTCACGTTAGGTAAATTTTGATTTTAAATTTTCTCTGTATAAAGTGAGATCTATTTGACTGATATTCACCACTAAATAAATTGAAATAGGAATTCCCTTGGGAAAAGCCCAAACCCACCTATCCCTGGATGTATAAATAGCAATACAGACTGTTTTTTTTTTTTCTCCTTAGTCCGAAAACCAGTCTAGAAAAAAAACTTTGGATCCAAACCAGCAGTATCCCACTTAAAAACTGACCACGTATGGTGAAGGGGCTGGGTAGATGCATACTTATGAAGAAACGTGCCTGATTACACAATTACCTGTGATATAAAGCTGTTTATTTATTGATAAGCCTAATCTATAGCATCATGGGTACGTGATAATGTATATTTGAATATTCTAACATAAAAAATGTAATAAAACCACTGTAAATATTCAAAGCTACTTTATATTCTTAAGAGAAAGCATCTAAAACATTAAAACAAAAGGTTCAGTGAATTTTAAAGATGAAATACATTATGATAATAAGAAGCAGAATGTCTTACGTGCAAGATTGAGACAAGTTGTAAGCGAGTTTGGACTCAAGTCGCGCTATAAGATTGAATTTCAAAATAATTCACTTGAGAAAAGTGTGAATACCTTTATTCCCCTTGCTATGAGTTAAATAGTCTAAATCTAAAACTACCATAACTATTGTGCATCAAAGAGAGCCTTGACATTAAATAACACACGAAGGTTGATTTACCATTCAAACAAATAAATCCCACCATGACTTTATGAATGAAAATGTAATAAATCTAACCATGACTTAATTGCTTTTTGAGCAAGTTTTTTTAGATCATCGTATGTGAATACATTAGCATTTTTTCTGGCGTTCCTGATAAGTTTTGTATAAAACTGGAATAAACTAAAGCCATATTTTAAAGACTAAGTCAATTAGAAAATTTTATGAGACGCTTTTTGTTCTTATTTTTTTAAGAAAAGTAAATCTACTTAAATATAACTTGTTCTAGGTGCCTGTGGTGTAATTGTTATCGACGTAGGAAATGAACACGGCGACACGAGTTCAAATCCTGGACGAGACTGATTGCATTTTACATAGCACTAATACCCTTGGGAAAGGTATGAATCCAATTATTCTCCCTCCAGCTATGGGTAAATAGTAGGACAGACTAGGTTCTTCAGCCTTGGTTAGGCAACTAGTCTAGGAGAAAGAAAACTCTGAATTCAAACCTGTTAAACTCCGCATAAAAATTGACCTTGTGTCATATCCTGCCCGAGCGGAGGGGTTGGTAAATAGGATAAATATAACTTATTCTAGGTTCTTTGTCTTTGTTTGGGTAATTTCTCTGGCGTAAAGAAAAAAATCACAGTATTCAAAATTAGCGTAAAGAAAAAATGCAATTTAAAACTCGAGAAGTGTTGTTCGGAACAATATGCAGTATATAGATTCACAAATCTTCTGTCATCCAAAAAATGCCCGTCCTATCGGGGCTGTAGTATACGCCAAACTGCACCTCTGCCAACAGGCGTTCTGGTTATGACACTAAACAGCATCTAATGATGAGGTTTCAGCCCTGAAGTTTTTGAGAATGTGTAGTAAGTACCTTTGGGTCGCAATTACTTCCAGGTCTACTATGATCAAGATTGGTTGTGCTTGTTAGGGCCCCATGTATAGGTCAAATAGAACTGTTCAATCATTTTTTAAGAATTATTATGGATAGTTATCAGAAACAATATGGCTGTTCGCAAAGTATTATAATTACATAGGAATATTTGATGAATAGAATTATTGATTTTAATTAGCAATACCTGAAAGTGTTTAAATATTTGCAGACAAAATAATTATTATTAGAAAGAATCATTTGTGTTCGACTGGAATACTAGAAACCATTTAACTGTGTACAAGCAAATGAGCTCTAACAATTAAATCATTGACCAAATAATCATTCAATCAAGTATGTCTGATCCAACAAAAGCCTTCATTACAAAAGGCAAATCACCAGTGTACGGAGTGCAACCGTTCAACTCATTTAATGAACCGTTGAGCTTTATACATAAAAAAAGCGGGAGTCACACACACACACACACACACACACACACACACACACACACGCACACACATACATATATATATATATATATATATATATATATATATAGTTTGTCTCAAAGATTGATCCATCCCATTATTATGATAATTTAGATTGCGTCAAGTCATCTTTCATCTGAGTCTTAAAAAGCAATCATATCTCTTCAGGAAGGTCAAACCAGATGGGCTGAAATTGATTGACTTCATTCTACAATGCACGCGAAAGACTAAGTTCTTGAGAACATCTTTGAAGGGACTTTTTCGGACACCTTCCGAAACAATCTAATCGCTTCCACAATGTCAGTCTATCTTGGTGTCAACATTCTGCCAGATCTGGGATTTTCTGCATTGTTCTTGAGGTTATTTACTGACTCTGGGGCTTGAGATTTGTGTACCAAACGATGAATGAGGTTTTTGGTGGCTAATTGTTCAGTTAGAGTTCCTGCGAAATGTTGCTTGTACAGTTTTGAATGGTTTTTCACCAAATAAGTATTGACGCAAACTATTTTTTCCTCTCTGGTCAAAGGCATTGTGGCCGATTATTAATAGCTGCTATAGTATACTACTGTATTTTCAAATCTGAAACAAAAAAGAATACAATATTAATATTTATGAAGTTATTTGCAGTCGCATAGTCCCAAGTATATTGACACACCATATATAGAAAATAAAGGATACCTTATGGCTAAACAGTTATCTAGAGACACAGGAGTTCCTCGACCGGTAGACACTAGACTAGCAAAGTCGCGTGCTGACTGGGCAGTAGAAATCCGCTGATGTTGCAGGAAAAGACGCTGTTCTGTCGTTAAATTCACTGACCGCCTGCGCCAGGTCGAGATGATTATCTTTTGGTACTTCTGAAGCTGTCCTCCTGAGAGCATGCCAACGGACCCAATATTGCACTGTGCCAACAATTTCGTTTCGGAAATGTCACACAAACCCGACAAATTGCCAGAAACGCAGTCTAGTTAATGCCGATGTCAGACTACGATGAAGATGGTTTCCACAATGAGACTTCTTCGGTCAGAATCTCTACATCTATTCGCTTTTCATATATAGATATATATGTATGCATGGGTATGTGGGTGCGTATATATATATATATATATATGGGTGTGTATATTCATGCGTGTGCATATATGTATATACGCAAATCAGGCATACACATGAAAAATAAATTTGCAAAAATAGGAATATGCTTTAAATCTGAGCAATATATATATATATATATATATATATATGTATGTGTGTGTGTGTGTGTGTGTATTAGTGTGTGTGTTTGTGTGTGTGTGTATTTGTGTGTGCGCGTATATATATATATATATATATTGATAATGCAGTTTGCTATTTTTTTTATAAAGAATGCTCAATATCGTTGTTAGAGCTAAGAGATTTAACAAGGGATAGCGTAGACACAGAGTCAGTATGGTCTGATTAAATTATAAACGACAACTTACAGTTGCCGAATTTATAAAAAGAAAACAAATGTATATATATATATATATATATATATATGTAAAGAAAGAGAGATAGAGATAGAAAGAGAAAGAATGAAAGATTTATAAGTTTCTCGTAATGGTTAAAGAATTGGAGTGCGGTATTGAAGTAAACTATTTCGAATTCCAGTTTCGCTATCAGGTTCACTCGTGGACTTATAACCATGGAAATGCAATGAAGCATCTTATCCTGCTAGCTATTTATCATGAATAAATGTTGCATAACATGAAAGAATAAAGGACCAAAACAAGTTTCTTTACGAATGTATCTGTCTGTCTTTATAACTCGAAAGGGTCGAAACTTCAGTAAGTTTGGGCGAGACGGGGAAACGAATAAAGCAGACACAGACTGAGGACTGCAATATTGAGCCTTTCTTAAACAATGTTGTGATTTCAACTTCAGGACCTAATGTTGTTGCTTCCTTGACGATAAGTTATTAATTGGGGGCTGCCTATTCCCCGCCGAACACCCACTAGCCACTCACTGACCTCTCTCCGGTCTTCTTGACTACCTGACTGCCCGACCGACTGACCATGACTTTTGTGACTGACTATCTGTCGAGGGTACTTGCGTATACTAAATTTCATAACACCTACGCGTCCTTTCGGTTTGGGATTAGAATGATCTGCTTACACCCACGCATCACTAGTTTTCCGGTAATCACTTTGGTTACACAGCTAGAATATCCTGTCCTAGAAATTCTTGATTAACGGCTTTGTCAAACGACAATATATAACATGAGCAGCCAAACATTAAAAATAGCTTTCAGCACTGGTTATTACCTGCTAAACTTCTTCAACAACATGTTAATCAATGTACTCCCACTAATAAACCTTTTCAAAAAATAATTTCGAACCCAAACTAAACAAAAACAAGGAATTCCAACAAATAGCACAAAAAATAATATAACATTATACTAGAATCGGGGGGAAGTTGATCCACTGGAAACTGCAAAAAATTATATGTGAACATACTAAGAAATGCTATGAGAACAACGCGAAATCCATCCTGGAGAATTAGGTGCACATATTTCTCTTGGATTTTCAGATACAAATAGATCACCCAATCTCGGCCAGACGAGCTTACCTAGAGATAGTCAACAAATAAAAAGAGATCCTGCAGAATTGTAGAGTTAGCTGTCTCGGTTGACCACTGATTAAAATTGGAAGAAACCGAAAAGAGAAGTAAAAAAAAAAATCTAAGGAACATGAATGTGAAAGTAATACAATTTGAAACCGATGCGCTCGGCATAACCACCAAAGGACTGGAAAAGGGATTGGTAGACGTGGAAATAAGAGGACAAGTGGACACCATCTAGATTATAGTATTATTAAGATCGGCGAAAATACTGTAGAGATTCCTGGAAAGTTAAGGAGACTTGCTTTCATTCTAACTACAGTGGAAAACCATTCGTTAAGGCTGGCGTAAAAAAAACCCCTCTCAAATGAGTAATCATAAAAATAATTCCCACTAAACAATATCAATCCACGACAGTTATAGGCATTTGTTCCCTAAGCTTCTTAGGCGACAACCATCTGGAGGTTGCAGGTTCAATCCTGACTAGAAGCGAGTAACAATATAGGAATACTTAACACTTGTACTCGGTTATGGCTAACGGAATAAGAACAGGTGACCCCCGTGGATTCAATAATGGACGTTCCATGAAGTTTTCAGAGTTCGACAAACACCTGAAGAAGTCCAGATGACATATAGGCCGAAACGTTGTGGAAATAACAATAAAGGTGAAGACAATAATCCGAAAACCCATAATGATAAAAATCAATCAATATGACTGAAATACTTGGGAGCAGAACCTAGGAAAATTTCTCTATCATCTAGACTCTGATACTATAAAACTAACTCGGAAACTAGACACAAACCTGAAATCAGAAAAAAGGAAAATTCTGTAGTCTTTAAACGAACTAGTCTGAACTATATCTTCCAGCCAAAATATACGTAATAGTATATATATGCACACACACACACACACACAAACACAAACACACACACACACACACACACACACAAAAAAAAAACACAAACACACACACACAAAAAAAACAAAAACACACACACAAAACACACACACACACACACACAAAACGCACACACACACACACACACATATATATATATATATATATATATATATATATATATATACATGCTTGTGTGGGGGTGGTGATGCATTTGTGTATTGTATTCCTTTCATGTGCAATATTTACATTCCAAACAAGTGATAAAGGAAACATTTTACCGACAGTTAGCAGTAATCTCTGGCATCTTGAAAAACTAATCAACTGCCAATGTTTGTCTGATGATAATCGGTAAATCAGTTGTCAAATAATCGGCTCAGGTTTTTCCCATTTGACTTTACAAAGTGACAGCTGTCAAAACTTTGAGTTTCGTTAACATAACTTGTAGAACTTTGGCAAAGAAATATATTATTAAAACTAGTATATACGTTAGTGTGCGATTTACTCTTTAGATAAACGCGTATATTTCCTGGAAAATGTTAATTCCTTTCTTTTTAATAAATTCTACATTTCCCCTGATTCTGTTGAGTTTCCTTTCTAACAGAAGCCAATGGCAATATTAATATTATTCTATGAATATTTGAATTGAAGATGGTAATTATTGTTTCACACTTATCTTCCTTATATCGAGAATTTGAAGTACAGAAGATGACTTAGCCTTTTGGCGGTGGTCAAATCACACCAACTGTACCTTTCAACAAAGGAGAGTTCTGGATATGACACTAAAATTTATCTCATGATGAGGCTCCAGTTCTGGATATCTAATGAGTGTAGAGTTCTACCCTTTCATTGACATTACTCATAAGCCCACTCAAATCTGCAGAGGTAGAACCTGTTACTATCCCATCAACGGGTCAAATAAATATGTTTAAAACTTATTTGTATCGGATAAATCATGAAACAATATAATTGATAACAAAAAAATGATTACCATTAAACGGAATTATTAACCTTAAGTATTATCATTATCGCTTGCAAATTATTGGTGTTTTGTAAGAATACTTGAAACTATATAATTGTACACACAATTGGTAATTATTGAATAGATATCATTACTTTAAACTACCTATAGTAGAACTACGGTTGTCGAACATCATTCTTCCAACCGATTCCTCCGAAAACTAGAACAATGCTGCTCGAGTAGACTCGGGCACCGGATTGGCTGTGTTCGGTTTGCCTCAGCAGTTATTCACCCGTGTTCCGTTTCCATCAGCTCGACACATGTGTTCGATATTCGAAAATTTGTTCGATCAATGGATGATGTTTTATTCAACATTTTGGTCGAACTCTGAATTGTTTCATTTGAGAGACGTTCGATAACGGAAATTTCACTGTAATTGCGTATATGTTTTGAGTCTTATTGAGAGAATTCAGTCGGTGGTGCTGACTGTATCCTCTGTAGAGGGGAGGCTCCTTGTTGCCAAAAATGAAAAGAGGTTTCTTGTTTATGACTCTAAACCTTAAGGTGAGGTTCCAATTCTGGAGATCTGAGGAGAATATAATGTTGTTATTATTCTTAGGTTCTCCCTGACCCAGTGAGGGTCCCATCTATAGAACTATTAGATCTGCTAGGAAATTATTTTTATTGGATAAGAATACTTTATTGTTTATTTCATTCCTTTGTTTAATAACTGAGGTCTAGGAAATACATGTAAAACTAACAATTTGCTCATTAGTTCGCAAACCATTTACATTTAAGTGAGTCATTTTTTTTCCTTGCTGTGGAACCGACTCGTCTTGGATCTTCGATAGTTTCCAGTCGCAAATACCCGACATAGAAAATTGAATTTTCTACTCAGGATATTCGCTAAACAGGAAACCCTAAATTTCGTATGAGTAGATGATAGATGGGATCTGTTCTCGCAACAGATTAGATGACTGTTGAAGCTTTTAATAATTTCGGCAACCCAGCATTAATTACTTTTTTTTATCCAACAGTATTAAATATGAGGACTTGGTTAATAATACAAATGTTATCGAGATTAACATTTCATCAGAATTTTATCTTTATTGAATAATCTCTCTCTCTCTCTCTCTCTCTTCTTGAAACTGACTTAGAGAAATAGCTCTCTTTCCTATCAACTCGCAAAATTTTTTTTCCAGCAGCTATCATTTTTAAGACACAGAATTATATTGTTAAAAACATGTGAAATATTTATGAAAGTTGGTATTTTTTTAGAATTGATTCGAACACTGAACATAGAATAAAATTTCGATACTATACACTATTTATGATGGATTATGATAATACGTATACAAAAATCGGATCATTATTATATAGATTTTTAAGCACTTTCTCTTTTAATCTGCCTGCGGATTTATTTTATTTTCATCAATGATTCAGTGTATTTATTTAATTATCTAATTTGTGAGTCTCCATGCATTCAGTCATCCTTCTGCTGGAAGATGTACATTTGATGTTCTATTCGTAGAAAGACAAGAAAAATAGGATTCACATGCGCCATATAATTTTTCGATATAACGTTTTATTAGAATTCGTTATCGAAATTTAGAAACTCGTTTGTAGACCCCCTTCGTCAACTTAGCAATCTATTTTGCCATGAAGTAGGCTTATTATAGTGAAACGCAATTATCTTATCGGATACGAAAGGTAAAAAGTATCCTAAACACAATAATGAATCAATATGGAATGTGGCAATTATTCAGAATATATATATATATATATATATATATATATATATATATATATATGTGTGTATATGTGTGTGTGTGTGTGTGTGTGTGTGTGTGTGCAGAATATATTTGTTCATTTTGTTCGGATAAATGTCAGTCTAACCTTTAGGTTTGTTGAAAGGGTAGTTGCTATAGGCATACGGACATTTTTTTCATGGTCATTTGGAAATAGATAGAAAGATCTTGTCGATTCTTGGTTGGAACTGCTTTTTTTTTTCGAGACAATAAAAAATGTGTACAACAATGGAAGAAAAAGAGAACAGAACAATTCTGGAAAAATGATATACTATAAAATGATAAGGAAGTAAAAGGAAAAAGAAAAATAACGCAAAAATTATTATTTACATAATTTGTTTATGTTAGCTATATATTGATGAGATTTTAATTCATCAATAGACTCTGACTTCCGTATAGAACCATATTTACCTTAAAATATTGGCAAGAGATGCTCTAATTCATCGTTGATTTTAATTATTTACTCCTCCTATTATTTTTATACAACTTTTTTATATGGTTTGGTTTGGTTTGGTTTCTTTGTTTAATGGTATGTCAATCTTTTTGGGTTGTTGCCCAGTTGGCTAGAATACACCGACTGCATCTCTACAGAGGGGTGAGAACCCCCACCCACCCGACGAATGTCCGAGTTATGACACAAAACAATCTGGTGGTGATGTTCCAATGATGCTAGAGCTGTGGAGAATGTGGAGTATCCCTTCATTGCCATTGCTCCCAGGTACACTCTGGCCCGGAGTGGTAGCACCTGACAGGGTCCTATCTATGGGTAAAATAGAATTAAACTGCAAACTTATGCTAAACCGAATTGTTTGAAATTGAACTGCTTTGACATTTAACTGTGAGTGGATAAAAAATGTACTTGTACTTAACTTAATTCTTTGAAATAGAACTGTTTGACTAAACTCAAGAGTTTGAAATAATTGTTTTTGACAAACTCAGTACTTACATTTAAACTGCGTACTTACGCTAAACTGAATTGTTTGAAATGGAACTATTTTTGACTGTGAAACTCTACTTATGCTAAAATGATTTTTTTTTTAAATTAGAACTGTTTGATTAAACTTAATAGCTTGAAATAGAAATGTATTTGACATTTAAACTGTGTCCTCAAGCTAAACTGTATTGTTTGAAATAGAACTGATTATTCGTATAAAATATGGATTTGGCATTAAATAACCTTCAAAGCTTAATATGCCATAAACCCAAACAACCAACCATACAATCGTTTGCAAACAATTGAGCTCTGAGTTATTTAAAATGTTATGCGTAAATTATTCGTCAAGAAAGATAATTTTAATATATGCAAAAGCTGTATTTGACATTAAATAACCTACAATGGTTGATATGCCATAAGACCCAACCAACTTACTTTACTTACTTCTCGGGTTATTTAATGCAAACCATCCTTATATAAGGACAAGAAGTAATACAGTTTAACCCATGATTTGGGCGATGAGGGATTTCAAACTTATCCTAATGGTATTCGTCTAATAGAAAATGTACTCTTGCGACGGGAGTTTGAACTGGCTTACTTTGAAGCAGTCGTTCTGCGTGTTTGCCATTACACAGAATTCATATGGATTCTAATTTTTTCTTTGCTTTAGATGAAATTTCACTTTAGTTCTAACTCTGCACATGGAAGATAGCCATATGAATTTAATGGCGCATATTGCCGGAATGTATAATTTGAAAAAATATAAACTAATATATCATAAATTATTTCGAATTCTACTTTCTAATCTATATCTATATATATATATATATATATATTCACACAAACACACAAGATAGATGAATGTGTGTGTGTGTGTGTGTGTGTGTGTGTGTGTGTGTGTGTGTGTGTGTGTGTGTGTGTGTGTGTGTGTGTGTGTGTGTTTGAATGCATGTGCAGAACTCGAGGTGTAAAGGTTACCCAGTTTCCGTCGTTGATATTGGATACAACTCGATTTCAAATACTGGACAAGCCAGTTTGCATTGATATAGCGCTAATTCTCCAATGAAAGTTAGGAATCAGTCTTTTCTCCCACCAAGTATAAGTAAATAGCTGGATAGACCAAACCTTTGGACCTTGGTATGGCAACTGGTGAAGGTGATGGAAATATGAGGCTAAACTACATCAAGTAATGAGATTCCAATTCTGGAGGTCAGGAAATTATCGAGTCACATTTTTCTCGGTATTACTTCCAGGTTCATTCTAATCTGGAATTGAACTACCTGTTAGGGAGAATCTATGGGTCGAGTATATATTTAACAACCCCTCAGCATAGACAGAATGTGACACAAACTGATTTTAGCAGGTTTTGATGCGGAGCTTTTTTCTCCTTGATCAATTGTCGTATCAAGATTAAAGTGCACAATCTGCCCTACTATATTCCCATAGCTTGAAGGAGAACAGTTTCATTAATGCCTATCTCAAAGGTATTACATCTAACTGAAATGCAATCAGCCTCGTCTAGGAAGTGAACTCAACGATAACACATACAACTGGGGCACTACCAATATATGGTTCAAGTAGATCTGTTTGAGATAATGGAATGTTTACCTGTTAAGAATGATCTGAAGATGCTATGAAACTATGGTCATCACTCCCATCCCGACACCCAAATTCTAATTCACATTGTCTCCTCACACTAAAAGAGAAAAGGAGGAAAAATTATGAAATCCATAATAGACCTCGTAGTGACCTAGTAACCACCACAGCACTGACATTGGACGCTAGATTTGGTATATGTTGGTACAGTTAGCCCACTAGAAGAGATGTTGAACTATTTAAACTCGTTCTTCTGTTGCCTGCAGTGTTGTTTGTTTGTTGTTATTTTATAACTCATTCGTTTGTTGTTCCCGGTCCCATTTGCCTATAGTAGTGCAGTTGTTGCAGCTTGGGCGAGATCCAAGACGACGGACTCAAGGACACTCTAGGATATCGCTGTACTGAGAGAGCCTGCTGGGACATTTTGAAAACAAGATAAATGGGAAAATCGGAAATACCAAACGAAATTTGCGTTAATTACATAAGACACGTTGGTATCTCGAAATTCCATTTTTTAAACCTACGTTAAAGGACCTATGAGAATATATACAAGGGGTCAATTTTAAAGAAATTGTTGTTGTTGTTGTTGTTGTTGTTGTTGTTTGTCTTATACCGTTATTTAGTGTTGTATGTGCTGAGAATTTTATTCACCTTTCTAAATGTCATTATTTCACTTTCGCATTCACCCTTTTTCAGTTTTTAATTTTTCTTCAACGATTGATTTTTGCTTTTCTACATCTAGCAATAAGCTACTGGTCTCCTCATCTTTATTACTGTCTTCTTCTTCTTCTTCTCTGATCCCAGACAAAACAACCACCACTGTTAGTCTCAACTTTATTCCGAAGGATTTAAGATTCATTTGTGAATAGGCCCTCCGTAGTTGCACTTCTGTCTGGTATGGAGTCAAAATTATTGTTGTAAAGCGATAACTTTAATTCTTTTCTGGTCGAAATGACACACACACACACACACATATTTATATATATAAATATGTATATATATATATATATATATATATATATATATATATATATATATAT
>OY757906.1:41898191-41960691 GCA_963585895.1 Sepioteuthis lessoniana | reverse complement strand
GGGAAAGGTATGAATCCAATTATTCTCCCTCCAGCTATGGATAAATAGTAGGGCAGACTAGGTTCTTCAGCCTTGGTGAGGCAACTAGTCTAGGAGAAGGAAAACTCTGAATTCAAACCTGTTAAACTCCGCTTAAAAAATTGACCTTGTGTCATATCCTACCTGAGCGGAGTGGTTGGGTAAATAGGATCATTACTGGCCGGCAACTTCGAAAATGATTTTCAAAGTTCATTTCTGACGATTCGTCATTGAGATTTGAACCCATGTAAAGGCGCTCTTTAGACACCGGCTACGATATCTAAATGGATTGGTGAAATACAATCCGGGCAAAATTTGTTGAGATTTAGTACTTGGTCTCATCGCATCCAAATTTACAAACTGCCGACACTTGAAAATGGCAGGAAAGAAAAATAAGTTGGGCGTTCGGCTTCTTCATACGGTGACGAGGAAATATGACACCCTAATACATTCGCTGGGTTGTAGGGGAAGGAGCTGCGACTCTCTGGCCGTTAGCGGACAATAGTAGTAAGCAAGAATTACAGAATAGTGGAAGTGGGAGAGGCCATCTCTCTTCCACCCTCTCTATCATTACAAAGTCATATGAGCATGTGAGAACCTCACTCTCTATTAGCCATGTATGTATCAGCGGAGAAGCAAACCTTCGACCATGATTGGTACCGAGGAAGAAACGCCAAAAAAGGCCAACACGTGGTAAATTTTCAAAGTATGGAAATTGGTTAGTTGCCGTTTATTCATCACAGGTTGAAGACGCATAATGAGTTGCCATTTAGTCATCAAAGGGTGAAGATACATAATGAATAGCCACTTCTTCGTCGGAGAGTAAAGACACGTAATTTGGGATATGAAAGAAACCCGAATTCCAAAATAATGCCGCGCAGAGAACACTGAGAGAAAAGAAAGAACTTCTCCTTTGAATGAACCAGCACTCCGAGGTATGTTGAGCCTCGTTAAACGAATACCATAAGAAAAGACTTCCATTAGGAAAGAGACGATTATTAATCTTGGTCTTATCTTAAACAAGACGCGTATCCTTCTACCAACGCGTTATGGAAACCCAATAACGAGAGGAAAAAGAGAAGAGAATTAACTCCCCGGAATCGCAAGTAAGTGGACATACAATTCAAATTTACGTTTCTGCATTCCTGATGACGTGAATAAAACACAAATTACGGGTGGAAGGAATGGCTCTGATAAAATAGAGGAGAAAGAAAAGGGAATATTTCCCCAATGATAAACTTGACATTTAGAGCACGAGCTCTACCATTAAATCTCGAAGCCTGAAGGAAAGCGGAATGTGTCTATCACTGACGAACAACATTCACACCTTCCGCTATTAACAGATATTGAATGAAGACCTCGTCTGGGATACGGATATTTTTGTGGAGGCTCCTCCGATATGCAGAAAGACTTTCTGGCTCCTGACTTTTACCTGAATTGTTTTTTTCTTTGTTTCTTTCTTTTACTCAATAAAAGAATATCGTTATTAATCTAGTTAACCCAGAAACGGCAGTTCAGAGTCTTTTTTTATTGTTGTTTTTTGTTTTGGAAGCACTGAATTTGTCGATGAACTTGTATTTGAGGGGGAAAACTTGCCAGTTAGCTTTGTTGACTTTTAATAATTCACATATAACTCGCCTTGTGGCTTTAAAAGTTGTTCCACTAAGGAGTTGGTGATATATGTAACATCAAATAGCGTTCGGCAAACCGCAGCCAACGTCTGTACCCTGCGTTAACTGGTGAACTTGGCGGGAACGAACAGCACCCAACAAGCCCGCTGGGCACATGGCGGCGTAAAAATACCATTAGCGCAAAGAATAAGGAAGATCGCTTATCTATAGTAACAAGACATTTTTCGAGGAATTACTCGTTTCAAAAAGTTTCATTTTTTATGATGAGAATATCATTACAGGTGTCAAAAAGATAAAACTGTTATGGAAAGTTTTCGACACAAATGGCAATGGATTTCCAAGGATAAATTTCCACAAGCTACCACAAAAGCGGATCTTCATTGAAGAAAGGTTATACTGTGGATATGCTGAAATTACTGTGTGATTATTAATTTTGAGTTTTGAAAATGCAATCAAACTCTCAATGCAGAATTATACTCTTCACACCTGCAATGTGTGCTTGAAAATCTTTTATGTAAAATTGCCATACACGTCAATAGGAGAAACCTTTTGCTTTTTTATGATAAAGCAATGCAACATTCAGCAAGAATCACGAAAGAAAAAAATAGTGGCCAGCAAGAAAAATAGTGCCCAGCAAGAATCACAAAAGAAAAAAATAGGCTTCGATACAACATATTCAGCTGACTTTTTACTCAGTGATTTATCTCATTTTCATCCGCTATAAAATGCCCAGAATAAGAAAAAAATTCTGAAGATTATATGAAGATTTTTTTTGAAAACTTCATGAGCTCAAAACTATGTTAATTTTACAAAAGAGGAATAAATAAGGTGACTGATTAATGACAAGAAGTGATACAAAGCAATTCCAAATATTCAATTGTTTGAAATTAATTCATTATTTGATGTTTGGAAAAATGTAACTTCACTAAGACGGAAATGATCAATTACTCAACCTAGTATATATATATATATATATATATATATGGGGGGGGCACGCGTGTGTGCGTGTGAAAATTTATTGGTTTTTACAATATATCAACCTGTCTGGGGCTATTTTATGCCTCAGTAATCGCGTTCATTGGACGTTTATTTTGACAGTTTTGTGTTGTTTCTTAATTTTTTTAATAGTTATATGATATCAAATATAAATAATATAAATAATCAGCAAACACATCTATTTGACCCACAGGTGTAAGCTGAATAGGTGTTACCACTCCGGGTCAGAGTGGACCGGGGAGTAATATTAATGAAAGGCTAATATGAAATCCAGAACTGAAGCTTCACCATCAGATTCAGTTCAGTTATATACCACCCTCACACACACACACACACACACACACACAAACACATATATATATATATATTTATATATATATATTAAGAGAGAGAGAGAGAGAGAGAGTGAGAGAGAGAGAGTTCAAAATGATTTTGCTGTATCATTTTTCAGGCGTCAAAATAACGGATGAAATATTAATCTAACAATTTTATGGCATTACTTTTTAATA
This sequence comes from Sepioteuthis lessoniana, assembly GCA_963585895.1. Classification (NCBI taxonomy): domain Eukaryota; kingdom Metazoa; phylum Mollusca; class Cephalopoda; order Myopsida; family Loliginidae; genus Sepioteuthis; species Sepioteuthis lessoniana. The sequence continues at coordinate 41,957,537 of OY757906.1, read as the reverse complement.
AGCATTAAAAGCTGCTAATGTTTCGTACAGAATTCATGAAGTAGGCAGCTGAAACTACCCTGACCATACTACCCCAAAATAGTGGGAACAATTGAAGGCTGGTGATTTGCCCCACTTAAATAAAAATATCTGAAGTTGACTATCATATTTGTCGATTTTAATGTTTTATAATGCAACGCAGGAGTGGCTTTGACCTAAGACATTGAAAAGAAAAAAAAAATTCAGGAAATTTATCATTTGATTTCCTTAATTGCCTATCAAACTTGGTGGGTTATTTAATACTGAAATCATCTTTGAAGAATAACAGCTATGATACTATTCAATCTGTCGCAGAGGAGGTGTATAAGAAGGTCCATAGCTTTCCTGAGAGTATTAGACTGAAAGTGAACGTAACAGAACGAGTGGCTTCATTTTATACAAGGTTACTGATTTACACGTTAACGAATATCAGACAGGGAGTTTACCAGAGAATCTATGATAATCGAATGATATTTTATCTAGAATAGTACACAAATGTCAAAACATAGATATGATTAAGAAGAGGCAATAATTTTAATATCATCATTATTATGTCGTTCTGCTCGAACGGATTTACTTAACACTTTCTCACTATCTGTCTCTGTCATCCATCGCTTCTGGTAGGTCTTCCAGGCTATATCCTGTGCCCGTAAAGAGCTGTTATAGATAAGTTCTGGCTTGTCGTCCTACACTTGAGCGTCCATGTGAAGGGGTCCATCGGAAAACGTCACTTATGAGTTCGCCTTTGGTCCTCCAGCATGTCTTGTTCCTCTAATTTAGATGGTCTTCGAAATGGATGGTATGTAGCCGCACAGCTGCTGTTTAAAAAATCAGACTTTTAATATATCTCAATACTATTCTTCTATTTCTTTAGAACAATGGTTTTTTTTTTAAACACAAATACTCAAAATGTTTGAGCTATTACATATGATAATTTAGTGTCCTTTTTCCTCAGTATGTTACCCTGTTGCCGTGGTTATCAATACACTGACTGTATTCCTTACAAAGAGGTAAGACCCAAAAAATGTGGTGTTTTTGCTATGATACTTAGCCTCCTTCTTAATTTGAGGGTCCATGTCTAAAAATCTGGCAAGTGTGGAGTATCCCTTTAAGGACATTATTTCCTGACCAAGGGTCATAGTACTTACTAGGATATCATTCGAGGGTCAATTAAATCCGTCTGAAGATTACCTAAATTCTATAGATTCATATGCAGAACCTCTTCAGAAACAACTGTATAAAAACAACACAAAAACATGTAAATATGAACGTAATAGGGATGCATTTCCAAACCTCAAAACATAAAATAGCCCCGAACGAGTTATCATGCCGATAAAATCGATCAATCCAGCTGCTGTGAAATTTACACACAAGTATTGATTCAATCATCACCATTATCCTCATGACAGCAAGGACCCCTCTCACTCTCTCTCTCTCTCTCTCTCTCTCTCTCTCTCTAAGTCCATCCGTCCCTATCACTTATCGCTCCCATCAGGTCTTCCAAACTACATCTTATGTCCATACAGAGTTGGCACTTCCATATGTAGGGTTCTATAGAAGAAAGTCACTTATAATTTTGTCCTTGCTTTTCCAGCACTGTTCTACAATTATTTAATGATTCAATGAAAAGAGTTAATCGTTGTTGAACTTGAAATATTTTCAATCATGCATATGTTTACCTTGTATATTATAACACAAATTTTGCATGATTTTATCTAATCATTACAACAAAAATTACATATTGCCGTCCCATTCTTCTTCTCACCAAAACATTGGAATATTATGATAGAATAAATTAATTTCCAATTAAATTTGCAATTGAATTGCAAGGGTGTATATTATTTGAGAACATATTGTTATTCAGCTATTACTTCCCCTAAACTAACTTAATTGCATCTCTTTTCTCAGATAAATTACGGCAGATTATAACTCAAGAAATGCAAAGACACGCTGTTATCACTGTTTTAACTGCGAAACAGCGATTTACCGATATCTGACTTCCTGAATGTCGCTAGATTATTCGTTTATAAGATTAAAAACGAGTTGCAAGCCCTTGGCAGAGAAATTTCCACTCTATCGAAAGTTAAAAAAAATATCATCAAAGTTCAATAATTATCACGAAACCCGATTTGATTGAACAAGTTCAAAAAATTACCACTGATGACTCAAGCACGTCAATGAAAACAATCGCCAATAACCTTGTTATATCAGATAGGGCCATGTGAAGTGTGGTGTATGATAATATCCGATATAAATTTTATGTAATGAAGAGAGGTAACTTCATATCTACAAAAACATAAGAAAATTAGCTGATATGTGTTAACATAACGAGAAAGCGCTCTTAGTGTAACATTTATCATCGTAAGAAACGCTGTCAGTAAACCGAGTTGAAATCCTAGATGAGGCTGATTGCGATTCACTTCAAGCTAATACCTTTGAGAAAGAAATGTATCTATCTACTCTCCTCTCAACTATGTGTAAATAACGCAAAGTAGATACTTTTGACTTAGGGAAACTAGTCTTGGAAAATTAAAAAAAACAAACTGAATTCCAGCATAGACCTTGAGTTACATCCTGCTCTCTGCGAAGAGGTTGATAAACAAGATTAAAAATACAGTAGGACACAGCATGCTCTAGTTATACTTGCTTGTTTGTTTTTAGATGGAGAAAAATTTCAACTAGAAAATTTAATCGGACTAATGGCCTGTTCCTAGAAGCAGATCTTCCTGATATCTCCAGGTTTCTTCATCCCATGTTCCCAAACAGACCGGCTTCTGTGAGTGCGGGGCCCACATTAGAAATACACAAACAGAGAAACAGACACAGACAGACACACACATACACACATGTATATATGCAAAGACTTGTTGTGTGCGTACGTGACAAACTAAGAGTAGATTACTCTCTGGTGCGGGAACCCCTTGGGTGCGGAGCCCAGTCAGCTTGAATCATCATATTTAATCTCCAGGGCTACTGCTCGTGGAGACTAATTGAAAGGTGAACAATCAGCCTCCCCCAAGACACCAACGTTTCATTTTAGGTAGTCTATATAAAGATAATGACCATCAAAAACAAAGACCATTTGATATAGACATGCAAACCCTTCCAGACCTTACATTTAAGCCATCATAGGTGTTGAAGACAGGCTCTGAAAATTCCGATCCCACGTTCCCTTTCACCCCATATATATATATATATATATACGATGCTCTGTTTCTAAACACTTCTTTTCGAAAGTTCCAAACAGGAGTGATAACCAGAGAAGAACCATTTTTTATTAAATCTACCAAACAAACAATCAATTTACTTAAGTTTGGTCGAGTTGTAATCATAGCTTGATGTGTCCTACACCAATTAATACCCTGCTTCCTTGTATAAATGACGGAAAGAACGACATTAAATTTTATTTGCAAAATTAGTAGACCAATTCATATACCTCAGTTGCAATATTCCAATGACTGGACACGATTTAATTATGCGCATTGGTTAAGCATGGACCACTACTGACAGGTTAATGACTATTTGAAAATCTGATCTCTCAGATGAAATAAAACTGAAATTCTTCCAAACTGCAATTTTGTCAGTACGATTGTATGGATGCACAACTTGGACTTTACTGAAGTTTACAGAGGAAAAAGTTAGATGGAAAGTACACAGGGATGCTGCATGCTGTTTCGAACGAATCCAGAAAACAGCACCCAACAAAACAGCATCTGGATGACCACTTACCTCCCATCTGACAAGTCATCCAAATAAGAAGAGATAAAAATTGAAAGCACTGCTGGAGAAGTAAGGACGAACTCATAAGCAACGATATCCAAGGAACTTTTACAGATGAACAAATTAGTGCTCACCTAAGAGCATAGTGATTGCTACGTTTAATGACAGCTCCAACACAAAAATCATCTGTTACAAACCTACAATTGTTAGTGAAGAAACGGACTTCATCGCCTTCTACAACGAGCTATCCTTCCTTGTTGGTAGCATCCTGAAACAAAATCATCGGTGGAGATATGAATGCTCAAATAGGTAAAAACGTAAACAACAAATTCAGTTTACATAACTCGTAAAACAGAAATGGGGAATATCTTAGAGATTTCACACTAGAAAACAGATAACGTGCCTCAATTCTAAATTTCAGAAAAGAAAGGAAAAACTATGGACCAACACCTTCGCAAATAACGCTAAAGCACAGATACATTCCTGTAAATAAATAAAAAATGGAATAATATTGCATTGAATTGTGAGGCATATTCCTCTTTTGAGGGTGTGTTCTCCGATCACCGAATTGTCACAGATAAGATACGACTGATCATACGAAAAAATGCAGTGTGAATAACAACAACCGTGCACTATGAATGGTCTCTGCTTAACAATAGATATATCAGCGAAAAATATATGTTAACACTAAGAAACAAATCCGAGGAGCTTCAGGAAATATCAGAAACACTTACTCCGAATGGTGAATATGAGAAATTCGTCAATGTCCAAATAGAAACGGCAGCAGAATGCAAACCAACTAAACCAAGAGTTAAACCTAGTCCCTAAGGGAGACATTAGCAGTTAGAAAAAAAAGCGTGCCGACGTAAAAACCACTTCACAATGTAGTTGGAGGAACCCAACCAATATCAATGCTCAGAAACTTAAGAAGGCACAAAATAAACTAACTAACGTATATCTAAAAGAACAAACAAAATACATACAAAATCAGATCAATAAGATTAGAGCGTCTGTTGAAGATAGACAATCTACGAGAGCATTGCAGACTGTAAACGACGTAAATAGAAGGAAGAGTACTTCGGGGGCTAAACTGAAAACTACCAGCCAAGGAGAACGAATACTCCTGTGGAAACAATATTTCGAGAATTTACGTGGAAACCTCCATAAGTTACGGAAGAACATATCTCAAAAATTATTAATTATTAATAATCAACTTGATATCAGACTAGGACAGTTTACGCAAGAACTTGACAATAGAGACGGGTGGCGAGAGAGGGTCTTGAAAATCCGAGCCAGCAAAACGACAGATGATTGATTAATGGGTTGAGTGTTCGCCAATGGCCCGGGAGAATAGATTTCAATCCCAGCCCAAGTTATACAAAATACTCAAAAATGGTACTTGATATTACCTTGCTTAACACCCAGCATTGTAAGTTACGTATCAAGGGTAAAGTTGAGGAATTTAGGGAAAGGAGTTGCGCCCTTCCCTACACCTTCGTGTAGTATCTATTGAAAAAGGAGCTTTTGGGTGGCCTTCAACCAGGGTGGCCAATTTTACTTTTTACTTATTTTAGTAATAATTTGTTTTCTAGGCGGACTTGGGGGTGGGGACTGAGTTGTGAAAGTCAAGGTGAATAAACCTTGTTCGGCGTATATGTGTCACTAAAAGTTGTAAGGATGATACATGATAAAAGCATTATTTGGGGAATAGTCGGAGAAACATTTATAAGAAAGAGATTCGTGGCATTAAGGCAGTTAGAGAATAAGACGAAGAGTCACGGTGATAGGGGTTACAGAAAGAAACAAACAAAGAAACAAAGAAACAAAGAAAGAAACAAAGAAAGGCTGGCTATAAGAACAAAATGGAAAAATTAATGAGGAGATGAACGAAAAGTAATCCCGAAATCCAGGCCAAGCTAGCAACATATCGGCGTCCGAGTTAAATTTAAAAAGCTTTATTACCAATTTGTCTGACTAACTAGAATTAACTCAAACAAACAACAATGGGAGGTCTTTAAATTGGACGCAAGATAGAAAACTGGAAAGGAAAGTCAGTTCAAGCCTGTCTGTGATGATGTGAAGACGTTCCAAAAAGTCGGCACCTATTTGTGGAGAGCTCGACGAAGAAGCCAGCCTACCCAGTGCACTGAACCAGTCTGTCACGTAGAAGTATTTGGGTAGAAAATGAATGAACCTCAGACATTCCCTTTGAAAATGAAAAGGGAGGTGATATTACGGAGAAATTGTCAGAAGAGTCGCGCCAGTCATGATAGAGGGCAGAGACCAGACAGAACCCAGAGCAGCCGCGCATGAAAACTACAACTGAAACGACCTGGTCGAGATACATTATAACAAAGTCTGTATCCGTCTGGTGATTGTTTATTCACCCAGTCAATCTAAATCTGTTTCTTTCTTTCGGCAACTACTAAGAAAGGGTAGTTGTTAATAAACTTTCGTATCAAGCAAACCAACTAACGGTATTTTGTGTTCCTCTCTTTTCATCACGGCGGTAGTGCTACACCCATATTATATTAGGTGCCACAGTGTTGGAGATATACGCTTAAACCTTTAAACCAAAAAAGATTTTAAGCTTAAAGGTTATGGGTATGTAACATACACAAGAATTAATATAATTCTTCCACCCACGCACCTCGTCATAATTGAGAGAATATGGCCAAAATAATTTATATCACTTGTCCAAACCAACAAGGGGAGTTTTTATAGTATGAAGTAGTTTGCTTGAGATTTCGTTTGGCTTTCTGAAATATCAACCATTGCTGGTCATTCAGTGGGCTGTTGGGTTGTAGAATAAGCTGACATTATCTCTGTCGAGAAGACCCCTACCAACGAGTGATCTAGTTATCATTGTAAACCATCGGATCCTGAGGCTCTAGTTCTGGATATCTGGTGAATAGGAAGTACTCTTTCATTACCATTACTCCTAAGTCTACTAAGACCCGAAGTGGTCGTACGTTTTGGGGTCCCATCTAAAGCTCAATTAAAACCATTTTGCCATTTAATGGTGTTCAAACTAATAAGTAATGTTAAATTGAGTTGTTAGAGTTAAATAGGAATTATTGGAACCATAAAACTGTGTATAAACGTATTAGTAATGTTGAATAGAATTACAAGTGCTGAATTGTATTATTGGAAACTTTTAAACAGTGTGCAACAATGTAATTATTGGTACTACGTAACAATACTGGAAACAATTAAACTATATGCAAATTAAAAAATAGTGATAAATAGAATTATTGCTAAATAGCAGTACTTGAAACCACTGTGTGAAAACAAATGATAATTATTAGTAGAATTATTGATGTTTGATAACAATACTTGAAACCATGTAACTGTGCGCAAACAATAGTAATATTTAATTGTGTGCTATAAAGACTCTGGATTATATGTTTTAAAACATATCTTAAACCTTATAAATCCTTTTTATTGTCTGCACAATTCGTATAAAAAGGTTAATAAACATTAAACTTTGAATACATTTAGCTCTTAAAAATTCTTAAACGTTACTGCGTATTATACACGAGATATTCTTACAGAATTTTGTTGCCAAAATTTAGGGCTGGTATTATACAAGAGTGCGTGTTTTACACAAATGATTACGGTATTTTATAATATATATGTATTTTCTCAGATATTTTCTTCCTTTTCAAAGTATCTATTTTAAGGGTGTTAATTAAAGAGTCTTTGATCATTATTCAATATAAAGTTCTTATCTCAATCCAGTTAATAACTTGTTGCAAAGCAATATGCTTTTGATTGATTCAAGTAATTCTGATCAAACGTTGGCTTTATATTTCTTACCATAGAGTGGGTATAGCATGACAACCAGGTGTCTCCTCGAGATAAGTTTGCTTATATAATTAATTAAGGCGATTCTTGAACAAAAGAGAATTATTCTTTCTTCTTTTTTTCCTAATCTCTTTCATGTTCAGTCAGGATTTATTCCTGGGTATAGTTACAATTTGGAAGGATATCAAATCATTGCTTTGGTTTGAAATATCCTATTACATTTTTTATGGGTTTATGGGAACCAGTTCTATTTTTTCAACAGCTTCATGTCTCTTAGCTCTCTGTTCCATCCTATAAGCTTTCTTCACTTGTGTTTATTATCCAAAGTAAAAGAAAAGGCAGTTCTCGAGCGTAACTAATTTTTTATATATCAGGAGAACCTCACGAGCAAGCTAGACAAGTTAATGATATCCATTCTCCACGCAGTACACAATACTTTTGACATTTTCCTAAACAAAGTTTATCTTAGGTAATGAATACTTACTAGCTTATCACTAATGTTAATATGTGCAGTTATTTTGAAGGAGTAGTAGACAATTATACTATATATATATATATATATATATATATTAAAAATTAAAAGAAAAATGATTTAATTTTGTAATTCCATTATAAATTTATTTCAGCCATATAAAATGACCTCATTTAGATGGACGATATACAGTTATATATTTGTATATAATATAGAGAGGTTTACATTGCTTCCAGCAAAAAAATAATCAAAAATTTTTTTCAGAATTTTCTAATTTACATAAAGCAGTTATTTTATGATGGAAATATATTATATATTAACAAATATAATGTTTATGGAGGCTTCTTAAAAAAACAAAAAAAAAAACGCTACCAATAATTGAAAATATTATTGAATCTTAAAAACGGTGAATACTAAAATATATTAATAGTTTCTTGAGAATCAATTGAATAAGAAATAAATATAGATTAATTACTATTTTGGTTGGATTTGTTGTAAATTATAAGGATTAAATAATAATAAAAATCTATTTATTTTTATATTAATCGCCCCTGGAATTTGTCTATTTATGGATGTAAGGTGGTCAGAACTGACGTTAATCTATCGGTATATTATTGGTTTCATTAAATGGTTTTCGAAAATATTTTTCGGAAGCCATGGGAAGCAGCATGGTGGACGTAAAGGTCGATAGACCCAATGACAGGTCAATTCAGTAGTTAACCAGATGTCAGGTGTACGAATCCCACGTGACCACGGCTGGGATCAAATAGATCAATCGGGGAACTATTGCTACTTATCTATTAGGGTGGCTTTAATGGATCAAAATAAAGATACAGCCATCGAAAGATCACCATGACTCAAACTCAAAGCACTTCTCGTCCTGCTGAGGTTGGAGCCATGGCTGCAGTGTTCGAAAAATCAGCAACAAAACTCAAAATAAAACAAAACTTACTAAAATTCAAAAGAAGAGTGACCTTATAATAGCCCAAACTACTGAGGTATAACCAAGGCGGGCAATATTTACAATGTTCTACAATCCATAGTTGCCAAGATCTACAATGCTCTACAATCCATAGCGGTCAAGATTTACAGTGCTTTACAATCCATAGTGGCCAAGATCTACAATGCTCTATAATACATTGCGGCCAAGATCTTCTATGCTCTACAATCCACAGCAGCCAAGATCTTTTATGCTCTGCAATCCATAGCGGCCAAGATCTACAATGCTATACAATCCATAGCGGCCAAGATCTACAATGCTCTACAATTCATAGTGGCCAAGATCTACAATGCTCTACAATCCATAGCGGCCAAGATCTACAATGCTCTACAATCCATAGCGGCCAAGATCTACAATGCTCTACAATCAATAGCAGCCAAGATCTACAATGCTCTACAATCCATAGCGGCCAAGATCTTCTATGCTCTACAATCCACAGCAGCCAAGATCTTTTATGCTCTGCAATCCACAGCAGCCAAGATCTACTATGCTCTACAATCCATAGCGGCCAAGATCTACAATCCTCTACAATCCATAGCAGCAAAGATCTACAATGCTCTACAATCCATAGTGGCCAAGTTCTACAATGCTCTACAATCCATAGTGGCCAAGATCTACAATGCTCTACAATCCATAGCGGCCAAGATCTTCTATGCTCTACAATCCACAGCATCCAAGATCTTTTATGCTCTGCAATCCACAGCAGCCAAGATCTACAATCCTCTACAATCCATAGCAGCAAAGATCTACAATGCTCTACAATCCATAGTGGCCAAGTTCTACAATGCTCTACAATCCATAGCGGCCAAGATCTTCTATGCTCTACAATCCACAGCATCCAAGATCTTTTATGCTCTGCAATCCACAGCAGCCAAGATCTACAATGCTCTACAATCCACAGCAGCCAAGATCTACAATGCTCTACAATCCATAGCGGCCAAGATCTACAATGCTCTACAATCCATAGCGGCCCAGATCTACAATGCTCTATCATCCACAGCAGCCAAGATCTTCTAAGCTCTACAATCCATAGCGGCCAAGATCTACAATGCTCTACAATCCATAGTGGCCAAGATCTACAATGCTCTACAATCCATAGCGGCCAAGATCTTCTATGCTCTACAATCCACAGCAGCCAAGATCTTTTATGCTCTGCAATCCACAGCAGCCAAGATCTTCTATGCTCTACAATCCATAGCGGCCAAGATCTACAATACTCTACAATCCATAGCGGCCAAGATCTACAATGCTCTACAATCCATAGCGGCCAAGATCTACAATGCTCTACAATCCATAGCGGCCAAGATCTACAATGCTCTACAATCCATAGCGGCCAAGATCTACAATCCTCTACAATCCATAGCAGCAAAGATCTACAATGCTCTACAATCCATAGCGGTCAAGTTCTACAATGCTCTACAATCCATAGTTGCCAAGATCTACAATGCTTTACAATCCATAGCGGCCAAGATCTTCTATGCTCTACAATCCACAGCAGCCAAGATCTTTTATGCTCTGCAATCCACAGCGGCCAAGATCTACAATGCTCTACAATCCATAGCGGCCAAGATCTACAATGCTCTACAATCCATAGCGGCCAAGATCTACAATGCTCTACAATCCATAGTGGCCAAGATCTACAATGCTCTACAATCCATAGCGGCCAAGATCTTCTATGCTCTACAATCCACAGCATCCAAGATCTTTTATGCTCTGCAATCCACAGCAGCCAAGATCTACAATGCTCTACAATCCATAGCGGCCAAGATCTACAATGCTCTACAATCCATAGCGGCCAAGATCTACAATGCTCTACAATCCATAGCGGCCAAGATCTACAATGCTCTACAATCCATAATTGCCAAGATCTACAATGCTCTACAATCCATAGTGGCCAAGATCTACAATGCTCTACAATCCATAGCGGCCAAGATCTACAATGCTCTACAATCCATAGCGGCCAAGATCTACAATGCTCTATAGCGCAACCGCAGAGAACACAAAATTGAGAAGATAGTTGAGAAGAACTAAAAAAGCTTTCGGAAAAATCGATCGACGACATCACAAATGTTGACAATCAGTCGAATTCTAGAAGATGTACGTGCACAAAAACCTCGAGGTAACTATACTGTTCGTTGATTTTTCCAAGGCATTTGACTCCATACACGGATGGAATGGGGAGCTAATACTTCTCGCCAACGGATTCCACGAAGAAACCGCCGCAACTCAATGATGCTATATAATAACACGAAAGTAAAATCCGCTCACCGGATGGAGGAACAGACTACTTCGATATCGTAGCAGGTGTACATCAAGGAGAGTGATTAGCCCCGTACCTGTTTATCATCTGTCTACTCTACGTGTATTGGTTTAATGAAAGAAAACGGTTTCAAGTTGGCCAAGGGAAAGAAGCAGAAAATACCCCACACGAACTATTACAGACGTGTCTAAGCCGATGACAGAGCACTTCTGGTAAATACACCCCCTTGTCGAATCCCAGCTGCATAGTCTAGAACGGGCAACTAGTGACATAGGCCTCCATATCAACGCAGAAAAAACGGAATGCATGTGTTTAATCAAAGAGGTGACATCTACACACTAAAGAGTGGGCCTTTGAAACTAGTGGACAAGTTCACCAAACTCGGAAGCAGTGTCTTATAAACCGAAAAAGACATCAACACGCAACTTGCAAAGGCGTGGACAACTACAAAATTAAACGAAAAAAAAACAATTTTATAATTCTGTTATGAATTTATTTCAGCCATATAAAATGACCTCATTCTGATGCACAAAATACAATTATATAATTGAATATGATGTAGACAGGTTTACATTGCTTCCAGCAAAAAGCAAATTTAAAAATTCTTTTTAAAATTTTTCAATATCTATACTGAGATAAAATAAAATCTTAAAACTTTGGGGACTGAGCTAGGTACAGTATTTGCGTGTTATGTTTTCTCTTAACCTCAGCACGAATATTTACTGCAGTTCAGATATATTACCAATAAAACTTTGAGTGTCTTGAAAAAAGCTTAACAGGATGATGAAATTATGTTTTTCTTTATACATACATATATATATATATATATATGTATATGTATATATCGTAAATGGAAGAAAGTTCAACCACAGTTATAATGCCAATGTAAATTCATTTCAACGAGGTATCTTATTTCCGCTTCTTCAGAAGGCTAACATTATTTTTGTGAGTGAAGGCAGCAAATATAGTTTTCCATTTATATATGTATAAAAGGAAGGAAAAAGGAAAGAAAAAAAGAAGAAAAAGAAGGAGGAGCAACAATTAGGCGAATTAGTACTGGAAGTAAAACAATAAATGCATAAAAAGGTGCATATATCCTTCCTCTTCCCCACACTCAAAATCACGGCAGCTTTTCAAGTCTTAATACAATTTACTTTTGCCTCCTTTTTAGTTTTTTTATCGTCCCTATAATTCCCATGTTCCAAAAAGTTCATTGACTACTTGTCCCACTTTTCTTTTTTTATACATTAACGTTTATTTTTCGGTTGTTGCTATGTTTGTTTTATTCAAGTCTCTAGGGTAGTGTTAGGGTCAAGTATTTGTTCTGCCTCCTTAAATTTGAATATTGCACGAGGTTGTGTATCGATATTTTCAAGAAAAGCTAATTGTAGATAAAATTGAATTAAGAAAATGTTTTTTTCTTACGCTATAAAGCCCCTAAATATTTGCCCAGTAAACCTTCCAACTAAAGTGCTTTCGGCTATGTCGTTCTATAAACTTCTAAAATTAATTTGTTATATGCCAAAAATCCCTTCATATACTATGTTAATTAATTTCATCCAATTCATTCATCATGGTCTTCTTATCTGTAGGGCTACCTTACTTTGCTGCCTCTATCAGGTTAATCTAAACTTATTTTTATGTCTGCACTTGAATATTAGCTCGCTCCGTTTCTTCAATAGTTGCAGGGGGTGTCCTCGTGGTGTAATGGTTAAAGCGATGGACTGCGGAATCGTAGCACGCGAGTTCGTACTCCAGTCGCGCTATTACTTTCACTTTCGGGCAAATACCCTTGGTAAAGGTATGAGGCCCTTTATCCTCCCAGCTATGGGTTAAATAGTACCACTGCTGTTCTTCTAGGAGAATAGCTTCGGCATTAAATAACCTAAGAAGAGTTGATATGCCATTAAACAAAGGAACCAAACTAAACCTTCAATAGTCGCTTAGTCTCCTTAGAATGGATTACACCAATTTTCTTTTCTTCTTTTTCTTTTTCTTTTTTTTGTAGGTTGCATCAGCAATTGAAGCTATCTGGCGTCGAAAAATGTCAAATTATATTCCACTTTATTTGAGGGGTTAGTCCTTGTTCCTTTAATTCCAAAAAGTATTTTAAAAGGACCTTTTGGTTCTTGAGTTGCAGATTAAGAAAGAAAGTGTCGATGATTCTTTATTTCCAGTTCCCCAATATAATCACCCTACTGTAGTAGCGTCATGTAGTTTTCTTTCAAACTTTTCTTATTTATATGTAGCTTTTTACCTCATTCTGTACTCACACACACACACACACACACATTTATATATATATATATATATATATATATATATATATATATATATATATATACCGAATGGTTAAAAGCAAGATGGTACATCATAATGCCAACGATTCTCTTAAAAGCTCTCTTCAAGTTTTGAATTCCGACATTATCTTTCTACTAAGATTTAATTGTCCTCCTTGACTTACTATTCTATGTATGGATTTTTCATGAAGCAGAAAAGATAGATCCATGCCTCTAAAAAATCTTCGTGGTTTTCTTTTTCAATAAGCATGATTACATTAATATATATATATATATATATATATATATAATAGCTGGATATTTGCTTATAAATATGCCTGTGTCAGACATTAATGAAACTAGCATTTATCTAAAACAATATTTACTGTTTTTGCTGCTCCAACTTTTCCTATTCATTTAACTTAGAGCTGAATTCAAATCACATATTTCTAATACTATACGACAAAAATTTCAGATTAAAATCCATTTCACCTGAAATTATACTCTTATTCATAAAATGTTCTGTTCTATTCCTCTTCTTTTAGCTCATGGGGATCCATTGAAATGCAACATTTTTTTATTCTGTTAATCTCTCTTTGTTACTCATATTTCGCATACATAAGTGCTTATTAGCACTTCTGTGGTTTTCATTGTGAAATTTCCTGGAAAAATAGAACTCTCACGAATTATAATAGACTAATTTTTGTAGGTGATTCAAGTAATTACTGATTCCCGTACATAGAATAAAAAGTAATTTACCATGTAAGGTTTCCGTATAATAAATCTGACGAATTTTTAATGGATGATGATTTCGATTCTAGTTATGGATAATTGATATCTCGCTTGAACTCTGGTGACAACTCTGTCTATTCAAAGAGGTGCCGAGTTTTTCTAAACCCGAAAGGGGAAGTGAATGAGCTCTATCCATTAAAGGTATATACAATTCAATGTATGCATCATACCATTTAAAACATATCCATTTTCAAGTTCCTTTAACTTTTAGAATGAATATTCAATAGATATTTAAAACAAAAGAGTCGTTTAAGTCTTGGTTGGAACAAGAACTTTTGGGCCCCATTATGTCAAAATTAAATCTACCATGAAATGGGTTTGATTGATTTATTGATTTTTATTTTTAGGCTAATTTAAAGCTTTGAGGTTTGGGAATCACGTTCATTGTATGTTCGTATTTACATTTATTTGCAAAGCTGCTTCTAAAGATATTCTTTTCTAATGGATCTATTTAACCCATAAATGTAAAAAACTGGCAGGTACTAATATTCCGAGTCCGATTGAACCTGGGATTAATATCGCTACAGGAGTACGCCATGCTCGATAAGTCTCCAGAACCAGAGCCTCATCATCCTATACAATTCAGTATTATACTCTGAACACATTTTTGCGGGAGTTTTACCCCTTTTTTGCGGGTGGGGGTTAACATTCTGCAGGAGATCCAGTCGGTGTACTCTAACCCCCACCGCCAGTCCATTTATAATTGATTATCTAAACAACTCTGTATACTCATGAATCGATCAAATTTTTAATAATTAATTATCATATTTAAATACAATAAAAAGTACTCAGAGAAGCGCTTGATTTCAAAAGTTATAACCTTAAATCAATGATTTGGAGCCATTAATCAAGGGTCAACCAATACACAGGATCTATTTATGCATTTGTGTATGTGGTATATTTGTTGAGCAGAAATAATTTTAACATGGGATTAAACTCTCGGAATTGGCGGAAAAGGATGAAATGACAAACTTTTGCTTCCAAATTTAATTCGATAAAAAAAATCATTCCCGACCATAAATCAAAGGTCGTCCTATACACAGGAACTTTTTATACATTAGTGTATATGGTATATTTGTTGAGCAGAAGTAATTGTAGCATGAGGTTAAACTCTCGGAATATACAGAAAAGGATGAAATGACAAACTTTTGCTTCCAAATTGAAATCTATGAAATAATTATTTTCCTACCATAAATCAAGGGTCGACCTTTACAATAATTTCAAACTACACACAAGGATATACGACATACTAAATCGCATTGTCATGTACAAGATTTACAACATAGTTCTTCTAATGAGATTAACTTGGACTCATTCCAAATAATCACATCGAATCCAAAGGACGCCTGAATTGGTAAGTATGATCAGGAAAATTGAAGGCCAATCAGGTGTGTTTGTTTTATGTCTCTCAAGTGTCGTGAATTGACACTTTTATTCGCAAATTGAAGCGGAATATCAGGTGGATTTCATATAGTTTAATAGCCCTTTTCAAATAAGACCTGTCCTTAGCAGAAGAGATGGGAGAGAAATAATGTCTTTCGGGTTGGTAATTTTCTTACATCTTTCTTGAAGGCTGGTGATTTTAACAACATATCCACTCTGTTTAGATCTACATCATGATGGTCATACCTATCGAAAGACTTACCACGACTGCTTCATATGAGAGGCTACCCAATAACTCAATAAAATAAAATAGTGCGCCACCCTTATATAATAAGGACTTTATTTTCCGGCAATACATGGACTATCGAAATAGCTGTTTCATTTCCTATATATATATATATACATATATATATAACTCCACACTCCCTCGATCTACAGAAATAGATCCTCACCATCCAATAGCGTTTAATTTGATACACAAGACTGCCTTTTGGATTCAGTCGGAGTATTTAAACTTTCCTCAATAGGGTGTATAAGCGCAAGAGTATTTCATATTTTTTAAAGCGAACTTCTTCCAAAGTCTAAATAGAGCTCTATATTCATCTCGATTTGATTACATTATGAATAACTTGAAATATAATCTCATGACTTCATAACTATGACAATCTATTTTTCTCTTTGAGCGAAAACGCATGGACACACGCAAGGAAACGTGAATACACGCGAGCACACACACACACACACACACACACACACACACACACACACACACACACACACACACATACACAGACACACACTAGCATATACACGCATACACTCGTAATATGGAAAGTCACAGCTAATCTAGAGAACCCAAATATCATTGGGAAACCTAGGATCAGGTGCGTAATATAATGACCTGCAAATGATCCCTATATCGTCGAGTAAAGGTTATCGAAATGCACATCGAAAAAACGGCCTAAATGAAGTTGAATCTAAAGAAATGTGAGCCATAAGAGAAATCGAGTTGTCATAAGCATAGACGCCACCCGTCTAGGATAGACACTTTCTCACATAGCTACCGAAAAGCTGTTGAGACATGTAAAACTCAAGAATAGATACAGGATGGGAGAAACTCTGCTCGGAGGGGTTAGATTTAGCTGTTAAAAGAAACTTCTTCTGTTCTAGACCACTGGGTAGCGGACCAATACTCCGTACCCACAGCCGATTTTTGAAAATTTTATAGTTTCTGATATCGTTTAGAAGACTTTGTGTCACCGATTCTTTTCACAAAATGATGATTACCAGACAATGAAATATAAAACACACTCATACACAAATATTTGCCCAAGCCCGTCCACACACACACACACAAACACACACAGACACAAACACACACACACATATATATATATATATATATATACGCACGGATATATATATATATATATATTGACAGACAAAAAAATTATCCCAGCCAGAAGTTTGTTTGAAGTAATACTTTTTATTACTTTGAACAAATTTCTGTTTGAGGATTGTGATTTTTTATTGAATTTATCGCTTTATTTAAAGAAAAACACAAGAAAATGAAATTTGTAGATAAGCTATGGAAGGTTAGATAATAACAATTTTAGCTTATAGATTGTTCGGCTTGCCTGCAAACCACCAGTTTATTTCATTCAACGTTTTTAAAAGAATGCTTTTATCCACGTATTCATTTTTTCATATATATATATATATATATATATATATATATATATATATATATATATATATAGAGAGAGAGAGAGAGAGAGAGAGAGAGACAGACAGACAGACAGACAGACAGACAGAGACAGAGACAGATAGACAGATAGACAGACAGAATGGGAAAGAGATACGAATAGGAATATAAATATAGGCTTCCATACGAGGAGAAAATACATTCTGTATTGTGACCCATATCCATACCATTATCTTTTGGTATGGACATATATATGTTCGTTGTTTTGAAAATTATACTCCTTAGTTGTGACTAAGCGAAACTTCATACGGCAATAACAAGCAGCTTGTCAGTGACACAGGGCAACTTTTCAAATTCGATAGTATCATAATAATTTCTTTCAACTCAAAACAGAAAATATAGTGTCAGGTCCAGCTTATTGTCAATCATAATCACTTTCCCGTTGTGTGTAGCTACATCCCTTTATCTAATTCTCATCACTCTCACCGTCTATCTCTCTCTCTCTCGCTCTCTCTTTCTTGTCCTCTCTCCATCTCTCTCTCTCTCGCACGCTCTCTCTCTCTCTCTCTCTCTTACACACACACACACACACACGAACACACACACACACACACACACGAACAAGTTTTTTTTTAATTGATTGATGTCTACACTGATAGTGAAAGAGAGGAAAAAAAGAGTGAAAAATTGAGCTGAGACAACTTTATACAAAGTATGTTCAAAAGATAATGTTAAAATTAAAAGATATGTTCTGGACTCTTTATCAATCTATTTTAATCACTATTTTTTTTAAAACTGTGTTGGGCGATAAATGATTTCCGTTTTAGAAAAATATAATTTATTCATGAATAATTTATCAATGAATAAATTTCAGTCAAGAGTATACTGGCTATTATTTTGTATCACTTCTTGCCATTAATCAACTAGCTTGTTGATTCTGCTCAAGTTAAATTCAGTTGATTTTGAGCTCAATAAATTTTCCAAAATGTTTTCACCTTGTCTTCTTGAGAAATTTGTTCTCATTTAGAGCGTTTTATAGCGAAATAAAAAGATTGAAATCAATGCTGCAAGTTGTGCTAAATATGATGGATGTGGTAGAACCTACCAGCCTAAATCCACCCTTTTTCTTGAATGATTCTTTCTGAATATGGCTTTTGCCTTATCAGGAGAAACTCAACATTTCTTCTATTGACTAGTGCGAAGCCTTTTCTTTGATATTTTTGCACTCATGGCAGATTTTAAGAGTAGAGTCTGATTTGAGAGTCTGATTTCAATTTAGATATTCAAAATGAATAATTCCGCGATAACACCATCGTACACTCCATATAATTTTTCTTCAATGAAGCAATGCCTTTGGGTAGATTGCTGAGATTGATCCTTATCAATCTATTGCCATTTGCGTTGCCATAAAAAACTCATTTTTTGTCTCCTATACTATTATTTTTGAGAAATATCTCTGCTTTAAAAGAAGACTTACGCTGTCCATACTTGATCTTCCAAATTCTTCTCTCTAAGAGTGTAAGGAAGCCAAGCTTGCTCACTTTTCCTATCTTTCTCAAGTAGAGGCAGATTTTGGATGGGAATGTTTTGAGATTAAATGCTAATTCTAGACTACTTTTGTGTGAATTTAATTTCCCCTACTTTCTTTTAGAATCTTGATCAAGGTTTGATGAGCCTCTTGCTCTGGATCAAGCTTTAAATGAAGTATCACCAAAATGCAACTTAAAAAAAAAAGTTTGGGGCATAGTGATTAGCAGAATTTTTGTTATTCGCCCATAAAATTAAGAACTAGAGATCATAGATTAAATTATAGACTCATTTTCCCACCAGACATAAGAATGACTGATGAAGCACGTTTTTGCTTAAAACATTTGAGGTTTAAATACGTAGTCACAACTTGCTTTTAATTTAATGTAGGACCCGACCTAATATTACTAACGTTTACATCAACTTTTGCACACCACACGCACTCACACACACAAACACACACACACACACACACACACACATATATATATATATGAATGGGCGAGAATCTACGCCAAGCATAGCACTAGACCTTCGATTCAGGTTTAAGCTATGACCAGCAAGGTCACCTGGCATACGTGTCTTGAGATTTGTCCAAGGTTTGCATAATTCGCAGTCACTAGCGATCCTATGGCCAGACTGCATTTGTCCAGCAGAACACGGAAGTCGGCTAGTACCAAACATGCCCCTAAATCCCTACAATAGAAAAAGACCTTGTGTCATATCCTGTCTTGAGAGAGGCAACTATATATATATATATATATATATATATATATATACGGAGAAAGTGCTGTGTGTGTATCTATTTCTCCATAAATCACATAATTCTTTTTTTTTTAGATTGGTACCTTTGTGAGGTCAAGATGCGAAAATTTAATTAATTCTAACGGAACATAATGCAATTAAAACGTATATTATTAGTTATTGCTTATCAAATTCTAGTGCATCCCATTCAATCGCTAAACTGACTTTTAAATCTGGCTTATTAGATCGTCATCACCAATTTCCGTTAAAATACATTTCACAAGTGCTTGAACGACCAAGTGTTCATATTTTTGATTAGAGAGTTTCAGGTACTGTAAGTTAATTAGAATTAGCGATAATAATTATCTCTCTTGAGAAATTATATTCATCTCCGTCAGCGCTACGTTTGGAAAATTCATATTTTACTGGGAATTGTTTTATTGGCTAATTTGGACTTAATGCAATGGAACAAACAAATCTCTTGCTAAAATGTGGCATCTACCAATATGAAGGTAACATTTGAATCTTATTTATAGTGACAATATTTAGACTGTTATTCCATTATCATTTAATTTCTCTGTGTTTATTAACTTTAACCCAGGGTATAGTTTGGACATATATGATAATTTCATGGCATTTTAAACATTGATAATGGTATATGGTTTACAATACTTGTATTTAGTCAAGCATTCCGCCTTGATCATGATCCAAAACAAGGTAACATTTTTTTTACGGGAGAATAACTGTTTTGGGTTCAGTTTTTCTTCTCCTTAACTGGTTGCTATATTAATTTTAAAAGCCCAGTCTCTTGTACAATTTACCTATAGCTTGGTGGAAAATACGCGCATTCGGACCTTTTCTAGTTGTAATGCAATCAACCTCGTGCAGATTTGAACTGTTATTCTCGATTCCATTTCTTACGACTGTAACCGTTATGCCATGTGTGCCTCAATAAATATAAATATCATACGAATTTTGATCCCTATTCTGTGTCTGTCAGCTTAGTTCAACTGAATCTTTCACTTTTGGTTTAATCATATAAAATGGACATTTTAGGTTTTTTTTTTTCTTTCACCCTGACTTTTTCTTGTGAGCTTTTTCAGTTCGCATAATTGAAAACAAAAAGAAAGAGCTCATAGCCTTTAATTATATTTACTTTTATCGTAATCGCCGCGACTACTACAAATGCTAACCTCTCGAAATTGTTTATTATTTATAAATCTTCTCCAAATCCTTCTTTTATATCATAGAAATGTTTATTGCGTTACAAAGAATTGATAGGTTTTTCCTACGTGATTTGGTTTTGCTTTCTTCCTTGATAGCATAACACCCTAATTAGGATATTTAATGCCAAAGCCAAACTCGTAAAAGAACAGTAGGGCTAATATTTACCTTTGGGAATAATGAAGTTAGTACCCTCCCAAAGAGTATTAGTTCGTAGTGAATCTAATGGCCCAACTGGAGTTCGAACTCGCTTACTACGATACCACAGCCCCGTTCATAAGCACTACGCCATGGTGACTCCTCCTTTCTCAAAATGGACACTTCGTGTAATCGCCTGCAGAAGCTAGTTCATAATCACTCACAAATATCGTATCCAAGTATAATATACGAGGATATGTAAGCATGTATTTGCGCTGGTAGATAAACCTTTGAAACTAAAAAGAAAACCACATGAATATTTATAAGGGTGTGTTCTTATTTTTGGATTGTTACATACTCATGTTATTTCTTACAGGGTTTTAACGTTTTAACATTGGTAATGAATAATACCTAATAATAGCAGCTTTTATTGTTGAATACTTCGCCAGAAAATATGTAATTATGAATGTTTAGTGTTGATAAAAATTAACGGTCCATGAAAAAATTTCTAAGACAATATTTATTTTTGAGCGATAATTTATGTAGTTACCCAACCCATTCACTATGGTTGAGGTGTGTCAATTTTTAAAAGAAATACAGCTAGTTTACGTGGTGTAATGGTTAAAGCGATGGACTGCGGAATCGTTGTAAGCGAGTTCGTTCTCCAGTCGCAGAAATCACGCTTACTTTCGGGCAAATACTCTTGCGGAAGTTATGAACCCCCTTATCCTCCCAGCTACGGATTAAATTGTACCACTACTGTTCTTTTAGGAGAATGCCTTTGGCATTAAATAACCTACAAAGGTTGATATGCCATTAAACAAAGAAACGAAACTAAGATTCAAAGATTTCCTTCTAGAAAGTTGCCAGAGCACGGATAAAAATCTCACTGCCTGCTACTGTTTGCCTATTACTCATGAAGGATGGTTTTATTCATAACTTTTGTAAGGGTACTTATGTCATGTAAAATGGAAAGAGCATTGTCCAGGATTTGAACTCTGTTTACCGATTTCATTCCCAACAAGGCTTACACTTACGCCGCGAGTGCCTCATGTTTTACTCCGTCCGTCAGAGACAGGAGGTGATTCAAGGTCAGTTTTGAATCAGACTGAAGCTTGTTTGCATTCAAAGCTGAGGGAAGAATAAAGTGGAAATTTACTAAGCTTTTGCTTAGATGTGGCACAAGGCCATATGAAAGGGGCACCCAATGAGACTCGAACTCACTCGTGTAGGTTTGCTAGGCGAGCTTGCTAACCATTACACAACCAGAGGAACCCTTAAATTTACTAAGCTTTTTGCTAAGATGTGGCACAAGGCTATATGAAAGGGGCACCCAATGAGACTCGAACTCACTCGTGTAGGTTTGCTAGGCGA
Source organism: Sepioteuthis lessoniana (assembly GCA_963585895.1). Classification (NCBI taxonomy): domain Eukaryota; kingdom Metazoa; phylum Mollusca; class Cephalopoda; order Myopsida; family Loliginidae; genus Sepioteuthis; species Sepioteuthis lessoniana. Next base: position 41,935,094 of record OY757906.1, on the reverse strand, counting down.
GCTTGCTAACCATTACACCACCAGAGGAACCCTTAAATTTACTAAGCTTTTTGCTTAGATGTGGCACAAGGCCATATGAAAGGGACACCCAATGAGACTCGAACTCACTCGTGTAGGTTTGCTAGGCGAGCTTGCTAACCATTACATCACCAGGGGCGCCTGAGGGAAGAACAGAGTGATTCATAAACTCTACAAGGGCATCATAATCAAGTGAAACGACAACAGTTTCGTCTTGGATTCGATCTCTGGTCACCGATTCCATTTTCTACGACGATATTAACTTCGTTAATCGCGCCATTGTGCATTCTGGGATATAGACAGATACGTGGTTGGTCTAGAAAGTAATGAAACTGCAATTTTAATGATATCAACGCTGAATAGAAATAACCTGATAAATTTTAATCTTAAGAACGCGTGAATGTAATCATATCACTTTAGTACTGTTAAATTGATATAAGTGCTTTTGATGAAGAGTATCACTGAAATGGAATACATGATCAAATTCAATGTCAAAATTTGAGACATTCAGAAGCTTAACACAGGATCATGGTTAGGTGTAAGAAGAGATCGATTCTTTATCATCGATTACTTCACAAACTAAGGAAAATACAACAAACTAATATGGACTCTCAGCCGATCTGTTTGTCCTTGGATCGTGACAATGATCGGTAATGATTTAACATAAATCAACTCCTTTTAAACTTGGCTGAAAACATGAAAAATGAAAAAAAGGTAATGTCTAATTACTTTCAGTTGAGGACTCCAAGCTTTTCTTTCTTGTGTTGGAACAATATCATCGATGCTTGGCTACTCTTGGGAAATAATTTGAAGGAGGTAAAATCGACTTGTAATTAAGTTGATAAAGAAAAAGCTATACTGTCAACGATGAAGATATTTCTGTTGTGAAGGTCTGAAAAGTATGCTAGAATTGAAAGTGTGTTTCTTAGCCCTGATAATGCCACGTGATGAATGTGGGGAAATCTGGGTTTTTGATTTGTGGTTGAGATCAAGAATAGAACCAATTTAGCTCGATGCTATTGCCTTTTATTAGTTTATTTGGACTAACTTACTAGCAAAGGCTAGGAAACATTTTCCTCCTCCCTTGGAACTGTATTAAAAAAGAAATTCCAGAAACGATGGACTGAAATAATTAAAAAGCATCAAATAAATATTCGCAATGCTATGAAAAGCAAAAACATCAGTGTGTTAGTTTCTTTCTTCTCCCGGTATCAAGTGACACCCTCTTGATATGTTGGTAAATATTACAGAAGATGCCGGGTCTTACATATCTCAATGGAACTGTCGGCAGGAGCTGTGGAATACACCGACTGTTTCTCTGCAGAGGGGCAAGACTCCCTAAATGAGTGTCCCGGTTTTGATACTAAACAATCTGATGGTAAAGCTTCAGGAATGCTGGAGCTTTGAGGAATGCGGAGTACCCTTTCATTGCTATCGCTCCCAGGTCTACGCTGGCCTGGAGTGTGAGCACCTGATACGGTCCTATCTACAGTTCAAATAGAACTGTTTGACGTTTAAATTGTGTACTTTTGGTAAATTGAATTGTTTAAAACATAACTGTTTGATCATTTAACTGAGCGTAAACTAATCCCTGTTGTCTAATTGATTTGTTGGTTATACATAGCAATACTTAAAAACATCACACTCTGTGCAAACAAATAATTCACAGTAAATAGGATTATTCGTATCAGATAGAAATAAGTGAAACCATTTAGCTGTGAGAAATTGAATTCGTTTAAAAATGTCATCCCCAAAATGTGTTTAGAAATCAAATGTTTGATATGTATGTATAAAAAGGTTTTGGCATCAAACCAAATCAAGCTAAATATATAGATCAATAAAGTAAACAAATTTAATATATTCGAATAACTAAGTCGCATTGGTAGATATGGCACTGACCATAATTCAAAACACTGAAAAAAATTGTGATAAAAATTAACTTTCTTGTTAATCAAATCGGTTAGTATTTTAGAATTTATGGTCGGCCAAGATATATAGATAGATAGATAGATAGATCGGAACAATATGATATAAGTAAACGAAAATCCTGATTGCTATATATATATATATATATATATATATATACTCTCTTTAAGAAAAAAACAAACTTGTCACATTAGAATTATAAATTTATTTCCATCCTGTTATGGGTCTTGATATAAATCAAACACACCAAAAATAACGGGACTTCTTCTGATCTTATGGATAAAACAATTCAGAATAGACCCAGGAAAGAAGGGTGGGATGGAGTAGAAGAGGGTTGAAGAGTTTTCTCCTCATTTAGCCCACTTCCTGTTTTAAAATACAAATAATGATATACCCAGACCCTGAAAAATTATTCAATCAGTGATGTGAATTAATAGCTAGGTGTAGACATAGGAATAAATTTAAACTATAGACAAATTATCATAGATAATGCTTAAATAAAAAAAACATAGGATTAAAAAGAGATTTAAAGTGAAATGAATGAAAATAAAATAAAATGAAATAAAATAGATAAGAAACCATGTCATGTGTACGTACTCTTCAATGAAGGGTAACTGAATTAATAGGGCACGAAAATAAAATTTGAAATTAAAAACTTTAATTTTAAATTTTGAATTTAATTTAATATAAGTATTACTGTATCTTTAGGTAAGGTTATTAAAGAAAGTTATACTTCCCTAAATTAGTATTTAATCTGGAGTTTTAAGTTGAAATGTATTTAGATTAAAAAAAAAATTACAATAATTCCAACAAGCAATAAAAAACCGGACGTTGGTTAAATGAGGAGAAAACTCTTCAACCCTCTTCTACCCCCTCCCACCCTTCTTCCTTGAGTCTATTCTGAATTATTTTATCCATAAGATATGAAGAAGTCCTGATATTTTTGGTGTTTTTGATTTATATCAAAACCCATAACAGGATGGAAATAAATTTATAATCTTAATGTGACCGATTTTTGTTTTTTCTTAAAGAAAGTATTGCTCTGTAATGTCAGTTACATTGAGCTATTTACCAGGAAAAATTAAATGTTCACTGTTGAATGTTTTTGTCCTGTTGGAAGTACTCCCAACTCCGGTTTAACAGGACCGAATAATACCTATTTTTTCTTCTTTTTTTTTTTTCATCATACAACGTGTGAAAGCACGTGCGATACCCTAACCTCATCAGCCGTCAACCAGGCTAATAACACAGTTTCGGTAGCTCAAGGCGATACTGCCACTCCTGGCGCTACCAATCAGCTTTTGCCACTAGGTAATAAGAATAATACATATATATATATATATATATATATATATATATATATATATATAATCAAGCCGTTCCGATAGCATTGATTCAATTGACTATCTCCATCCATTTGCATTATTCGTCTAGAGTGCATCCAGGGTCTGCACAGAGCCAATGCATTTAAGTCCTTGTTGTTCAGCCAATATTTGGCTGTCCACGTGTAGAAGTCTGTAGGAAATCGTCATTTATGAGTTAGTCCTTACTTCTTGGGCAGTGCACAGCCTGTTTTGTTCGTCTTACTTGGATGGTGTGAGATGCAGGTGGCGGAAAAGCTGATGTTTTATGGGGTGCTACATCCAGGACTTGTTCTAAACAGCATTTACAAATCTTGAGAAGTTCCTATCTAGCTATTCCTCTAAGCGTTTTGATCGAGTCCAGGTATATATATATATATAGTGAAAGATAGATAGAGAGAGAGAGAGAGAGAGAGGAATGAGTGAGGGAGAAAGTGTTTGGAAAAGCGAGACAAAAAGAATGAAATAGTAAACCAAGTACTTTTAATGTATATATATATATATATATATACATATATATATATTTGCGATAAATAAATTGTCTCCTATAATGTATCAGCACATATCTCTCTTTAAACTCAGGGGTCAACTAGCTGTCGATAAACCTGGCAGCTGTTCTCAACTTTAGACATTCCCCGCGGGAAATGGTAATAGGAATATGTATAACAATTTCTATCTTTTTTTTTTTACTGTCATCTTCTCGTTTTTCACGTCTCAGAATCTGTCAGTCAAGTAAATTGCTTAGTCACTTATCCAACCACCACGACATATACCAAAGTTTAAAAAGCAAGCTTTAATATCCAACTTATATATATGCAGTTTAGCAACTGATGTAATTTCATACAATTCCACTAACACACACACACACACACACACACACACACACACACACACACACACAAAACCACGTAAGGATATTATAAAATTGCTTTATATACTGTTTCGCAAAAAATAAGTAAGATATTTTTTCACAAAAAGTTAATTCTCTCCTACCTATCTATGTATTTATCTATCGTTCTTTCTTTCTATCTATCTTGAATGTTTCATCAGATATGCAACCTTGGATATCAGAGGTTCGATTTGGTTTCTTTATTTAAACGCATATCACTCTTCGTGGGTTACTTAATACCAAACCATCCTTGTAGAAGAACAGTAGCGATATTTTTAACCCATAGCAAGAAGAAATGAGGGTATTGATTCCATTTCCTGAGGAAATCACGTCACTAGACTCGATCTCGATTACTATGAGGTCAAATTTCAGCTCTTTAGCAACTACGTCACGAGGACTAACGAAAACCTGCTATAAGTTGGCGATCTTAGTCGCGGGTAAACCGAAGGCTCTCATTTCAATGGCTACTATACTGAGGCGTGCTTCTACCTTCCATTTATTGCTCCACTTTAACCTTGATACATACCTTATAATGCTGAGTGTTAAGGAAGGTGGCATCAAGTGCCATTTTTTGAGTCTTTGGTATGACTCGACTTGGGACTGAACCCTAGTCTCCTGGGCCATTGACGAATACTCTATTCATTAGGTTTATGGTGCAGAGGTTATATTTTACGCTGGGATCAATTCTACAGCACTGCTTAAGTTGAAATATTAAATAATCGTCTTATATTTACGTTGTTTCGTCATCCATCTTTCAATCAAAGAGAACAAACCGATCACAAAATCTTTATTGTCAATTTCAACTGCTTAACATGAATCAGGGCGATGTCAAATATTAATTATCATATCATATTTACCAACCCCTCCGCTCGGGCAGGATGTCACACAAGGTCAATTTTTAAGCGGAGTTTAGCAGGTTTGAACTCAGAGTTTTCTTTCTCCTAGACTAGTTTCCTCATCAAGGCCGAAGAACCTAGTCTGTCCTACTATTTACCCATAGCTGGAGGGAGAATAATTGGATTCATACCTTTCCCAAGGGTATTAGTGCTATGTGAAATGCAATCAGTCTCGTCCAGGATTTGAACTCGTGTCACCGAATCCATTTCCTGCGAGGATAACCATTACACCACGGGCACCTTCCGTCAAATATTAATTATACATTATCTAATTAATATATTTATATATTGAAGTTTTACACACACACACACACACACACACACACGTGTGTGTGTGTAAGGGAGAGAGAAAAAATTGAAATGTATCAGACGAATATGTAGAAAAGGTAAACGAAAGAAAGACATACATTTGGTGTGGATGAAGATTCCTTGCTTATTTATTATTTATACCGACATGTTTTTCGACTTTAAACTTGCCCACATACAAAAGCATTCTATTAAAAATTTATTTTAAGTATAAAAATAATAAATAAGAATAAAATAAAATAATAACAATAGAAAGATAGGCTAGGCATGTTTGCCAAAAGTCGTCTTCTGAACGAATGTTTTCGATTTAAAGAAAAAAACAAAAAAAAAACGAGGAACACAGGAAAATATATATATATATATATATTCAAGATTTATTGTCATAAACTGGAGTCTTTTTTTGAAAAGTTTCCCGATTTAAGAGAAAAATAGTAACGTTTTACAATTTCAGAAGTCTAGAAAAAACAGTCTAGAGTTATAAATGGATGTTGAAATCTTTTAGAATCATTTTCGCTAAAAAGGTGATATTTTATAAAACCCGGGTCTTTGCAAAATTGTATTAAAAGAAGATATAGAGCAGGATTGGAATATTCTACGTTTATCCTTATCGTAAATGAATGCAATTATGGTTGAGTTTTAAAAGTTAAAAGTATGTTTACATGAAATAATATGTGAAACTTAAGAATTAGAAGTATTACAGGGTTTAAGATCTTTTTTATGTTAGTATATAATCTTTTTTTAAATTTCTGGAAGATTCTTCTGTGTCTAGTTTTTTTTTTACTACAGTTTGTTTATACCTATGTCGGAGAAGGAATTTGTTTTGTCTGTCTTTTTTAGTAATTTTTTGATACATGCTGAATTGTTTTTGTTTTACAAGTAGTGGTTTTTATGCCAAAATTGTTTAAGTTTTTTTTTTTAAATGAGGACATTTGAGAGATTTTGAGGTAATATTATGTCTTTTTATAGGGTTAATATTCAAGTTAGGTTGATGATGCTTATTACAGGATATACGGTCATAGATTTTTATGGCTTTTGATTTTGTACGAAGAATAAAAGATTCAGGATATTGTAGTTAAGAGAAAGTCTTTGATACATTGAAATTCATCATTTACGAAACAAGGTTAGTAAATTCTTGGAGCTCTGAGGAAAAAAAACAATGAGAATGTCAAATTTTTATTTTATCACTATAGGTCAAATATAAATGTATTTTGCTGTTAGGTTGTGGTAGAGTTATTTTTAACTTATTGCTATTGTTTATTACTGGGAGATCCGAGAAAAGGAAGGATTTTTTTTTCTAGCTCATGAAAAAATTTATGGTTGGTTCGATTTGATTGAGTCTGGTTGTGATAGAAAGAGTGTGTTTAGCGGGGTAAATGATTAAAAAATTATCAATGTACGTGAAGTAATGGATAACAATGGGAAAATATATTTGAAACGTTTGGATACTGAAAGTTCTAGAAAAATGCAAGCAAAAGTATCCATTAGTGCCGATTCCACGGGAGGGCCAAATTTTTGCAGGTAAAAAGATTGCTATATTGTTATATTTTAAAAAGCAGTATATAATCTAATTATTTTAATTATTTTGGTAACAGATAAAGGAAGAGAACTTTCATTTTTTTCTATGGTGTATTTCAGAGTTCTATGCATTTTTTAACTAGAATATTTGGGTTTAAATTTTGAATGTCAAGGCTAGCTATGAGATTATTTTCATGTATATATATATATATATATATAAGAGGTTTCCTCATTTTTTCAAATGAGAAGAGAAAATGGTTCCAGGGAGAAAGGTTAATATTTTGGCAATGAATTTTGCGAAGTTATGAGGATCTGTTCCGACACCGGAAATTGTTGGAGTAGAAGAATACGGTTTTTGTGCATCTTTCGAAGGACATATATCGTATGAATAATGGGGTGGTAATTAATTAGTGTGAACCAGAATTTGTCTTCATTTGAAATTACTTTGGTAGGATTTATTGTAACTTTCAATATCCTGCAGGATTGTGTTTAAGGCGGTAGGAATATTAGAGTTTTGTCATTAAATAGGTTCATTAGTTTATTGTGATAATCTATGGTGTCTAAGATGATGATTCCCCCGTCTTCATCAGAGGATTTCATTGTGATGTTATCATTTTTGTCTTAGTTCATAAATTCTGTAATGTATCTTCTTGGTAATGTGTATTTAGATGTGCGGTGGTTGGTGGTGGATGTAATTAAGCCTTGAATGTAACCTTTGTCAAAGTCTGAGTCGGAGTGTCTGCAGTTTGTGTTTACAATATCGAGTAATTCGTATTTTTTTGTGTAATCCAGTTGCAAACTTTAAATCAAATTGGAGTGCTTCAGGTTCACAAGTGTCGAGAAGTGTGTCTAAAATATTGACAATATAATCGGCACGTCTTATATTTTTCCATTTGATATTTTGTACATAAAGATTGTAACTTTCTTTTGAGATTAAAGATATGATTGTTGGGCAAATTTAAAGTCAAAATACGTGTCGGCATAAAAATAATACATCAATTTTTATCGTCATCAAATATATATTTCTTTTCTTTATCTTATATATATATATATATATATATACAGAGAGAGAGAGAGAGAGAGAGAGAGAGAGAGAGTGAACTAACAACGTTCTTTGAAAAACGATGGAATATTAACCAAAATTGACAAAACTGAGGATATAGAAATAGCTATAGAGACACAAAATCCTAAATACCAAGAAATTCCAAATCTTACTGACCACAAACATAGACCAATTATAGCAGGCCTATCATGCCCCACAAATAGAGTCAGCAACTTAATGGACACTTTACAACAGCCATTTTTATACAATTTTAAAAGCTATATTAGAGATTAGATCCAATTTTTAAACTCCATACCTCAAAAAAATGATCCCGACAAACTCATAGTTACATTTGACGTCACAAACCTGGATATTAATATCCCTTCTGAATCAGGAAAACAATTCATCTCATTTTCGATAGTAAAATACCCATTTACACTACACGCAAAATTTCACTAAAGATTTATCACTGATATTATTGAACTAATCTTAAATAATAACTTTTTCCAATGCAATAGCATAAATTACATCCAAACTCTAAGAAAAAGCTAAGGAAATTAAAATGACACCAACATTCGACACACAAACCTTGGCATAATTAGAAGAAAACTTTCTGAAATCGCAGGTAAAAAATACAACAACAATCAAAAAACAGAATTTAATGGATCATGTAAAAGATACTCAATTGATTATTTCATATTCGGGAAATATCCATAGAGCAAGCTCAACACTTTACAGAACTAACTCCAAAAACTGCACCCTAAAATACAATTTACCATGGATCAAAACTTTAAAGAAGTTCTATTTTTAGGCATCCTCATTAAAACAGAAAATGGCCACAGGCAATTGCAACAAATCCATAGAAAACCCGACAATACCTCCATTGCAAAGGTCACGACTCCCCAAACTGCATAAATACCATCCCTTACACTCTAGCACGAAAATATGCCACATAGTCACTAAAAAAAATAGAACAACTCGTCTAAAAGAAATGCGTGTGGCCCTCTGCCAGAGAGGATACCTGACAACACTAATAGATAAGTGATTCAAATTAGCAGAAAAAATGCCATAAAAAGAACTATGAACTCCCCCCTCCCAAAACATAGCAATGAAAAACCCTTTGCATACGCGTCGAGATACAACAAAAACAACTCAGAAATATCCAGAGAAATAATAAAAACTCTCGAACAACATGAAGACCATGACAGAATCAAAAACATATTAGACACAATAAGATCATTAAAAGCCAGAGATAACCCTGAAATTTAAAACACATTCACATTTCATCTCCATTTGGGGAACACACAATTCTTTGAGTCACAAAAAGCAAGAATAAAAGATGTAGATTATGTAATATAATCATAGAAGTAAAACCCTATGCCTTCGAACACCAAAAAGCAACATTCGTGATTAATAAAGATTTAAGCTGCAATTCTAAAAATAGTTTTAGTAATCAAATGTTGCAAGCGTAAAAAATTATAAATAGGATCGACTAACACTCTAAACAATTGAGTATCCTTACATAGGAGTAACATTAAATAACCAGAAATCAGAAAACTCTGTTTCAAAACGTGTTTACAAATGCAGTAATGGTAGTTTGAAATAATACCAATATATCAAACTGACGACTACACTTTACTTTAAATAACTTCTTAAATTTAAACCTACATTAAAAACAAATTAACCACACACACTCACACACAAACATATATATATATATATATATAGATAGATAGATAGATAAACAGAATCACCCAGGGAGGTAGGGAGGAAGTTGGTTGAGTTTTAAGGCATACCAACTATCCTAGAGAAGAATTGTAATAAAAAAAATGAAAGTATATACACATAAATGGTTATGAATCCTCATGCATACACACAGACAAACAGTATACACTCTTGTGAAAATGCGCAAAAACAAAGTGTCCACTGAGGCCAAAGATTGTGGTCGGACAATTAACTTGAACTGGGTATTAACAGACACAATCCAGGAATTAAAAAAATAAACACAGCCCTATCAAAACAGTCACTGCAACAAGAACCAAAGAGAGCACCCAAATCAATCATTAACTTCTTGATCACGACTTTAAAAGTCAGAAACTTATGTAGAAGCAAATAAAAAAGTAATCTGAAACTAAATTTAATTGTGGACCTAACATTTCGAAGTATATATATATATATATATATTGTAACGCAAATAAGGAGTGGGACACTCAATTTAACATTCAATTTTCTTCAAAACATTATGATTAGTGAGATTATATAATGATTTTTTTTTTATATTGATACTTTTATTTAATGATCCATGACAAACTGCTTTATATACAACTCAATTATTCAAAATATACTGTTGTATTGGACACAAATTTGAATCATTGTGAACAACTGGACTGATTATGAAACTGCCATTCTAAAGATTGTATAGAACAGGAAACAACTGTTATGGACTGTTAAATAAACATATTTATTATTACTGATTATTAGCCATAATCACCCAGCACACTGATATATATATATATATATATAGGGTGGAACGATAAAATTTTCGTCCTAAAGAAAACAACACTACAGCTTTATTTTAAAACTTTTATTGAAAAAATCAATTCAGCTAACTTGATTATATAGTAGAGCTGACATCTGTTCAATGTAGCCGCCTTCAGCCTCAATCAACGCCTCGATACGGATCCGCAACTGGGAGCATGCCTTTTCCACAAGCGCCGGCGGTAGCTCGGTGAATACTCGGCGGATGGCGGCGATCATGCTGGCTTTGGTGTTGTGAGAGGTCATGTTGATGATGTTCTCCACGTATGACTAAACGAAGTAGTCCAGCGGGTTCAGGTCTGGGGAGGAGGGGGCCAGTGAGGGAAGGGTACAAAATCGTAGCACTCCTTATGAAGCCAAGCCTAGGTCTCATTGGACTTGTTGGCCAGCGCTGAGTCCTGCTGCTACACCCAGGGTCTGCCACCGGCCACCTGATTGCATCAGGGGATCACCAAACTCTTCAGCACATTCAGGTACTCTTTGGTGTTGACTTTCAAGCCGACTTCGAAGATTTGAGGTGGCATGATGTGGCTCTCACTTCAAATCACACCAAAGACGATAAATGTAGCCGGAAACTTTATTTTCATCTCCCTGATCACGTTGAACCGTCCTGATTTGCATTTTGAGGTTGCTGGCAATGGTCCTGTTTCATAACTTAGATCGGTAGAGACCAAGAGTTGTACAGCGGCGCATCTCCGATCTCGCTCGTTGAAGATTGTGTCACTTTCATACATGATAGAAGGCTCATATCGCTCTTGGGATTTGTACACAACTGGCCAACTAGTAGATAAATGTTCTGCAACAAAAAAAGAAAACCGGTTTTCATTAAACGGAAATGAAATCATGTGGTCTTTTCTAGGGCGACAATTTCATCGTTCCACCATATATATATATATATATATATAATAACATTATTTTCGACATGTATCGTCATGTTTGAAAATAATGCAGAGATATCTAAATAGGTCACCTCGGTCGATATCAGCGTGAATCTTCAAAGGATTTAAGTCGATTGAATTCGTTCAATCGATTTATTTTCCCGGTTTGAGATTTACGATTTTATCAACAGAGGTAACGATCAATTTCATTATGATATCCCTGCATTTTTCTAACACGATGATGCCACCACATCATGGGTGAGAATGATATTTCATTCTCATGTGATGGCGAATTTATTGTCTTTCCCAATGGCTATAAGTCTTTTTTTGTTTCACCCTAAATATACTTGAAGATTATTAACGAATAAAAAATATTGTAGACGCACAGTTTTTTTGTTTGTTTGTTTTTTTTTTCAATTAAATATATTTTATTTCTGTTTATTTATTCATTGCTAGCGCTGTATGAAATTCAAACAATCTTGTCCAGGATTTGAACTCTTGTCACCATGCCCATTTCATCATCATCATCATATCGTGCTGGCAGCACGGATATCCCTGACCCTCTTTCGCCACTCCTCCCTATCGTTCATCGCCCTAGGCAGGTCTTCAGGACAACAACCTGTATCCTCACATAGCTGCTGAATGTACGTTCGTGCTGGTCGTCCTGCTTTTGCGCGGCCGTGTGTGGGGATCCATAAGAGTACATCTCTTATGAGTTCATCTCTGCTTCTCCAGCAATGTCCTGCATGTCTGGTTCGCCTAACTTGAATAGTTTTCGTGATAGGGGGCAGGTGGCCGTACAGTTGGTGTCTTGTTGGGTGTTGCCGCCAGGACTTGTTGAGGATTGCACGCAGCATTCTTGTGTAATTGCCATCTAGTTTCTTCTCCAGCCGTTTTGTTAGCGTCCATGTAGTGCATCCATATAGCAGTATCGATGTGACCGCTGCCTGGAAGAACTGCGACAATAACCATTACATCACGAGCGCATTCTTGCTGTACGCTTCATAAAATGTATAAACTCGTCTCTTTACCTTCCTCAATAATGGGTACATAGAAATCATTTTCTTTCATCTTTCTTGAAGGCTGATTATTTTAACATTTATTCACTCTTTATAAAAAGTAATAACACCATTCCCACCTGGATGCATGGAAATAAAAGAACAAACAAAGGTACAAAAAAGCACTTCCAACAGATTTATTTTATAAAAAATTCCATGCCCTGATCTAAAAGCAGTCATTAACATATTCAGACCTGACAAACGGCAAAAATCTCTGGATGATCAACTCCACCGTATACAAGATACCATAAGTGAGTGGCCAGCAGGTTACAGAAGAAATAGAAAAAAGTGGTTCTCTCCAGACTTTGCATTGGCCACACTCACATTATATCTCTTAAGAAAAGAAGACACCCCAATGTGCTCAACGTGCAAAGTACCTTTCACTGTCAAACACATTTCCAGAAACTCTTACTGGTAGAGACAAACTTATACAAAATTCTACCTGACAAGCAACTTAAGAGACTTTTGCAAAAAAAGGAAGTCAAAGAAAATATTGAGCTTTCTAAAAGAAAACAACTTCTTCGTCAAAATCTTAACAAATATAATAAACATATAATGAAAACCATAGCCTGAACCCTAAAGCACACACAAAAGATGAAACTAATCTAACTCTTTTTGGCAATAATGACCCACATATGTTGATATGCCGTTAAACAAAACTCATACTCAAACCCTGTTTGAATCAAGGTAAGCTCTGGAAAGAATTGAGCGACCACTTTGTTGTCTTCACTACGGAATTACTATACCTGTTTGGGTCCCATCTGAGCCCATATAGAAATATAAAGTTGAATCGCACAAAAGTTTAAGCCAGGTCTTCTCAAACTTTTTACTTGATGCACCCTGTATAATGAAATTTCATTTCCATTCATGAATTAATTGAATATCACGAACATTTTTTCTCAGTCTAGCTGGATTCCATAATGAGAAAAGTTGATTTTTTTAAAAATGTTTTTGGTTTGAAGATTGATATTAACTAAAAGAAAGTTTGTTTTTTTTATATGTGGAATATTCAATCAAATAATAAAAACCACACCAACAAGTACCGAGCAATACAAAAACTGATTTACCCAAGGAAGATCGGGATCTTTTCCATCGAAGCGAGATATTTCGCCATGAATAATTTAATTACAATTTTATTCATTAAAAACCTGCCACTATGGATAAGAATGAAAACTTCAGGCATTATGTTTTAATTTTACTTTTTCCTTATTTTACTTTCTTTTTTAAATCTTCATTTTCATTCTTCTTATAAAATAATCCTCTTTTCATTAAAGACATTTCATCGTTTAAAATATAATTGTTTTAAAATAAGTTCTTTCGTGAGAATAATATTTTCTCGACGCAGAAAAGTTCATCTTCTATGGGTTATTTAATGCCAAAGAATAATTGTGGTAATATTCAACCCATAGCTAGTAAAGATAAGGTGGTTCATACATTACCCAATGCATAAATCCGAAAGGGAACGTAATAGCGTAACTAGAGACTGAACTCAATTGCTAGTATGTTGCAGTGTAGAACATTAGCCTCTATACAACGGAGACTCACCCAAGACCATTTTAAAAATTACTCATTTTATTACGAGACTGAATAAGGCATTTTCAAATGTGTAATATCGTGGTGAATACTAATGAACGTTTATTGATATACTTAAAAGAAAATCATTACGATTGAATCGAAATATATATCAGACATTAGAAATTTTATCTCAGCACCATTGTCTGCTTTAATATAACAGCTTTGCCAACTGAGAATAACAATTACTGGCACTTTCTACATTTTTAATATCACTGCAAGAGACAGAATGGGAAATTCACCAGTTCTCAAATACTGACCAAAGGATATTTGGTGTAAACTGACCAACAAATGAAAGCGGGGAAAATATAAATAATAGAGAACTGTGCTCGCAAATTAATAGAAATTCGTCGAAGGTTTAAATGATTTTCAAAGAATGTAAAAAATGCGTATTGGTGGTGAAGAAGTTATATGTTAGGGTCACAGAAAAATAAATCTGCGAATTCAGTCCAAGTTCTTTGGGGAAGTGGTTACGTCCTTTTTGCTCTAATGCCATCTATACCTACTGACCTAGTCAGATTTGTGTTGTGTGTTAGGTCAGCAGGAAAAGGAAGGTAGATTAAATAAAGAATAATGTAATCTTTCAAAGCCACCTCCGTAAACCTTTATTAAATGTGTTATCAGACGAACGAGGTTACGATAGTAATTCAAAGCATACCAGCTCTTCTGCAACATCTGTCTCAGCCAACCGTTTTTCATTAGTGGGTAGAGTGTTCGCCAATGGTCCGGGAGACCTGGGTTTAATCCCAGGTCGCCTCATACCAAAGACTTTAAAAATGGTACTTGATACCTCCTTGCTTAATACTCAGCATTGTAATGTACGTCACAGGAGAAAGTGGAGTAATCCAGGGAAAGGAGTAGTACCCATCTCTACACCGTGGTGTAGTAGCTATTGAAAAGGGAGCCTTCTGGTCACCCGCAACTACGGTCGCCAACTTTACTTACTTACTTTCGCTGAAATAATACAAGAGTACTCGAATTATAAATGAAGATTTTTGTTTTTTGTTTTTAACCCTATAAAATTTAACTATAAAAAAATCAAACTTCCTTACATCAAATTGCCATGATCAGATATCAGACGGATGTATAAAAAATTGAATTGACAATGTAGAAATATCAACGCTTAAGTTAAAAAAATCCCCATGATGCTCTGTTATCTATATTCTAAAGATTATTTTCTCATATCTATAAAGTTAAATTGGAAGTTGTGGTAGCCAATATGTAAAAAATTAATATGGAAAATATTACTTTTACGAAATATATTGTTGGTTCAAAAGTTTTAGAATAGTAAGATTTTATTGTTCAGCTGGTAAGTTTAACATTGCATACGTGATTGTCCTCCGATATGGTATGGTTAGGTTTCTTTGTTTTATGGCATATGAATATTTGTTGGTTATTTAATTCCAAAGTCGTCCTTGTAGAAGTGCAGTAATAGTGTATTTAACCCATAGCTAAAGGAGACAAGGGGATTCCTATTTTTCCTAAGGGCATTAGTTCGAAAGTAAACGTAATAGTTTGACTAGAATTCAAATAAGTTGAATACGATGTCGCACTATGAGACGGAAACTTCTTCCGTTTATCCCCTGGTTTAAAGCATTGCGCAATCAAATTCGTCGCTTCGAAGTGCTATTTATTTTGCTACATTAACATCGTCCGCAGCTCTTTCTCTGACCGTTGAATGAATCAAAGATTGCGTAAAGTATTTGTGATATGAGGATAAATGGGCTGAACTCTGTCACGAGTAATCATTAATTTAGATTAAAAGTCGTCAATCTTTAATAAATCTAAATAGTCAGTCTAACCTACTCTACTGTTTCACGCATACCTCGGAACATTAACAATATATATATATATATATATATATACTTTAACTTTCCTTTTTCCTTACAAGTGAAGTTAAGCTGAAGTTTAAAGTATTTAAGAATCGTTCAAATCTTTTTTTGATCAAGCGCTTATGACTATTCATTTACCATTATTAAAATAGAATATTTAGAATTTTGGAGATGACAGTTCTGATTAAAGACAAAACTTTTTTATCCGGAAACTTTCAAGTATTTAATTTTAATTTTTGAAAGATAGAAAAAAGAAAATGAAATCATATATATATATATATATATATATATAACCTACAAGGTAGAGTGTTCGCCATTAGTCCGAGAGACGAGGGTTCAGTCCCAGGTTGAGTGATACCGAAGACTCAAAAAATGGAACTTGATGCGTCCTTGCTTTACACTCAGTATCATAACGTACAGATCAAAGGTAAAGTGGAGCAATCCAACGAAAGGAGCTGTGCACTCCCCTAAACATGGTACGGTAACTACTGAAAAGGGAAGCCTAGGGTTCCCCACGGCTACGGTCATCAACTTTACTTTTTACTTTATATATATATATATATATATATATATATATATATATTGCCGTCAAGCTTTTTCTCCATCCGTTAAGTCAGCATCCAAGTAGTTCATCCATATAACAATAGGGACACGACCGCTGATTGGAAGAAACTGCGCTTCATTTTACCGGTAAGCTCTGACTTCCATATGACCTATAGTCTATCGATGGCTGCGGATGCCTTTGCTAGTCACGTGTCGATGTCTTTTTCGGTCGATGAGATACTGCTTCCTGAGTAGTTGAACTTGTCAACTAGTTTCAAAGAGCTAACGCCTAATGTGGAAATGTCACCTGTTTGATTAAAGCACATGTCTTCCGCTTTGTGTGCATTGAAATGGAGGCCAATGCCGGCGGTGGTTCGTTCCAGACTATGCAGTAGTGTTTCGGCTTGGTTGGGTACATTTGCCAGAATCACTATGTCATCGGCGTAGTCGGCGTCGGTAATTGTTTTTGCGGGGTACTTTCTGCTTCTTTTCTTAGCTCGCAGCCGTTTTTTTTTATTTTATCATTCGATGTTCTAATCACGTAGTCTGGACAGATGATAAAGAGGTATGGGGTTAGTGAGTCCCCTTGCTGTACTCCTGCTACAATGTCGAAGTAGTCTGTGTCTCCATCCGGAGAATGTAATTTCATTTTGGTGTTTCTATAGAGAATCATTATGGCTGCGACAGTCTCTTTTGTTATGACGTACTCTTGTAGTATTTGTTCCATCTTCCCTCTGTGGATGGAATCGAAGGCCTTAGTAAAGTCGATAAATAGTATTGTCGCCAGGATTTTTTTTTTTTGTTGCCCGGACGCCTTCAAGGATTCTGCGGATGGTCAATATTTATGAGGTCTTGGATCTATTTCTTCGGAAGCCATTTTGGTTCTTCCTAAGATTGTTGTCAATTTTGAGTTCTATGCGGTTTTCTAGTAGGGCATTGTATATTTTGGCTGCTATGGATGTAAGTGTTATATCTCGGTAGCTCTTGGCTAATCCGAGGTCACTCTTTTTAGGGAAAGAGAAGATGCATCCCTTCATCCATCTGTCAATCGGATTTTGATTTTAAGCTGCGTTACAATGTTGGAGTAGTATGTCATCGAATTGTCTTGTCTTCCATATATCTGGGAGAATTTCATCAAGCCCTGCGGTTTTCCTATTTTTAATTCTTCTAAGTACTGAGTCGAGTTCTTCAAGAGTAAACGGTCCTAGTTTAATGTCTAATTGCTTACTAATAATTCTGGTGATTGGTTCATGTGGGTTTTCTAGTAGATTCTCAAAATGCTGTTTCCAGAGTTTTATTCTTTCTTATTGTTTTGTAGCTTTCAGTTTTGCTTTGACTGTGATCTTCCTTCTGCTCACTTCGTTTATCGTTTGCCACGCTAGCCTAGATTGCATATCTTCCACTGAGTCTCAAATCTTATCTATCTGATTTTGTAAGTATTCAGTCTGGTCTTATAGATATATACTTGCTAATTAATTCCCCCCTTTTTTTAGTTTCAGAGCATTTGTGTTCGTTCTGTTCTTCCTATTGCATTTGGAGGCAGTTTTAACGTTTGCACGGTTTTCTCTAACCATTAATGTTTCCTATGGGACTCTAGATTTGGTTCTAAGTTTTGTTGGTATGCATGGTATGCTGCTGCCTCTAAATGTGCATTGACGAAATTCTAATATTCGTCATTCGGTGTAGGTATTTCTTTCTTCTCTTGTAGAGCATCAAATCCGTTTCTCAATGCTAACACATATTTTCTAATATCGCTATTGTTAAGTAGAGCCCACTCATAGTGTTTGGTTGTCGTTGTTCGTGTGACGTTTCTTCGTAGGCTCAGTCGTATTTTTGCCGTGACAATTCGGAGGTCGGAGGACACACCCTCGAAAGAGGAGTATGCCTCGCAATTTATTGCACTATTTTTCCCTTTCTTGTTCATAAAGACGTTGTCCATCTGTGCTTTAGTGTAGTTTGCGTATGTGTTGGTCCATAATTTTCCCTCCCTTTTTTGAAAGTTTGTATTGAGACATGTTAATCTATTTTTTATCGTGAAAGCTGTTAGATGTTGTCCATTCCTCTTTGACGAGTTGTGTAGGCTGTATTTGTTGCTTCCGTTTTTCCCGATTTGGGGATTCATGTCGCCGCCAACGACGAGAACGTTGTGTTTCGGAATGCTACGCACTTGAGAGGATAGTTCATCGTAGAAGGCGATGAGATCAGTTTCTTCACTAACATTGGTAGGGCTGTAGCAGGAGATACTTGTTGCTCTGGGGTTGCCAGTAAAAACAGCTACCATCAGCCTAGGTTATATTTCTCGATGCTATTAAGTAATTTTAAGGCTCTTGGTCCTATAAGTATTCCTACACCTACCGTAACATTGACAGAATTTTTCCATGTTGATGCAGTGGCAAGAGTCCATTTATTGCCAGTATCGTGATATTTAATATTCTCGCTATGTGTGTATCAGTGTTGTTGAATTCATATTATGTATATGTTATGTTCTACGTTCGATGCAATCAGCTCCCGTATTTGTCCTATTCTATTTAGGGTTCTAACGTTGAATGTCGCTATTTGTATTGTTTGTTTGCATTTTAGTAATTTTTGTTGTTTGAGCTCAGTAGCTGATTTTTTAAACATTGAGACCAGGGCTCCAACCTCAGCAGGAAGCGCCCATTTTTTTACCAGCGCGAAGATCGATGCGGTTTATACATGTGGTTTGAGTGTGGGTCATGGTTATCTTTCGACGGTTGTTTTTATTCTCATCCATAGAAGCCAACCTTATAGATGAGAAGTAGTAGTTCCCAGATCGTTGAACCGTGAGATTCATACGCCCAGGACCAGGTTAGGCATTGCGTTAGGCCGTCAGAGGGTTTATCCGCTTGCCTTTACGTCCACCCTGCTGTGTCCCATGGCGTCCGTAAAAAAATATCTTTTCTCTTCTTCCGTTAAGTTTTAACTTGGTTTAAGTCCAAGATTAATAAATTTAAAAAGAAGAGTTGGTTTTTTTTCTTTTGATGTTATATTTTAGTTCCTACATTACCTTGCCTTTCTTTCTTTCTTTCTTTCTTCTGATATTGGCACAAACACGAGTTATAATTATAACTTTTTACTAAAAATAGAATTTCACGTTCCAAAAGTGATTCTTTTCGGTTGAGTTCCATATTTTAATTCGTGCTAACATAACATTGTTCTTTCATTTAAGACACATAATAGTATACACCACTGAATTCTACTATGACAGAATTGAAAAAAAATCATACATGCATTTTTCAATGTTAGTTTGGTATAGAACAAAGTTGCTAACCATTTTGGACTTCTTTTCGAAATGAAGGTGTCGTCCATTCCCAAGTTGTTCACAAATGGCCTCTCTAGTATGTTTTTTTTCTAATTTTATGAGCATTTATATACATGTGGTCCCTCTGCTGTTTGACTGACGGCAGGGGGTAAAATCTTCTTATTATTATTGTTTATTTACTCATTAGAGTTTTTCACATTAGCGTTAGCTGATAGTCTTTCACTGGAGATTGAATGACAGCAAGTCTTCTCTAGTCTCCCGGACTTTTCTCAGTATACTGGCCGTTTTCAATAATATTGTTGATTGGATGGTCTCCACTCAGCCGCCAACTCCCAAATCCTCCTGGCCCTTTAATAATCCTTTAGTTACCGTGCCATATGCACCAATCACAATTGGTAAAACTGGCACATTATTATTATTATTATTATTATTATTATTATTATTTTATTATAATATCATTTCTACTAAATACACTGTGAAATTCCCAAAACAGGAATCCCCCCCATATATATATATATATATATATATATATATATATATATATATATATATATATATATATATATAGTAAACTATGTTAAAATATGATCCCCAGTAATATTGATAACTTAGTGTCACCACTTATATATGTCTGCACAGGAAGAAATAAGAAATATTGTCTTCATAACAACATCTACGTCAGAAGAAAGCTAGTAACTGGACACTTGCATAATATTTATAGGATATACTTTAGATGCTTATGTTTTATTTATATAGTTTATTATGTTGTCATTTACGAAGCGTAGCTCGTTTTAACAAAGAGTATGGGTTTGGTTTGGTTTGGTTTGGTTTGGTTTTATGGCATATCAACCTTTCCAGATTATTTAATGCCAAATGAATTTTTATGTAAATAATCAATTCTTATTTCAAACAATTCTGTTTAGCATGAGTACACAGTTTGTCAAAAAATATTTCTATTTCAAACTATTCAGTTTATTCAAGCAGTTATATATAACAATTCAGTTTAGGGTAAGTACATTTTCAATGTCAAAAACAGTTCAATTTCAAATAATTCAGTTTAGCATAAGTACGCAGTTTAAATGTAAGTACAGTTTATTTGTGAAAAACATTTCTATTTCGAACTATTCAGTTTAGTCAAGCAGTTCTAATTCAGCTAATTCTATTTAGTACAGATTTTGTTTACACTCACTTATATGTCAAAACAATTCTATATTAAACAATTTAGTTCAGTGTAAATAGAGTTTCAATCTCAAAAACAGTTCTATTTAAAATAATTCAGCTTAGCATAAGCACGCAGTTTAAATGTAAGTACGGTTTAATTGTTCAAAACATTTCTAATTCAAGTTATTCAGTTTAACCAAACAATTCAGTTTAGCATAAGTATGCCGTTAGTTCTATTTAACCAATAGATCGGACCCTTAACAGGTGCTACCACTCCGGATCAGAGTGGACCTGGGAGCGATGGCAATAAAGGGGTTCCCTGAATTCCCCCAAAGTTCCAGCATTGCTCGAACGTCACCATCAAATTGTTTAATTGCATGTTCAGGACACTCGCTGAGGGGGTCTTACCTCTCTGCAAAGAAGCAGTCGGTGTATTCTATAGCCTCAGAGTATGGGGCGCCCTGTGATAATCGAAATCACTAATAATTTATCACTAATCATTAGTGTGATTAGCCAGTACACAGATCATATAAGTTTATAAGAAATACAAAAAAGCGGTAAAAAAAACCATTTAATAAATTGTAAAAAATATTCTGGAGTTTAAAAACAAAACATCTTCACAACGTATTTCATTTATTTAAAAAAAATCATAGTAGTAGTAGTTGTAGTAGTAGTAGTATATCTTAAGTTTGTTGATTGGATGACAAATGTGTTTTTGTATAAGGTCCAAGATATTTTGCAACAATATGAGTGATTCATATTGTTGGCTATTGTTTGATTTTAAAGGCATGTTAAACCCTCTAGGTTTATTTTGTGCCTAAAAGGTAGAGAATCGTCTTCATTATACGTTCATATTTACATATTTGTATAGTTGTATCTTAAGACGGTTTGTCGCACATGATCCTATCGAATGCAAATAATTTTTAAACATATTTATTTGACCCATAGACTGGACCTAAACAGATACAACCAGAGTGAACCAGGGAATTTGGGCAGATTCTATCGTTTCTAGATTTACAGAAATGCAGTCTAGTCTCACCATCAGATGTATTTTAGTCATCAATCCGGGAGACCTTTTCTTGAGGTAAGGGTCTCCACACTCTATGAAAAGATATGCAGGCAGCAGATTCTAAACTCGACAGGGCTCTGTTGAAGATATTTCTCGTGTTGTTAAGTAAAACAGAAAATGCATGAGCTTAATTATTGTGCATATTCATAATTACTGCTGAAGTTGAGAGGAGATCAGTGGTGCCTACTTTATCGAGGCATCATTGTAAGAGAAAACATAGGTAATCGATGCCTATTTCTGACTGTAGAGATGCCCACGTCCTTTATTGACGGAGGAGACGCACAGAATTGAAAATGTATTAGCTTGAATGGTAAATAAAAGCGCTTATTGAAGTATAAATGGCAGCCTCATTATTTGTTCAACTTGGGAGAAACGAGACAAATACGACTCGATCGATCTGCACGTGACAACCCCTCTTTGTTGACCGATTGCTAAGTGCCTCACCTCTTTTCAACGGTGATTAGTTTACATTACAAACTAAAGAAAAGGCCATAAATACCCTCTTTGTAGGCTTTACGTAGGAAGTTTCCTTCAGTCTTAATAGGGTCTAATGTCTGTGCAATTTTATGTTGACGCTGTTATTGTATGACCTCCATTATTATTTCTGGACGATTTGTTTATAATGTTGGAAATATTTTCTTAAGATTGTCTACCTTGTTTGGGTTGAATTTATTGGCTGGTAAATTTTCTTTAATAGACTGTAATGGTATATGGCTATAATTGAAGTATTGTTTTCTCTCTTATATGACCTCGTTTTGTATATTATTTCAACTAGGGGTAAATATGTATTTAGGTACTAGTAACCTATATATGAATTTCAGACAGGTTCATTGTAGTTCCAGTTGCTGTCTAAACGTAGTACCTGTTAGAGTAAGAAGACTCTTGACAATAAAATCTCCATTTAAATATATTGCCCGTCGCTTTTATAAGAAATAGGAGAGGCTGAGGGTACAGGGAGAAGGCAGGACTGAAGGGACTTGAGCACGTGACTTGGGCACAGGGAGAGGAAGAAGCGAATAGGGTCTCCAAGAGAAGAAGTGACTACGGTCTCCTTGAGGTGAGACGTGGCTAAATACATCCTGGTAACTGAAGGTGTTAGCAGACCATCCAACTCTACAAACAGAACACAGGAAACAATTTTGAGCCCTACTAAACCAAACGTCCACAGCCCTCTTAAAACAGTATTAAAGAACCAGAAAATATACAAAACGACAACAGGACATTGTCTGACCACTGATAAGTGTATTATAATTTTAACTGTGTTCTCTGAAATACTATTGACCGCTAAAGGAATATGCTTTAGCAACTTTTTCTCATTTCTTATATAAACGTATTTAAGCGTCTTACCACGTTGCTTATTCTTTCTTACGACCTATATGGGGGTGTTGTTAAAATTTCCCATATGTTAGGCACTTGCCCTCAGCTCCATCAGCTAAGTGTATTATATTTCTGATGTACAGTTGAAGTACATAGTCATATTTTTCCGTCCATTACTCCATCAGGCGCAAGATAGGAGATGAAGTCAAACTTACCGGTCGCGGAATCAAAATATGGAATAATTTTAAAACGTTTCTTTTAATCTCATTAGTCGAATTTTTTTTATTCAAAACCACGCGATAGATGTATAATTTTATGGTTAACTAAATTATTCAAGCACTTTCTAAAATTAAACTTCAGCCCGATACGAGTAAGAAAAAAAAAAGAAAAAAGAAACGACAAATAATCTATGATTTCTTTTAAGCCGAGACAAATCCAAATCTTTTTTTATCTACTGTCTACAAAGCAAAGACAATTCTTTGTAGAAAGATAGCTTTTTAAGGGAAAAGGGAGGGGAGAATTTTTACTGCCCTCGCTACAGCGATTAAGAAGGACCCAGTAGTGTCAATAAGAAAGCACACTGATAAATTGAAAGTTAACGAACAAACTGAGGACAACAACTGTACAAAAATTAAAGCCAGGACTTAACCCCACTTGATTACATAACATGGGGAGTTTTAGAAAACGAACAAATGCAACTTCCTATTCAAATATCGGTTTGCTTAAGATTGTTATTGAGGGAGAATGGAATAAAATGTCTGAATAATTTATTTTGAAAACCTGTAAATCATTTCGAAGGTGTGTTTATACAATAGTTTTTAAAAAATGTGGCCATATTGTGTAAATTTACTGTTTTTTGTCTATCTTCTTATTTCGTTGCGTCTTTTTTTAGGATTAAAATTAATCTTGTTTTATAATAGAGACATTTATTATTATACTAGAATAATCCTAATTATATTTCTGCATCCTGTATTGCAGGAAATCTACTGGGTATGTGTAGGAACTCCCTTACTAGGTTTCTGTTATGAGTTATATAGTACCACTACTGTTCTACAAGGCTGATATTTGAAATAAGAAACCACGAAGACAACTACTCCATTAAAGAAATAAATTAAAAGCAAGTGAGTGAAGATAACGATAATGTAAATAAGGCAATTGGTAATGCAAGTATTTTTTAGAATCTTCTCTTATCAAATTTGAAAACTATTGGAAGCTCTTCTTAGTCTAAATTTTTGGAAATACTAAAACCGAAATTATTAAGGGGATATGTTATGGAATTAGAAAACTTATGAAAATGTATTAAAAGGAAAATTGAAAATATTTTGATTGCAGATATTATTGCTCTATTTATGTTATATGGTAATTTAAAATATCTGAAAAATATTTGAAAAATGTGTATCGTATTTGGCTGATCTTCGTTAGAATTTTAAATGAAGTAAAAAAAAATCATCTGTAGATGAATTTAAAAAGCGGATAAAAAGAAAAATAATCAACTGAAAGGTTCGTTAAAATGTATTCATGTTTCAGAATTCTTTAATTATTATGATTATACTGGGTTGGGGGTGGGGGTCTGAACGATGTTATTAAATAAAACTGTTTGCTATATCAAAAAAATGTGAATTTTACGGAACCTAAGAAAAAAAATTTTTTTTTAAATAAAACCGTTCTCCATTGAACATGTATAAGTTTTTGCTAGATTTTATTCGCGATTAAATTATTTTTCATTTAAAATGAAAACAACCTTCATTTTATCGATTTTTGTATATGGCCCTGTCGGCTGGGGCTGCTGAATACACTGACTGCTTCTCTGCCGAGAAGTAAGACTCCCCTAACGAGTGTCCTTTTTATGACACTAAAACAGTCTGATGATGAGGCTCCAATAATCACTTTTGTTGACAGAGGTTTAGCTTTTAATGGCTATATTTTGAGTATTTTGAGGGAAAAATAAATTAACTCTGTTATATAAGCTGCCCACAACCTACTTTTCATTGTGTCAAAGTGTCATTTTGTCAGTGTTGTCCCATGAGGAGATATACTTAAATATCTGCAGAAATGTGAGAGGTGTACTCACTTCTGTGATACACTGTAT
Source organism: Sepioteuthis lessoniana (assembly GCA_963585895.1). NCBI lineage: Eukaryota > Metazoa > Mollusca > Cephalopoda > Myopsida > Loliginidae > Sepioteuthis > Sepioteuthis lessoniana. The sequence continues at coordinate 41,909,804 of OY757906.1, read as the reverse complement.
ATACAAAATAAGAACGTATAAATACACATGTATAAACTGAAAATATAAACGTCTGTTTTTTGTTTTTGTTTTGTTTTTTTTTCAATATTTGTTAAATTCACCTTTAGACATATATCTAATTTAATAAGGATGTCTTTATAAACTCTCTCTCTCTCTTTCACTCTCTATATCTATGTCTCTTTCTCTCTCTCTCTCTCTCTATATATATATATATATATGTATGTATGTATCTCTCTCTCTCTCTCTCTCTCTACATACACAACACACACACACACACACACACACACACACACCCACACACACACACACACATATATATATATATATATATATATATATATATATATATATATATATATATATATATATTCCTTTCTCTCTCTCATTTGTCTGATAACCTTGTTTGGTCGAAGAGGTATTGCTCATATAGAGTGTATGGAGCGGGAATAACCTGACAGAGTTCTTGCTTCTCCTATTTTACAACTCGGACGAATTCAGAGTTTTCCTTCTTCTAAATGAGTTTTCATACAAAGATTAAATGGATCAGTTGACCCAACTATTTACTGATAGCTTCAGAGAGAAGAGGTGGATATGTGTTTCCAATAGTATTAGTTTTTTCTAATTTGCAAACAGCTGCGTTAAAGATTTGAACTAGTGTAATTAGTCTACTTCATACGAGGATAGCTATTACGGCATGTACATAAACTTACATACGAAAGACTTGATAAAATCGAGCACTATGTTATAATAAAAAATATGTTGTGACATATATGGGACCCGGGCAACATCAGGTACCACACTTACGTGGTGAATTCAATAAGTTTACAAACTTTTTTTTTGTACAGGTATTTAAAACTGTCGTAGACTCTTGAAAATTCAGTGTTATTGCTATCCATCTTATGAGATGACTGACCAATTTTTATGATTTCCGGTTCACAGCTAGTGAATTTTAAAAAAATGCAATCTGGACGTGAGGACACTTTAGAAGAACGATATGCTATAAAATTCTGTTTTAAACTTTGAGAAAATGCCACAGAAACGTATGGAATGCTTCAGACTGCTTTTCGACAATGTTGCATGAATCGAGCATCAGCTTTTGAGTGACAAAAGATATTCAAGGAAGGCAGGGAGTCTGTGAGAGATGATGAGACGTGTGGGAGGAGCAAGGAAGGCAATACACCAGAGATGATTGACTAAAGGGTTAGGGTTAGGGTTACGATGTTGAGGTTTTAAAGGATTTCAGGAAGAGATTCCGTCGGGAGAGTCCAGCACTCTTCAAATGGGGTCAGTGGCATTTCTCCCAGGACAATGCACCAGTCCACAACCCCATCCTTGTCACAGACTATTTGACTATTTGGGCATCAAGACACTACCTCAGCCTCCCTATAGTCCAGACCTTGGTTTCTGTGACTTTTGGTTATTCCCTAAGCTCAGAGGCTGTCGTTATGAGACAAGTGAGAAGATGAAAGTGGCTGTGTCGATGGTCATTGACACGTTCACACAAGAGGACTTCCATGGAGCCTTCCAGAAGTTGTTGGAACGGTAAAACAAGTCCATTGCAGCCGGAGGAGATTACTTCGAAGAGGACTAGAGTTTCATGTGTGTACTATTAATAAAAGTGCCCATACGAAAAAAGTTTGGAAACTTACTTAATGATCTTCGTAATTATATGCAAAGTAATTCGTACCAATTCCTAGAGAGTGTGAAAGAGAATAATAAGTGTTCTTTTTTAACATTTATTGCAGACTGCATTTAAACTTTTAGAGACCGGTAATTTTTTTTGCATTTCTCATCGCTATATGCTGATTGTATATAATGATTGTATATCACTCTCCGGGGGATCCTACGTAAAGTAGTGGCTAACGAGCTGGACCGTGACATCGAAGTAAATGAGTTAAAAAACCAATCTCAGTATAACTTTCACTTTCGGACTAATACTCTCGGGAAGAGGTGTAAACATCTTTATCCCCCCCACACACTAACTATCACTTAGAAATCACCACGAGGATGGCTTTGGCATTAAACAACCAACGAAGGTTGACATGCCATTAAACAAAGAAACCAAACCTAACCAATTTTTTTTCGATGATATGTTTATTTTCATGGGGTTTTTATACTGCACAAAGCTTGTTATCAAAGTTGGAGACAGCGAGGATATTTGGAATCAGCAGGCAGAAATTGCTAAGGTTGTTCAATATTTATTTATTTGTCGATTTTTTAAAAACTTTTTTCATTTTTTATTTTACTTTATTTTATTTGGTTTGGCTTGGCTTGCAAAGACTTCAGTAATCTAATCTGCCTGATGAATCGTAAAGAAATTAAGAAATTCTGTCTTGAATCAGAACACCGAGACATAGCGTATGTAATGATAATATGCGCATTTTTGGAGTCCATATAATCATATGAGAAGTAACATTTTGTCACGAAGAAACATTAAAAAAAAATTCAGCAACATCTTCATATTGGAAACAGTTGAAGGTATGAATATTTTTCCCATTCAAAAAGAAATGTTTTACGGAACATTTTTTTCGGTGTAAACTACAGTATCGAGTCACTGACCATTTTAGAGTGTGGTGCATTACTCTCTTAAAAACGTAGGCCTCCATACTGAGTAATTTACTTAAAAAAACTGATTTGTACATTTGAATTTATTGATCTAATTCTACTCATCCAACGTGCAATCCCTCACAAGCTACCATATATATATATATATACATATATATATATATATATATATATATATCGTTAAATTTTAATCAAAATTACCACGTGAACATTTTACTAACTGCCAATATGAAATAGAAGATAAAGAGGGCACCAGTTCACAATAAATTTAAAACGTGACCTTACACATGTCAGAGAAATGAAGATGTGCTGCGTTTAGGCGGTTGTAAAATGGGGAGGATCACTGATCACAATAACGCATAACTATTAAATCTTGTTAACATTTATGTAATCTTACGATTCTTCTAAGCAAAAATGGTTAACAAAACAGGGGATTATCGTAGTGTAGTTGTTAACCAGAAAAATCTATGTTACTGATGACTTAAAACCACTTTTCGTGCGGAGGCGTGAGGTGGAGTGTCCTCGTGGTGTAATGGTTAAAGTGACGGACTGCGGAATCGTGATAAGCGAGTTCGAACTCCAGTCGCGCTATTACGTTCACTTTCGGGCAAATACCCTTAGGAAATGTATGAACCTCCTTATCCTTGCAGGTTAAATAGTACCACTAATGTTTTCTAGAAGGGCTGTTTGAACATTAAATAACGTACAACGGTTGGTATGCCATTAAACGAAGAAACTAAACCAAATCACTTCGTGCCGAAGCTAGAGACATTCGGATGATGTAAAGCCAAGCTGAGTAAATAACTTCTGATCTCATTAAAAACCCGAAGAAAATGATAAAGAAAGATGTGAATATACCAGCATCGTCTGAAAAGTTCACAGGCAGACCAAGATACACTCACAGAATATGGCCAAATCAGGTTTATTTTTCAAAAAAGTCATGTTTGAGATTCACCCATTGTTTTTTTTTTTTTTTGTGCTTGGATCCTATTGGTCAAAAACTACAAGGACAAATGATATTAGATGTTCATCCAATGAACTTTGTAGTTCATTCTCGTAAGTTTGTCGTGATAAGAAAGACAAAAGAAATACCGAAAACATGACCCCATTTCAGATTCCATATGCCGTTTATGCAGTAATGAAATTTTGAATAAAGCCTAGATCCCAAAACACTGCGTAATCAGTTGAAAGCATAAAAGACAAAGACCTCAGGCTTAAAGTTAAGCTAAATATTGACAAACGAAGGTAGGGATCCAGAAGTGCATCTCTTGAAGTTAATTTAATATCTTCCATACAGAAACGAAAAGCCCTCAAAGCAAATTTTGAAAATAGAACTAGTTCAAGAGGCGGAATTTTCAGCCAAGGTTCTTCAAATAGATCATTCAAGAGATTTTCGCTTTGCCCTTGTGTCGAAGACAATAAATATTTACATGTGTTCTTATTGACACAATCGGAAAGAAATTGTTTCGTTCCGTTTTGCCCATGCAAATTATGCACGCACACATGTACACAGAAAAACACATGAATATATTCTTATAGTATGTCTTCGACCCAAATGACTCATAAGTTCAAATGTAAACCGTAAGACTGCATATAAAGGAGTTTTCATTAAAATTGTAAAGACTTTACAGAACTAGTGACTCGTTTTGGATGAACTGGGAACAGAAGTAAAGTATGGGATCATGCCACATATTCTCCGATCAACAAACTTCAGATTTTGCGCCCTGTCGGCTGGGTAGTACACTACATCGACTGAATCTCTGTAGAGAGGTAAGACTCCTACCAACGAGTTTTGCGTATATTATATTAAAACTTCTGATGGTAAGGCTCCAGCCTTGGATGGCCCAATCGGCTGGGGCTCTAGAATTTACCAACTGCATTCCTGTAGATGGGTAAGACAACTTCAATGAATGTCCGGGTAATGACACTGAACAATCTATCGGTGAGGCTCAAGTAATGCGGGAGTCTTGGGCGATGCGGAGTACTCCTCTATTACCATCGCTCCTCGGTCCACTCTGGCCCGAAGTAGTAGCACCCGATAGAGTCCTATTTATGGTTCAAATAGACCTAAACTGTATACTTCTGCTTAAATGTATTGTTTGAAATAATGTTTTACATTTGAACTACGTGCTTAGGCTCAACTGACTAGTTTCAAATATAACTGTTTTTGCATCATACTGTATGTCAACAAAAACTGTACTTATGCGAAACGAAATTGTTTAAAATAGAACTATTAAAAGTATAAAAATGGATTTGGCATTACATTAACTATAATGGTTGATATGTAAAAAAATCAAACATAACTAAACTGAATCTAAACTCGGATATTTGGGTTATATGGAGTATACCTTCACTGCCATTGTTTCCAGGTCCACTCTAACAGTGTAAATGTGTGCAAACAAATGACTTTTGCTAAAATTAAATGTTAGAAATAGAAATGTTCATTAATTTAACTGTATGCAAAAACATGACTGATATTTAATTGAATTCTTCGTGATACAGAGCAATATGTGGAACCATTCAACTGTGTGCAAACGAATTAGCAATATTTGATTGAATAAGTAGAGTTAAATAGGAATACTTGTGACCTATTTACTATGTGCAAACTAATTATTAATATTGAATAGAATAATAGATGTTAGATAGTAATAATTGAAACAATTTAACTGTGTAAAAACAATAACCACAGTTGCGTGCAAACAAATTAGTTCGAACTCATAAGAAAATGAAATTACCAACAAACTATTCACTAACTCATCATATGTATATCCATAAACTGTGTGCAAACAAATGATTAATAATAAAAATATTTATTCGTGTTCGATAGAAATACATGAAAACATTAAACTGAGTACAAGAGAATGAGCTTTGGACTGTTTAACAATTTTTTCAACAAAATGTGTTTGCAAATCATATATATTTACTATATATGTATAAACAGGATTGAGCATTAAATAACCGATAGCGATTGATATGCCATAAAACACCACCAAACCAAACCATAAAATTTTGAATTCCTTATCTTCCTTCCCTTAAGTCCTTTCCTTTACTAAGGAAAAAAAGAAACTTATTCTGCCCAACTATCCATAGCTTGGGGCAGAAATATTTGAATTCATAACTTTCCCAAGGGTAACAGCGCAAAGAGAATTACAAACAGTCTCGTTCCGGATATATACACATACATACATATTATTGACCATACACGAGCCTCCAAACAATACCTGCTTGGCATGGCTGAGTTTACCGCTGGGTGCCAGTGGAGGAGTCCCAATATGAGGGATGTTGACGGAATCAAGCATTTTTGTGACGGCAACACATGATTCTCGATTAGTGCATGACCCACCCACTTAGAAAGAAATCAGTTAAATACCGTACGGTGTACTTATTTGCTCTTGGGTGAGCTCATTTGGCGTTCGGACAGGATCATTGGAGCTTCATCCAAGCAATACCTGCTTACCAGGACTCAGTTTATCGCTTGGTGACACAGGAACCCGAAATAGGGACCAAGGATTTTTTTTGTGACGGCCAAAGATGAGTCTTCCTTCCCGACCCACCTTCACATCAAAATGACCTTGTGTCAAATTTGGCCTGGTAGAAAGTCGGATGTGTCATTTACCTACATGCCAGCATAAACGCGCGCACATGCTCAGATACAAACGAAGACAGAGACACGCACACAACGACACACAAACACACACACACACTTATGTATATATATATATATATATATATATATATATATATATATATATATATATATATATAAGTGTATGTCGGTGTTTCTAGGTGTCTTTGTGATTGAGTATGCATACACTCTCTAAATTTAACATTCAAAGCCTTAAATAGCGGTCAAATGCAAGACTTATGCTGATTAGCTTCGCTTGTGCAATGATCCTTGATTTTCTCAGAGGCAAATTATGTTTCTATTCGGTAGCGTATCAGATGGTTTCTATATATATATATATATATATATATATATATATATATATATATATAGAGAGAGAGAGAGAGAGAGATAGAAAATGGCTGCTGCATCCTGCCAAATGATAGCCGTCTTTACCACCAACTTACAAATCGAAAATCTAGATCAATAACTAATTCATCTTGTAAAAAATATACAAAATGTGTCAGATGATTTAATCGTAAGATATTTGTCGACGGCAAGGGTCACGCTCTTGATGAACATGGATACAGCCCAGTAACAAGCAAAGCAAAATAACAGGTGACGATGCAAACTGCGGGTTTTATTTCAGAATAACTTCTCTCAGATAATTTTTGTCATTGGATGCCTACAAATCAAGAAAGGTTCTATGTATCAGCTTCATTCTCAAGGTTTGATTTTGGAGTTAACTTCTCTTGGAAAAGTAGTCTTCACCGTAAATTTGATATTAGACCTGAGCCTAATATATATATATATATATATATATATATATATATATATATAGTGGCGGCCATAATGTGCAGAACGGCATAGTTTCACAAGAAAAGGTGCGTATAACTTTTTATCTACGTTGTTTTAGATTCTATACTTTTCACAAACAATAAATACGTTAGTAATTGTTATTCAGTGATATTTTGGTGTTATTTGAGATGATAATAAAATGATTTAGTGAAAAAACCCAGAGCGGTCAAAATGACCAGAAGAGGCTCTGGTCTAATATATAAACACATATGGTCTATATATATATATATATATATATATATATATATATATATATATATATATATATAAGGAAAAAACCAAAGACCGGTTAATTTAGGATTATAAATTTATTTCCATCCTATATTTCAGTTTCTGGTGTGAACCAAAAACACTAAGAAAAATATAACAGGACTTCTTCAGATCCAATGGATAAATAAAACAGAATAGACACGTGGGGTGGAGGGGGAGGGAGAAGAGATTAAGGAGTTACCTCCTCGGTTTTATTGAATTTCCGTTTTTTTTAATTACCTATTTATTTTATTTTATTTTCCACGTGTCTAAACAGGATTCCTTAATTCTCTTTGCGATATTTTTTTCTGCCTATAAGAATTTATTAGTGTCGAGTATCCCCTTTGGTGTAGGGTTGTGTGTAGTTTTTTCAGGCAAGTTTTTTTAAAGCTTAACCCGTAATTATTGTGTGTATTCTACGTGCTAGTGTGTAAGGGGCTTTTAGTGATACAGTTTATGGGCTGGTGGCATTTGAAGTGAAGGTATTGTTGGTTTGTGGTTGATATCTGTGATGATTTGGGCATTAACGTTTTTATAAGGATGTCTAAAAATGGTAGTTCTTTTGAGGTGTGTTCCATTGTAAATTTTATTTTGAGGTGTAAGTTGTGTAGTAGGTTATGTAATTCGTTAATGTTTCTCCAGGGACATTTCCAGAATATAAAGCAATCATCTGGATGTCTTTTCCATGATAGGGTGAATTCTTTTTTTTAAATCTTTGCCATATATATATATATATATATATATATATATATATATATATATATATATATATATATATAGTATTATTCGGTCCATTTAAATTTTCCTGGTGGAGAGCTCAATGTAATTTTTTACAGAGTAATATTTCTTTAAAGAAAAAAACAAAGACCGGTTAATTTAGGATTATAAATTTATTTCCATCCTGTTTAGTAAAAATGATTGCCAGTACACAAAAAGTCTCAAGTCAAACACTCACACAGAGAAAAAAATTGGTGAAAGTGAAATCCGAAATCATTCTAACACACAGACAAAATGAAATAAATATATCAAGTATCAAAATCAATCAGGGAGGAAGCAGGCTAAGGTAAACACTCTAAGAAAAAGAGAGGAGTGACCTCCTAATAAACCAATAACCAACCGAAATACATTCAAATTACAAGCTTGAGTGAGTTCAAGTCTCACTGAGTACACCATTAACAAATCCTTGTGCCATATATGTTCTCTAACGTAAGCAACAAGCTGGAAATATACACGTATGTAAGAACAAAATAATTTTTTTAAATTCTAAAGAAAAAAAGAGGACATACTCATTTTAAAATATTCCTTTCTCTTTGGACCTACAACCCAAAAAATTATATATATATATATATATATATATATATGTGTGGTTTTGTGTGTATTTGTGTGTATTTGTGTGTGTGTGTGTGTGTGTGTGTGTGTGTGTGTGTGTGTGTGTGTGTGTGTGTGTGTGTGTGTGTGTGACACCGTTAGTTGAAATATAAAATGTTAGATACAGATCCAAAACGGTCAAAACAACCTGCAAAATCATTACAATCATTACAATTATAACAAAATCATCACAATCTCAAATCATTACAGTGTTCGTTGCACAAGAATGCAGAATGATTATCTCAAAATTTCATTTATAAGATAAAATATACAGAATAAGAGCCCATACGACTTTGAGCCACACAGACACATGCACACACATATACGCGGGTGTGTATGTGTGTGTGTGTGTGTATGTGTGAGTAAATGTACGGAATAAAATGCCAGACAAATTAAGGAAATATGACCATGTAACCAAATCTTAATTATTTAGTTAATGTAATATTTATAATCTTCTGGTTACGGTTGGAAAAAGAGAGATGTCTAATGAATTATTATAAAAACATCGAATAGATGAATACTTCACCAAATTTAGATTTTCTAGACGTATATATATCTATATACTTTTTTAAAAAATTTAAATGGTTCATTTTTAGATATTATCTTTAAATATAACAGAAAAGTACGGTCCATATAGTATTTCTTGTTGCCAGTAAACCGAGGCTGTATAAAAATAAGGCCTTTCCACTTATATTTCTAGTATTTTTGGCCATGTGTAATTATCTATCTCCCTCTCTCTCTTTCTCTTTCTCTTTCTCTCTCTCTCTCTCTCTATTTGTCTAAATTTCTTTTTATTTCGACGCTTGAATATGTATGTGTGTGTGTATTTTCCTTCTTCTTGATTAGTTGCCAAATCAAGGTTTAAGAATCCCGCCTACTTCGGATAGCTGGAAGATAAATTACCCATTCGTGCCAATGTACGAGGTCCATACGATAAGTTTCAAGACTTTTTTTCGTGTGGGCACTTTTATTGAAAGTACACACATGAAACTCTAGTCCCCTTTGAAGTAATCTCCTCCGGCTGCAATGCACCGTTCCAACAATTTCTAGAAGGCCCCAACGAAGTCTTCTTGTGTGAGAGAAGAGAGCAAGGTCTGGACGATAGGGAGGCTGACGATCTGTCTTGATGCTCATCTTGGTCAAATAGTCTGTGACAAGGATGGAGTTGTGGACTGGAGCATTGTCCTAGTGGAAAGCCCACTGACCCGATTTGAATAGTGCTGGCCTCTTCCGGCGGAATCTCTTCCTGAACTCCCTTAAAACCTCAACTTAGTAACCCTAAGCCTAACCCTAAACCTTGCATATCGTTCTTCTAAAGTTTCAGATTGCATTTTTTAAATTCACCAGGTGTGACAATTAGGCGTTAGTATGGTGTATTCCAATTGCTACTCTAGCTGCACATTAGAAGCTGAAAACATAAAAATTGGTCAGTTATCTCATAAGATATATAGCAATAACATACTGAATTTTCAAGCGTCTACGACAATTTTAAATGCCCATACGAAAAAAAAATCTGGGAACTTATCGTATGCACCTCGTGAAATGCAAACTGCGTCGTTCAGGATTTTAACTCCCGTCACCAATTACATTGCCTACGATGATAACCATTACAATGCCTAAAATCCATCTCTTACAATTTAGCGCGTAGGATTTGCACCATAGTCACTTACGAAAACCTCTGACAAGCTCACTAAGAAAGAGGGGATATCCCGCAACTCTAATAATAAAAGAATTCAAATTAGCAAAATAAATATCATTAAAAGAAGTACTCACTCCCCAAAACATAGCAACGAAAAATCCTTTGCACATGTCTCAACGAAAAAAAATAAGAACAACCCAGAACTATTCAAAGAAATATCAATGACTGCATCAACTTAAAAACAATCATGTAATTAAAAACTAACCTAGACACAACAAAAATCATTAAAAGCAAGCGACAACAAAAAGCATGAAACACATACTAGACTCGTCTAAATTTGAGAACATGCAAAGTTCTCAAAATGCAAAAGCGAATTAATATAATAATGGAAGGAAAATCACATAACTTTGAAAACCCCAGAACAACATCCATTATAAGTAAAAATCTAAGCTACACTTCAATTAATTTAATCGACATCATCAAATATACTAACTAGAAAGATATATATATATATATATATATATATAGATATAATAAAGCACAGAACAACATAGAATAGTCTCTTTGCATAAACGCAACATTAAATTACCAGGAAATAGAAAATCATATGTATGAAAACACGCTTATGAATGCAACAAAAGAGACTTTGAATGATGCCAATATACCAGACTAATGACAAGTTATTGCTTCAAATAAAGAACACTTCATATATAGATATAATCTAACATTAAACCAAGCCAAACTACATACACATACACACACATTCTCTCTCTCTCTCTCTCTCTTTCTCTCTATCTCTCTCTCTCACACACACACACACACACACACACACACACACACACACGTAAACACAGAGACTAGCATTGGGCAAAATAATTTCCCATGCGCATTTAACCCACACAATACCCTGGAAAACGTATATCTATCTATGTTGAGATGTATATTCCTGAATATGTAGGTATCTCTCTCTCTCTCTCTCTCTCTCTCTCTCTCTCTCACACACACACACACACACACACACACACACACACACACAATGAAAGAAACAGAGAGTGAGAGAGACACGAAAAACAAAGGACTAAAATCAAGATAAAACACCTGAAAATATGCGTATGGTTGTGCGTTTATGTAATTGTATACACAGGTGTACGTGCTTCTATGTGTGTGTAAACACACGCATACAAGAACGTACACCTATACATACACAGATAACAAGCTGATATATATATATATATATATTGTGTCTAAACTTAAGTTTAGAAGAGCTTGAACAGAGAACTCAGTTTTTCTATCCATCTACCTTACTTCATTTTGAATGTTTTTGTTTTTG
>OY757906.1:41885691-41893191 GCA_963585895.1 Sepioteuthis lessoniana | reverse complement strand
ACATGGATCAGTCCAATCTTATCCCAACTGTAGATAAATGTTAAAAAAAAGATAGTTTTATTATTCTGACTTCGTAAGGCAGACAATCCAGGTAGAGAAAAGCACTAAATTCAAACTAACAACATACAGCTTAAAATTGACCTTGTGTTACATCCTTCCCGCGTAGGAGATGCTTCGGATGTAACAGTTATGATCGTCGAAAATGGATCTTGCAACCAAAGTTCCATTCCTGGATGAAGCTGTTTGCATTTAACATGGCACTGATACTCTTCGAAATAGCATGAATCCGAATATTCCTTTCCCAGCTCTTGGTAAATAAGCCCAGGTTGAGCTAATCAACCTTGATGAGGTAACAGGCAAAGCAAACACTGGTTTCAACCCAGTTGTTCTTAGCCTTAAAAAATTACAATTTTCACGCATACTGCTCGGGGTAATATTGTGGGTAGATAAATACTCTTCTATTTGCCTCTAATTGAAGAGCGATAGTAAATGGAGTAAAATGCGAACAGTCTTACTTAGGATTTCAAGTTGGCTCGCCGAATATGTATTTAGTTGATGATGCTACCTTAGCTACATTGTGCATATATATATATATATATATATATATATATATATATATATATATATATATATATGTGTGTGTGTGTGTGTGTGTGTGTGTATGTGTGTGTCTGTGTCTGTGTGTGTCTTGGTAGATCTTCTCCAACGAAACAAATATTTCGTGAAAAAAATCACGGTGCCGCCCAAACCTGATGAAAACAACTTTTGATATAATCTCCACGCAACTCCTCATCGACACTTTGGCACTAGGAAGAAAATTATATGTTCTACGCCCAGATGAAAATCTTGACGTTTTTGGCCATAAAGTGGAGGAAAGCGTGATTCACTGAGCAAAAAGTGATTTTGATTAAACAGCCTCCACCTACTAAACAGAGAAAAAAATACGTATCCATTTCATCTACTATTTTTACGAAAATCGAATAATTGCTTAAGACAAGCGTTTATATTTCTTCAATTCTGGCAATTGGCCGGACAGACTTGACATCTGAAGCTAAAACGTTTGGCAAAAATCATGAAAGTGCTTCATTTTGTATGCGGGAATTATTTACTTGACAGACTATAAAACACGACTCCTCCTATGAAAACATTTCCTCATTAAACAACCATCTATCTGATGTTTTCTAAAAATCAGAAATTAAGACTTTTACTGATAAAGTATTGTTACAGGGTTCATATGAATTCACTTATATTAAATATTTGAATATTCATTTCAGTATGTGATTAAAAAGTTTCGAGATTGATGATTTTTTCTAGTCGGAAATTTTAAAATCTTAAATGCAAAGCTTATTAATTGTATATTAAAGTGATGACTTTAAGCTAATCGAATTTGCCGTCTCGGTACTTTTGTTTAAAAGGTTTAAAATAATTTGTGAAAGTGCAATACACTCTATATTCATTAAACAAAAAATAACGACAAAAAACCTTCAAATGAGAAATTGCAGAGGTGTTTTGTTTAATTGAAAACACGCTGGAATTAGTGTGGACCACCCTGAAAAAATTAACCCTTTATACATTTTTTATTTATGGCTTTGAAAATTAATGATCAGTTCTGATACTATAAATCACTTTTGTAAACATCATGCCATATAATGATCTATTTTGTATATCATAAACATGCATTTTTTAAAAACAATCTATATTACTGAAGTACACCAAGACGTCATATTTTATCAATGGAAATTATGTATTTCTCTGTACCAAGATCAGCTTATTAATAGTTGCAAAATGATTCTCATCCAGCTTCAATATCGTCATAATCAGAGCCAATTAAATTATTGCAATATTTATATATATATTATTGATAATATTGTGGTACGTACAAAATTTAAATATTGCTTTAAAGAGTGAGTGGATGGTATTAAGATCGTTTTAGAATCATAAAAACAAATTAAAATCCTAAAAAGAGGTACCTCTAATTTCAGTCACCTCTTTGCAGAGATTTGTCAATTGCAGTCAATTTTGTTCGAGATGAAGTAAGCATTGGGTTGTAACCAATGGAAAACCCAGCAGGGGGACGAAAAACATATTGAAAAAATACAATGCTGCAAGCCAGCAGAGTTGGTACGGTAAATGAGGTTTTCTACTGAGGATCCGAGAAAGTTATTAAAAAGCAATAGAGTATAGAATTGCTTTTGGATATATAATTCCGGTTTGTATTTTTTTTATAAGAAATGCTTCCAAATGCATAGATGTAGTTCACTTGTTAATATCTCCAAGATGCTAAACATAGTGGGACTCTATACGCATGTCCTGGTGTTATTGGTCAGCAGATAGCGGCCAATGGCGGAAGTTGACTTATAACTGCTCGATGTTGTAGTGTATGATACTCGAGGGAATATGTTGATTTTTTTAAAAATCTCTAACCGTTGATTAGTGCGGCCTATATAGCAAGCATCACATTTGCATGTAAAACGTTAAATGATAGAACTTATATGGAGAGCAGTAACACTATCTTTGAGACTCGGGGAAAACAGCACGTTAGATTTAAGAACGAGTTTTAATTTAACCGAATTAAAACAATAGTTGACGAAATTTTTTGGCTGTTCTAATAGCGGTATAGAGGCGCTGCTGATCCATGGTAATTTTAGAAATACTGGGAAACTCTCTGATCCAAATAATCCTTTGGTTACAACCTTATGCTTATTTCATCTCGTACAAAATTGACTGTCACTGTCAATTCTCAGAAGAGGAATGAGCAAAAGAAAGGTCCCCTTTTTAAGGATTTTAATTCGTTTTTTTTGTAATTTAAAAACCTTCTTAACATGCACTTGCTTTTTAAAGCAATATTTAAACACACACACACACACACACACACACACATATATATATATATATATATATATATATATATATATATATATCGACTGTTATTCGCTTTTGGTAGTTGTTTTCTCAAAATATTTGCTCCAAATTGATTGTATCAGACACTGTGTTCAAGATTTGATAGCGACACATTCACCAGGTTATGCAGTCATAAGATTATCATCCTAGACTGATTGCCAATCAAATCAAAAGAACTTAGAGTGTTCAGACTTTTTACACACAGGTAAGACGAGAAGGGATAGAATGTTTCAAAGGAAGAGTTAACAGGAACTATATGTGCGGAAATTAGAATCGGATGAACGATTCCTGTTTGCGTGTTGTAAAAGCTAAAAAGTCACTTACTCACTGAATGAAAACATAAATATATTTCTTAGTCTATTTTGTACATATGTGTGTGTGTATATCTGTTTAGATTGATTGTTCGAGAGCGAGAGAGAGAGAGAGAGAGAGAGAGAGAGAGAGATTGCTTTTAATTTACAATAGTTGCATTTTTGTATTGAACGATTCTTTTTTATTGCTATTAATAGTACATAGTTTTTCTAAGACAGTGCCCGTGATGTAATGGCTATTGTTGCAGGAGATGTCACGGCGACACGAGTTCAAATCCTGGGCGAGACTGATTGCCTGTCCCATAACACTACCTTGGGAGAGGTATGAATCTAATTATTCTCCCTACAGCTATGGGGAAATAGTAGGAACGAGTTTCTTTAACCTTGTT
The DNA here is from genome assembly GCA_963585895.1 of Sepioteuthis lessoniana. Lineage (NCBI taxonomy): Eukaryota > Metazoa > Mollusca > Cephalopoda > Myopsida > Loliginidae > Sepioteuthis > Sepioteuthis lessoniana. The sequence goes on along the minus strand of OY757906.1, from coordinate 41,889,590 downwards.
TAGGCAACTACTCTAGGAGCAGGAAAACTCTCTCTATCTCTCTCTCTCTCACTCTTTTGTTTAGTGAACTAAGACAGAATTTTGTATGTTCGTGACTTTTATCACTGCACGATTCCAACTGTACATTTGGTCTGTAATAGTACAACGTCATATTTGGTACTGTAACATTACAACCTTCTATTTGCGACTCGTAGTGGTACACTCTGATTCGAATGACTGTTGCCCTTATATATATATATATATATATATATATACATATATATATACTGGGTGTCCCCCCAAAAAATTGTAAACGTAGTGTTTGATAAGAATTTAATTATTTTGAATGTGTAAAAATATTTTACAAGTATCATTTTATCGTTTTTTCACTGCTTGTACTCAGACTGACTCCTATTTTGATCCCGACACTGCTGACCATGCCAAACAATGGAATCGCACACATCATGAAACAATTCCCATGGTATTCATGCCCAATGGCCTCTCTTAATTCAGCGACTGTTACAGGTTTTGTAGCGTAGAGAAGACTCTGGAGATGAAGAGTTTTATTTTAAGCAAGAGCCCCACCCCCATTACCATAGCGATGTTAGGTTCTTCCATGATGAGGTCTTGCCAAACGAGTGGATTGGACGGACATGTTTTGTTGAATATCCTCACCGTTCACCAGACCTCACAGCACTAGATTTTTTCTTATGGGGAAACCTGAAAGACAAAGTCTACGCTACAAAATCTGCAACAGTCGCTGTTTTTAAATTTTTGAAATAATAAAATTCTAATTAAGCACTACGCTTATGATTATTTTTAATTTGTATACATTTTTGGGACACCCTATATATATATATATATATATATATATACGAGGGTTGGCAAAAATATCTCAGCCTCACTCAGATTTTAAATTTGTCACTCACTTCTCATCCTTGTATGGGCATCGTCTACATAGAAATAAAAAAAATAAATCTGATTTTTTATAGTTTTATTAGAAGTGATAGCATGTTGCCACTACAAAAAATGTTCAGTAATTGTTCTTCCTGGGTAAAGAAAGGAACTATTTAGACGACACTCTCTTATATATATATATATATATATATATATATATATATATATATATATATATATATATGTGTGTGTGTGTGTGTGTGTGTGTGTGTGCAGGCATGCGTGTATAAATTCACGTTTGATGCTTTTGAGACCATGTGAATATGCAAAATTTTCTTATCTATGTGTGCTTGTCCTCTGTATGTGAAAGAATGCGTGTGCTTGCGCTCTTTTGTTATGATTACTGAGGTGCGTGCTTTTCTACATTCCTCAATTTTTCTGTCTTCATTCTAACTGCGTTATTGTCAACTGTAAATGGGGTTCAATTGAAACTTCCTGTTAATGGAAGCCAGCTCAGTTCTGACCGATACGTTGACCCTTATAAAATACGTTCTCCTGTAATCAGTGGATTCAATGCTAAACGGACTACCATTTTTTTTTCTTTTGCTTTGTATTTCAGATTTTCTCGTTGATAGTCTTTTGTTTCTTTCTGATTTGAACGAGGTGATGTCAACATTAGCAAGAGTTCAGTCCTTATTTAGTTTGATAACTCAGTCCGGCACAAATGCAACCATATTCCTGATCCCAAATTTACATCTGTTGAAATATTGCTGAAGAAAAAAACATTATTGTTTTGATTTTTTATTCCTTATTACAAGAGTCGTTTATAAAGTTCTAATCCTCATTAAGAAAGAAAAGTGTGGCTGATCATTTTTTCTGTGGCAACATTCTGCCACAACTTATATCAGATTATCTTCATTACGTTTTCTAGTTTTATGAGAACAAGCATTATCTTTTCACAACAAAAATGCTCTCTCTTTCTTGTTGAGACTAAAAACTTTTTGAACAATCCATGTATATCATTCTTTTACGTTACAGCCACTTTTGTTGAAGGAAACGGAGTTGTATCATGTAGATTACGTATTTTTAAGCCGTGTATTAAATTGTGTACATTGGTCCAGTGGGTAGAGTGTTCGCCAATTATCTGGGAGACCTGGGTTCTGGTTGGCAAACAATGTTGTGGTTATGTGTAGGATTCCATTAGAACTTTTTTTCAAAACAGCTCTCAGCATCCATCTAGATTTATCTCCAGGAACTTGGTTAAAGTCCAAAAGAGGCGGCCATGCTGTAGTATTGGTAAGTATACAGTTTTGATAAAAAAAAAAACCTGTTTTATTCTATCTGACACATCAGATTTCCATATGGTCGTTAACCTATCAATATCAGTCCACCTCTTACATATACCTATCTTCACATAGCTTTCATTAGAAGAGATATTGCTACCAAGCATTTTTGATGAAAATTCCAGAAAGTATTTGCTGGTTAGAATTTTATTCATCTTTCCTTGTTGCCAAGGAAGATGTCACAAATGGGACAGGCAGGATTTTTTAAAATCTGTTCAAAGATTTATTTTGTGCAATCCAAGTTCCAGTACTCTCGATTATCTTTGGTCATTGTCGAGGTCCTGGTAACCCATGTGTTAAAGCATTTAGGATTTATTCTTAGCACACGGAATTCGGAGCGTAGGGAGGATGTGGGGTCTCATCACGTGCATGAGACGTCATTTGTGAACGTGTAGAGATAGCAGCTCAGTATTATGTGACTGTGAATCCATTGGGACGCTGGATTTTGTTCATGGGTCAGATGCATTTTAGTACTCCCAGTCTGAAAAAGATGTACTTATTATGGGATGTCTATTCTCTATCAATATTACTTCAAATACTGTCTAACATATACCTATGTCTAACATATACCTATTTTCACATAGCTTTCATTCGAAGAGATATTGCTACCAAGCATTTTTGATGAAAATTCCAGAAAGTATTTGGTAGTTAGCATTTTATTCATCTTTCCTTGTTGCCAAGGAAGATGTCACAAATGGGACAGGAAGGATTTTTAAAAAGTCTGTTTAAAGATTTATCTTTGTGCAATCCAAGTTCCAGTACTCTCGATTATCTTTGGTCATTGTTAAGGTCCTGGTAACCCCTGTGTTATAGCATTTGGGATTTCTTTTTAGCACACGGAATTCGGAGCTGGGGAAGGATGTGGGGTCTCATCACGTGCATGAGACGTCATTTGTGAACGTGTAGAGATAGCAGCTCAGTATCATGTGACTGTGAATCCATTGGGGACGCTGGATTTTTTTCATGGGTCAGATGCATTTTAGTACTCCCGGTCTGAAAAAGATGTAGTTTAGTATGGGATGTCTATTCTTTGATCAATATTACTTCAAATACTTAAAGTATTTCTGCAATTTTTGTTATATTAAATTTCTGTGCTATCATCTTATTTTTTCTTTGAATATTTTGTTTTTTTTTTTATGTTCCTGTATGGCGTGTCTTCTTAATGTGCATACGGTTGGCACAAACTTTAGATAAAGAAGGTGGTAATTGTGTGTTCGATGTAGGAATTAAGTGTTGATCTTTTATCATTACTGTTGGAGATACAATCTCCTAAACGGAAGAATAATTAATATGCAAAATTAGTTCTGCATAATGGTGTTTTGAAGATGCACAATTCTTATCGGTGATTACTAACAATACTGAAAATGTACCCGATGTCCTTAGGCCAAAGACAAGGAAAAATAAATATTATTTTCAAAAAATAATTAAAAGCTTTTACTTTTAAAACAATTTGCTATTACATGGGGTTTAATGCCGCTATTGAAATGTATAAGCTGTATGAAAATTTGGACTTTAAAATTTGGTCGATGGAAGGGCTTGATTGACAAATAATAATCAGAAAAAATAGGCTTAAGTGTTTAGTAATTGTAACAATAGGTGCGTGAAACTTAAGGTGATAGCTTTTTCTAGTAAACACTTCTGTTTTCTTATAAACACTGGAAGATTAATGAGTAAAATGTC
>OY757906.1:41760691-41880691 GCA_963585895.1 Sepioteuthis lessoniana | reverse complement strand
GATTTCAGTCAGGCAATTATTCTAATGGCATTTTAATATTCGTTCTTTTTAAAAAATCCGAGTCTATGAGCACTAATTATAGACATTGTCCAAACTCTTCGGATCTACTCAAGGCTATACCAAGTAAATGCTCAGCATTCATGCAACTGAATGGAGGCAGTCATGAGGCAGACTAAATCACTGATAACCAACTAATTATATAAAGAACATTTTTAGAAAGGATATTGTTGGGATGTTAATCATCTATTTTTATGAATCAATCATTATTTCTGATTGATCAAAAGTTGTGTTGTCAGTCTGTAGATATACCCAGAATAAATTTTGACATAAGTAAATAAAGTTTGCGACTGTAGTCGAGTGCGACCAGAATGCTCCCTTTTCAATACCTACTAAACCGAGGTGTTGGGGAGGGTGCTACTCCTTTCCCTGGATTGCTCCATTTTACTCTTGATAAGTACCTTATATTGCTGAGGGTTAAGGAAGGGGGTATCAAGTACCATTTTTAAAGTCTTTGGTATGACGCGACCTGGGGTTGAACCTAGGTCTCCCGGACCATTGCCGAACACTCTACGCACTAGGCCATTTAGCCGGTTAAATTTTGACTTAAATGCTACAAATTGTGTTTGATATACCCGAATATACTGTGTCATCCGTTAAAAAATTACATTAAAATACTGAGTAGAACAGGTTTAAATAACCTTTCAAATTTTAAAGTTTCATACCTATCATACTATATCTTCAGCTTGCTTCCGAGAAATTTCTAGCATATGTTCGATGCACCTGAAAGTCTGGACGCTATACCATACGATGATCTTACAGGATGTATTATTAGTTTAGTTCTCAATCATGCTCCTCAAATTTAAAAAATAATGTTAGTGCCAATAAAGCAAATCTACCCGTTGACACAGATAATGACAACCAGAAACTTACGCCAATCGAAAAATGTTGAAACATTGAAACCTCACTAATCAGGACAAATATTTTCTGCTTTTATCAATAATCTAGTCTTATTAATTATTTGATTTTTTCTATTGTTGTTATGATCTAAAAAGTCATATTGCTGAAAATTAAAATGTATAAATAATCTGATTTTATCATTTACGATTGCCAATGATCCCCTACAAAGAAAAAATGACCAAAATTACAGCTATACTTCAAGATGCTATTTAAACCTGTTCCTCACAGTATTCTTTCGACGACTTTTGATATGTTATGCAGTACATAATGGCCTAAAAAAGCAGACTTTCATTACTCTAGTCGTTTTGTTCTTTATTATCAAAATGTCCCAAGTAAAATCAGAGAAAATATACCAATATAAAACAATAAGAAACTGATTTTGAATTCTCAAAAATATATTCACCAATCAAATGTAAAAACACAAAAGAAAAAATAAAATAAAATGATAATTTGAATAATATGGCAAAGTTTTTCGATTGGCATCGTATTTATAGTTTTTACTTTAATGCATTTTATTTGCTATTATTTTACAGAATATGAAAAAACTACATAATATGTTAAAGTTTTAATGCTGATTCTTTAATTGCCTAAGGATATTCAAACAAACAATAATTCTGGGAAAGTATATTTGACAATTCAATATCATGCTACTCTCTGTTCATATTGAGCTGATGCATTTAAGAAAATATCATAAAAATATTTGTTAATGAATTTCCACAAACCTTTACTTTGAAAACATTAGACATCATAAAATAGAAAGAAACACTCAGTAATTTTTATTATCCAGAGAAATTCTTCATCTACCCTTTTAAAAATCTCTAGATAATAAAAAATATTACTCAGAATATTTCCCCATCTCTTTGGCTATCTTTTCGTCGTGTATATATATATATATATATATATATATATATATATATATATATATATATATATATATATATATGGTTGGATGGTTGGATGGTTTTATGGCACATCAAACTTTGTAGATTATCAAACGCCAAATCAATTTTATACAATCAGTTCTATTTCAAATTATTAACTTGCAACGTAGATTAATTCGTTAACTTATTCTTACCGAGTTGAAACTCGACCATAATGTCATAGAAGCCACCAAAAACATTCGTTGTGCGAAAGGTAAAGTTCCAGTTGATTACAGTACAATAACCAAGGCACATCGCCTGGTGTAATGGATAGCAAGCTAGAATTGCAAACCTTCACGGGAGAGTTTGAGTCTCAATGGGTGTGCGATTCATACCCATTAATCTACGTTGCAAGTTAATCTGTGTATATTTCCAAACGCATACTGAGTGAAGCAATTCACAACATGCCAGCGTAAGAGGGGGTGTACACGTGGTGTAATAGTTAAAGCGCAGGACTGCGGAATCGTAGTGAGTTCGAACTCCAGTCATGCTATTACGTTCACTTTTAGACAAATATCATTGGGGAAAGGTATGAACCCCCCCTATCCTCTATGCTATGGGTTAAATAGCATCACTGCTGTTCTTCTAGAAGGCTTTGGCATTAAATAACCCACGAAGGTAAATATGTCATTAAACAAAGAACCCAAAACGTAAACAGATATAAGTATTAAGCAATAGTAAGTATTCCTAGTTATTTGCCTCTTGTTAGGATTGAACTTGCAACCTCCCGATGATTTTACTCAGGAGCACTTTTCAGCCAAACACCTTTATCCACTGCGCCATGTCTTATGCTGGAATTAGAACAATCTATCCCTGTGGATTAAATAAGGGATTCAGTTCGAGGTTCTATGTATGTACGTGAGTTCGACATGAAACACTTGAACATTGTCAAAGGATATATGGGCCGAAACGCTTGAGTATACAAATGAAGATGAAGACAATAGTCCGAATATTCGATGTGATAAAAGTATCAAGCTATATCTCAGAAATTTAGACAAATAATATCGAAGATTTTTTTTTTGTATGTGTGTAACGATTAACTTGCTTATTTGATCAAAAGTTGATATTAATTTCCATACCCCTTTTTGTATTGATAAACTGAAGCCATAATTGATTTTGTCTTGGCTACAATTGTCCACAAAAATCGGATATTAAACCCTGTCCTATATCTTATATTAAATCGTGGTCTATATATTATATTAAATCGTGGTCTATATCTTATATGAACGCGCCAACTTACACTTTACTTGGCTAAAGCGTTGTCCACCAAATTGGTTTATACAGCTGCGTTGGATTTAAATATCCGGCTTTCTATTCGTAACTCTTTCAAGAATAGAAATATTGCTGATGAGTCGACACAAGTACACCATCGGTAAATGAAGAAACGTCCTCGCTTCAAGTTTATTCAAAAATAGTTAATGCATAACTGAAAGTCTTATTACTAGTTTGGTGTGTTTATTGTTCAAAGGCATCTATTCAGCTTTTGTAAGATGATTTAATCTACTTATCAATAAGCTTTGGGGTCGACACATTCACGTAATATGTCTAACAACGAGAAAATATCTAGAAAGTGCTGAATGATTGTCAGTATGACAATACACTGCCTTCAAACAAAACTCATCTCATCTATAATATCTCTTAGCAAATCCTACAGATCGTTAAGTATAGTTTTAGTTTTCCTATGAAAGTTACCATACTTTGATGAAACTATTTCTTAATAACTGCAAAATATATATACGCTCTGTTGCGATGCCTTTGCATACACTGATGATATTCAGACCAGAGGGATATGGACTTCCCCATAAGAAGCGCATCCTGGATAAGATACTAAACAGCATATGGTGGTAACGTTAGGGCAGTAAAGTACCCTTTCATCGCCATTATGCCCAGGTTCATTTTGACCCGGGCAGTCAGTGCCTTATTTATATTCAAGTGTACCGTGTGCATAAAAAAAAACTCTAAAGAAAAACTAAACAAGAAAGGTTAAAGAAAACGCGATTCCCTAAACCCCAGACATCAAATGACCCGAAAAAATCAAGATATGGGTTCTCTTGATTTTTCTTGTGTCCACCAATTGTGCACTTCGAATGTGTTGCCCAGGTTGTTTAAAAAAGTGATAGAATTCTACTTTAACAACTCGTATTTATACCATTTTACCTTCGTTCAGTCTTCCAACATCAAAATTATGAAACACAGAAACTGATGACCCAAAAGTTTGTGGAGCGGTGAGAGTTATCCAGAAAAGTATATCAAAATGCAAGCCGGTCTGGTAATCAGAGAAAGAATCGAGAAGATGCAGACAGAGACACGTTTAAAAGTATGTATCTGCCCAACCCTTCTGCCACGCACAAGATACGAAACAAGGTAAATTTCTTGAAAGCGAAGTAAACTTATTTGAATTCAGAGTTTTCCTTCTCCTAGTTCAGTTGCCATAACAAGTTTTAAAAGCCCAGTGTGTCCCACTATTTGCACATAGATGATAGGAGAATGGTTGGTTTCGTAATGTTTGCAAAAATATTAATGCTATGTGAAATGCAGTCAGCTTTGTCCAGGTTTTAACTCCAGAGGAAGGGTCTATTTCCAACAACTAAAACTGTTACTCTGAGAGCATCTCGCAACACATTTGAAAATAACACTGGATGATTGAGCATTCTTAAATTCTGAATGTAACTCTCAGTCAAATTACTCCTGGTATAAAACGACGCACTAAATGCAAATGATAATAATTAGTATAAGAAATAGAAGAGTAGTAATTGACGCAAGTGTATCGATTTAGACGAAATGGTAAATCATTTCATAAATGTAACGAAAATTTGGAATGAATCCTAAATAAAATTACTTGGTAGGAAGACTGATCAGTCAGAAAGTGTATTATTTGGATTGAAGCATAATAACCTTTAATTAAAATCAGCGTTTACTATTCAAGGTGATAAAACCATCTAGTCAGTGTGGTGAGGAATGTGCCGACTGTAAATTCTTCGGAGGAGCAAGATTTCCCCAACATAAAAAGGTGTAATCTGTATACTGCATCCGGTGATGCAACTAGTTCATGAGCTCTTTGGAGAGTGTAGTCCCCTCAACATTGACATCACTCCCATGTTCACTGTAATCCGGACTGGTAGTACGTGTTCGAGTCCCACTATTGGTAAAATGCGTTTTTTTAAAGTATTTATATTAGAAATCATATTGGTTATTACTTGAAATAATATAAGTAGGTTCCAACAAAGATAATAATCAAATATAATCAAAAATTTTATGTAGATATACTTGAAAACATTTAGCTGATTATTTTTATTAAAATAATTGCTTAAAATTACAATTTTATACAAAAAAATGTTTATTATTAGTTTGTTGAAACCACATTATTTATTGTCTAAGATAGAAACACTTGAAATCAGTGTATAACAGTATAAAAATGATGTTATTAAACAGAAATAATTACTTTGAACTATATAATTTTGTTTACGTGATTAGTATTGTTGGAGGCGCTTGCGGTATAATAGATATCGTCGTACGAAATGCGCACAGTGTCTAGAGTTCAAATCCTGGACGACGCTGTACTCATATCACCTAGCGCTAAAAAACTTGAGAAAAGTATGAATCCAGTTGTAGGGTAGACTGAGTTTTTTTTTAGCTTTGGTATGGCAACCGGTGAAAAAGAATAAAAACTCTGAATTCAGACCTGATAATCTCCGGTATAAAAAAATCATATATTATTAGTATTAGATACCATAAGAAAGTGTGAATAAACTATAATTATTAGATTGGATTATTTGACACCATATAAATATTTGCATGCAAATAATTATAGAGGAAAGGGCGCCTATAGCAATTACATTTGAATATTTACAATTGATTGAATGGTGGCATTAAATAATCCATTGAGAGTTTGTGTCGGTTTCTTTGTTTTTAATGGCACATCATTCGTGGGTTATTTACCGTCAAAACTTTTCTTGTTGAAGAACAATAGCGATAATATAATAGTTCGTTGTGGAGTTAGAACTCGCTTACTTCGATGTTGCAGGCCAGCACGTTAGCTACTATCCCACGGTGACTCCCTATGATAAGAAGTAGACCAACCATTAAACAAATAAAGCAAACCACTAAGATGGTAGTCATAAAATATTATGAAAAATTCAAACGGACAAGGGGGTGTCCTCGTGGTGTAATGGTTAAAGTAATAAACGGCGGAATCGTAGTAAGCGAGTTCGTACTCCAGTCACGCTATTACATTCACTTTCGAGCAAATACCCTTGGGAAAGGTATGAACACCCTTATCCTCCCAGATATGGGTTAAATAGTACCACTACTGTTCTTTTTGCAGAATAGCATTGGCATTAAATAACCTACAAAGGTTGATATTCCATTAAACAAAGAAACCAAATCAAACAGACAACGAAGCTAGGTCGAAGGGTGTACTCGTTGAGAAGTTGTTAGCTCACTGGACTCCGACATCGTAAAAAGCGAATTTTAAATCTTGTCGCACTATTATTTTCACATTCAGACGAATACCGTTGGGAAAGGTATAATATAATATAATAATAGCTGGGGGTCTATTAGGGAACCCAATACCTTTCCCATGTTTCTTTGGTTGGGTTTTATGGCCTATCAGTCTTGTAGGTTATTTAATGCCAACTACTCTTCATACATATTATACATGACTTGTAAATGCATAGTTTCGATATAACATTTTTAAACGAGCCAAACCTCATTTGCTTTTATACAGTTAAATGGTTATACATATGATTTGAAAGTCAATAGTTTGAAGGTAATTTGTTTGCACACAAGTATCACTATCGTTTCCGCGTTGTTAAATGGTTCCAAAAACATGACATAAACAGTTTTATTTGCAGACAGCTAAATGGTCTCAAGCGTCGATATGCAACTCAAACAATTCAATCTAGTTAGAGAGTGAAATAATTTCAAGTATTGCTAATCAACACTTATTTCTTTTCAGCATAACTCATTTGTAATTACCTAATTAAATTATTCCAAGTATTGTTATATATCACTTACAATTCAGTTAGACAATCATTTGTTGGACCAGTCGGCTAGGGCAGTAGAATTCACCGACTGCATCTCTTCAGAGGGGTAAGAGTTCCCCAACAAGGGTCCTCGATATGACACAAAACAATCTGATGGTGAGGCTCAAGTAATGCTGGAAATATGGGTAAAGCGGAGTACCCCTTTAGTGCCATAATTCCCAGGCCCAATCTGACCCAGAGTAGTTGAATTTGATAGAGTCCTATCAATGGGTCAAATAGATCCGTTTGGAATCTGAACTGTATACTTGACTATGTTAAACTGAACTAGTTGAAATGGAACTGTTTTTACATTTAACTGTGTGTGAACAGAAAAACTGTGCAATTATAGGTAAGTAAAGTAGGTGACCTTAGTATAATGCTGAGTGATAAGCAAGACGGTATTAAGTACCCTTTTTTTAGTCTCCCGGATAATTGGCGAACTCTTCCCATTAGGCCAATCGATCATTTAAAATTTTGTAAATAAATGACTGGTGTTTAATTGAATTGTTCGTTATACATAGTAATACTAAGAAAACATTAAACTTTGTGCAAACAAATGATTAATAGTGAATAGAATTATTCGTATCAGAGAGAAATAAGCAAAATTATTTAACCATGGGAAAAATGAACTTAGGCTTGTTTAAAAATGTAATCCACAAAATGTGTTTAGAAATCGAATGTTTAACATCAGCGCATAGACCAAGTGGGTAGAGTGTTCGCCAATGGTCCGGGAGACCTGGCTTCAATCCCAGTTCGTGTCATACCAAAGACTTTAAAATGGTAATTGATACCTACTTGCTTAACACTCTGCAATATCAGGTATGTATCAAGAGTAAAGTGGAAAAAAACAGGGAAAGGAGTAGCGCCCTCCCCTACACCTCAGTGTAGTAGCTATTGAAAAGGGAGCCTTCTGGTCACCCTCGATTGCGGTCACCAACTTTACTTACTTTATTTTATAAAAGGATTTAGTATTAAAGAACCTACAATGGTTGAAATGCCATAAAACCAAAGCAAACCAAACAGTCTTTTGTTTATACACAGTTAGATGGTCAAAAAGTCATCTTTCTAACTCTTCAAATTAACGTAAGTCATTTGTTTACACACATTTTAAATATCCAAGAGTTCTATTTGACCCATAGATAGGATCTTATGATTTACTAATACTTCGAGTTAGACTGGACCTGAAAGCAATGGTTATGAAGGTATACTCCATATTCCCTCACCATCATAGAGTTTAATATATAGGAGGTGCCCGTGGTGTAGTCGTTATCGTCGTAGGAAATGAACACGGCGACTCGAGTTCAAATCCTGGACGAGACTGATTGCATTTCACATAGCACTAATACCCTTGGGAAAGGTATGAATCCAATTATTCTCCCTCCAGCTATAGGTAAATAGTTGGGCAGACTAGGTTCTTCAGCCTTGGTTAGGCAACTAGTCTAGGAGAAGGAAAACTCTGGATTCAAACCTGTTAAACTCCGCTTAAAAATTGACCTTGTGTCATATCCTGCCCGAGCGGAGGGGTTGGGTAAATAGTACCATCATAGAGTTTAATGTCATATCCAAGACACTCGTTGTAGGGTAGGTCTTACCCCTCTGTAAAGAAGCAGTTGGTTTATGGTTCAACCCCAGCCGACTGGGCTGCTATGAGAATTAGTCAGAAAGTTAAAATAATAACGCGACTGAATTTCAAATTTGCTCACTTCGAGGCTATAGTCAAGCACTTTGAAAATAAGCCAAGGAGATCCCTCTAGACATTCTTTGTGGGGAGTTCTTGCGAGAGGTAAGACCCCATCTAAAGGTTTTCCTGAATATTCTAGCCCCCACCAGACGAGGTTGAGATGCAGTTTAATATCATATCAAGCACGCAAGACACTTTTAAAGCATTATAATCAAAATCTGATTGTGAAATGGTGTAGAATGTTAATAAAATGGTGCCATAGCAATAACAAGCATAGTAGAATAAAGCCCGGAAAGGTGAATAGATTACATAATGGAGTCTTCTACTAAGGCACAGAAGAAAAATCATAATAACTGTGCACATGAAACGAATTGAGAAAAGCCATTTTTCGATCAGTGTACTCAAAACGGATGATGATGATGATGATGATCTGTATTTCGGGAAAGATTTGAATAAGAACGCTAGAATGATTCATCTGTAAATGGGGTGCTATTAAATAAAAGATATTTCGCTGCAGATTCGGTTATTTACTCTCTCACAATTTTCAACTACTGACAGGACACTCAGCCCAAAGACGAAGAATATTTCCAACTGCAATCGACGAAGATTGAATTATATCTTATGTTGTAGATATCGACGAATCAGAAGCCGCGAAATGGCCCAAAACGAAGGAAAATACGTCGGCCTCCCTCGTGATATTTTAAGATTATAGAAAATATGGCCTATTTAAAGATCGAGCCACATTGAAGTATCCATAAATCAATAACGAAGAGACCAGAATCAACATGGGCCCCCAGGAAAGTAGGGACTTCTGTAGAGATAACAAATGGATGGACGTTAGGGAACATATAATTTACTTAGCTTTGCTTTGGCTGGCACACAGGTCTTGGGTCGCATACAATACCTTTAAAAACCAAGTACAAGACAGAAAGTATGGAGTAGCCAATAAAAATCAGTAGAATCAATAATAGATTTACAACTCCAATTTGCTAACCATTACATCACGATGAGGTGCTGTGCCCAGCGTAACGGTTTTTTGAAGGAAAAGGAATCGTCACCTAAAACTGGATGAGGCTGTTTTTGCTTTCCTTTACGCTAATGATTTGGGAAAATCATGAATCAGCCCTCCTCCAGCTGTGGTTAACTTGTAGTATAGACTAAGTTCTTTCGCCTTAGTTTGGCAACAGGTCTTGCAGAAGGAAAACTCTGAATTCTGGCTTTACTCTATTTGAAAACTAACCTTAGATGTATCACATATCGATATATGATACATATACTAAAAAATGAACTTAGATATATAATGTATTTACAAAATTTGGTCTTAGATATATGATATATGTACAAAAGATTGACCTTAGATATATGTTATATACCGTACCTATGAACATTAATGACTATGTTCCATTCCTTATATGAGGGGTAAATATGCTAAATAGTCACTACTAGCAGAAGTTTACCTCATTCACGCCATTGGCTAATATTCTATTTTATTAATATTATAAATATTTCCATGTCATTTCCATCCTCTGTTTTTGTTATCTCTTATTTAGTAACCTTTTGTCTGTTTACAACAATATATGATATATATACAAAAAACATACCAAAGATATAAGATATATATAGCAAAAAAAAAACAAACTTATATATATATATATATATATGCATGCACAGAATGCGGTCTTAGATATATGGTATATACGCAAAAAGTTGACCTAATACATATATATATATATATATATATATATATATATATATGTATATAATTGATCTTAGATATATATTTCTACAACATATTGACCTTAGATATAAGATATATATCTAAATAATCAATCTTAGGTATAGTTACTGATGGAGGCGTTCATGCTGTAATGTACTGCTGTTATCGTTGTAAGAAACGAGACCCTATTCAAATCGTACAATTAGAAGTTTGCATTTCACATAATACTAATACCACCGGGAAAGGAGTGATTCCAACATTTTTCCCTCCAACAAAAGGTAAATAGTAGATCAGACTGACCTCTTCAATGTAGGTATAACAAGAGATCTACGAGAAGGAAAACTCGGAATTCAAACCCGTTAAATACCACTTACAAAATTGACCTTGTGCTATGTCTTCCTTATGCAGAAGGATTGGTGGGTTTTAAAAGAAAGTAGTACCTACTATTAATAATGTCTACAGATTGTGAATAAGTATGTACTGATATAAATAACCTGTTACTGTTTTAGCTGTGTAGTCTAGAAAATTCAATTCTGCAAGATACGCATTGCAGCAATATAGTTTTCCAATGTTTGGAATGTTGGGGACTCTCATCGGAACGATATCTCTAATTTTAAATAGTTAAATACATTCTTCCTTTGAGAAATACTTTTTCCATTAAATCAATTGTGTTAGAGGTTTCATCTAGGCCTGACAAGTATGCATATCAAATAATGGGGCGCTCTACTTCAAAACTTTTGGTTGACTTTAGAAGATGCACGAATCAATTTTCACTGATCTCCCTGTTTACAAATGAGTTTGCTTGAGAGCATGTGTACACATATTACGTAAAACTGTAACACAATAAACTGTCATGTACCTTGTTGTCATCGTAGGAAATGGAATCGGTGACCTACGTTCAAATCCTGGACGATGCTCTTTGCATATCACTTTGCACTAATATCCTTAGGAAAGACCTGAATCCTTCTTTTCTCCCATCAACTATAGGTATTTACCAATAGTTGGTGGGAGAAGAGAAGGATTCAGGTCTTCAGTAAGACAGACTGGGTTTTTACAACAGATTCAGTAACCAGTCTAGAAGTTAAACTTTCAATTCAAACCGGCTTTACTCCTCGAAAAGATTGACTTTGCGTTACATCCGGCTCTTAACGGAGAGGTTGGGTTAATATATTTTGTTCTTGATATCAGTTACTTGTCACCGATGGCATCAATCATTTTCGTCTTGCAGATTAACTGAGTTTAAAATTATTTGTTTATTCAGTTTTGAAATTCAAACTGTTCTGCACATATCAATGTTCAAATTCATTTCCAATATAGTATTCTTGTAAAATTATATAAATTAACAAACCCTCCACACGAGCAGGATGTGACGCAAGATTAATTCTTTAAGCTGAGTTTAACAGGTTTTATGTCGCAGTTTTCTTTCACGTAGACCGGTTGCGAAACAAGACAAAAGCTGCATTTATCCTACTGTTTTACTGTAGATGGAGAAAGTTTGATACATACGTTTCCCAAGGATATTGGCGCAGTATGAAATGCGATCAGCCTTATCCAGGATTTGAACCCAGATCGCCGTGTTCATTTCTTATGACTATGACCCTTAAAGTACGACTGCTTTGTGGTACTATAAGCTCTGTCGTCCATGGGTACATATATTTAGATGCAATAATATGTATAAATTTTGGTGCGAGCTTATTATATCTTTATTGTAAAGAGAATTTGATAAGAACAGTGTTATCATTTTCTTCTTATCGCTCGATAAATTTGAAATGGACTCCATGTACCCTGTGTGTTCTTTGTACGTGCATCTATAAATGCTCCCATGTATGGTTGTCTGTTACATGATATCTGAACGATCATAACGCTGACATCTTCTTCTGAGCAGTGGTAAGAAAGAAATAGGCTCCAAATCATCTCAATCATCGTTTGACTCTTATCATTACTAACATATGTCGTTTTAAAGTATATGAATATGTATGAGTATAGGCGTAGTGTATATGTATGCACATATGCGTAAGTGTAAGTGTATTGGTATAGGAGGACGCGAGCGTATATGAATATATGTATAAAGATGGGTGTATTTTTGTAACAAAAGGTTAGCTAAACAGATTATGGAGGTGAGCAAATGATAATAGTTTACCATACCCTATACGGATATGTGAAACGTACATAGACTGTTCATATATATATATATATATATATATATAAAACATAGAATATAGGAATCTCGAAACACGAAAAACACTTACGACTTCTTAGTTCAGGTACGAAACTTTTTATTACCTTTGAGTTTAAAGGTTCTTCGACATAAGGAGAGAGATACACATTCTTTCTATTCTGGCTTTTTTATCTGCCTCCCCATCGACATGTGTGGCACCCGCCACAAAGGCCTCTAGCCTGGCTTCGGCGAGCAAGCGAAAGCCACCCGTCTTCTCCCGAGGCAGGACTCAACTCTACTAACTGACTTTCTCAAAATCCACAAAACCCTCCGCGTGCGCGCTTCTGGTGCATGACGTCATTCACGTCCACTGGTTAACCTTTCTCTGGGATTTTTATTTTGACATCTATGAACGACACATCCTCCCCGCGCGCACGTTAACACCTGCACTCAAGTTTGCACCTAACTAACCCATGTGCTGAGCCGAAAGGTTCTCAGCCTAACTAAACCCAAAGGCATAAAACGAAATCCCTCGGCCATTATATTACAATAGGTAATAAAATATAAAGAGAAGGATGTCTCAATAAGAATGAAAATCATTTTTAGTTTTTTTTTTAGTCCGTAAAAACTGAAGTCTTTGATGCTATTACAGTTAAGGGTCAATAGAAAAGGGTCTCATTTGGCAATGGTCTTCAATTTTAGGAACTCAACATGACAGCTATGGTTTCTTCGGAGCTTATATATACAAGAGAAATGTCGGGAGTTTCACAGAACTGTGAGAGTTTGAGTCTAGATTAAAAAGCAGTAATGATCCACCAGGAACGAAGGTATACCGAGAAAGTAATTGGCAGTTAATTGTTAGACCCAGACCGAGAAGAAAACTGAACAGCGTCTAAGTTTTCGTCCGCCATTCATTTCCCGACAGTTATCCTATACTCGCGTTGGTTGAAGAGCGAAGTATGGCACAACGTATTTGCTTGAAGAGTGAATAAAGAATACAATTTTCAAGTATTCTGGAATTCGTTTTGCTTTTTTTTTTATGTGGAGTAGAACCATGGCTTATACAGTTTCAACCAAAACCTACAGACAACAATTATTATCTTAAAATGAAACAAGGTTTGGTTGCAGCCATGCTAGACGAACAATGGATCGATACTGCCACAATTCACTATCTTCCAAAAAACAAAAATAACAAATTGCTTTCTTTATAAAATTCATAACTGAATTTCTCATTATTTCAAATAAAAACTTTGCTCTGTTGACAGGGCTTTGAAAACACTGATTTTATTTCCAGCAGAGGAGTATTACCCCACCACGAAAAAATGTAGCGTTCTAGATATGATATTAAACCATCTGATAATGAAGTTCTATTGCTGGATATCTGGGAAGCGTGAAGTTCCCCTTTGTTGTCATTACTCCAAGGTCGACTCTCATCAGGACTGGTAATACCTGTTAGGTTCCCATTTAGGATCAATTAGGACAGTGTTCAAAAAGAAAAAAAAACTCTAAAGAAACAATCTCACCAAAAATGAATATAAACTTAGAATTTGAACTTAACTCTATGTCAAATGTCTTTTGTTTGTACTCGTAGTTATGAGTGTGTTGGAGTATGGTTGTGTTTACAAGTTGAATTGCCGTTAAAATCAATCAATCGATTAATAAAACAATCAAATGGTTTCATTTAAATTTCTGAGTAATTTAATCAAAGTATTTGGAAATATTTTTCTTTGTTTAATTTTTATGATGGTCACTTGGTACATCAAAGCAAGTAAGATATATTATATCTTATTTGCATTTTTAAAATATCTAAATTTTATTTTAAAAAATCTAAATTTCCCTTTTCAAGTGTTATTTATGTAATTAATAAACTACACGCTCTATTCCCTTAATAATGGATTTTTTTAATTATAATAATTTTTCTAAGTGAATTTCTTTTAAGAAATTAAAAATACATTTTAGTGCTAAACACAAATAACACGCATTTTGAAAGTTCATTGGCTGTAAAAGAAAAAAAATTGTTGAGTGTTGGTTGCAGTTTTAATTCATCTCCCTGTTTTGTTTTGTTTTTGTTTTTTTTGTTTTGTTTTTTTTTTATTTGCTTTGTTTTTGTTTTTTTAGTTATTTTCTTTTTGGTGGGCAACGTTGGGTACATTTGCTAGTTATTAAAAGAGACCAAATGGTTGCACGAAAGAGATTTTAAGAAATAAGCAAACAAAGTAGTTAGACACATTTTATGTGTACTATTCAGACCATTGAATTTCCAACCGATATATTTCAGAAAGCAAAAATGACTAGTTTTTCTCTCTTTTCATATACCTTAGCTAATCGTTTTTATTTTTAACTTTTGGTGCGTAGAATCGCCACCCACTGCCACCGGGCCATGAACATCAAACATTCTATCAATGTCTATCCACTACAAGTCTTTAATCTCTCTGCTTTCATCTGAAATGAATTGTCGCAATGCTGTCTGGCATCTGCTTCCGAAATTTGAAAATAAAATTGCAATAAAAACAAAAGCCGAATATTTTTGGTCGTTGTGACTCTTACATAGAGTTTTTAAGAAGACTCGAAATGGCTAATGACATTTACTTGATTGTATTTGTGGCTGTTATTATCGTAAGAGTAATGGCCACGTAGATTTAATTCGTTTGAAATGCTAATGCATCGTAGATATACTTAACGTCTTTTCTTTCGTTACTCTCTTAATGTTAATAAAAGGAAAACACTCTTCTTTTATAAAGTCTTGAACATTATCGATGACTGAATTAGCTCTTAATTAAGTCTTCTTTTAGAGCTCATTTTCCAGCCAATAACTGAAATTTAACCGCAAAAAAATATAAAAAGACAATCCTTAGAATGAACAATCGATTTAAAGAACATATGTAGACACCATTTGAATCTAATTAATCCTATAAAAAATCAACCCACAAAATTCAATGTTAAAACAAACCAATATATAAATTGATATATATATTTACCGATGGTAAATAATATTGCAACACTTGAATGTACTTCATCATATGAGTAATATAGTTCATCGTACAAGTAATTTAGGTAGTATGGACTCTTACACATGAACACACCAGTGTTGGCCGACCACCAAAAACTGAAGTTCACCAGCTTTGTACGGACAATTGACACTGTCCAGAGAACTTGCTAAAAGCGCTGACCAATAGAGTGAGATGGCAAACGAGAATTCGTGCTGATAATAATGATGATAGAATGCATTCTACTCTGTCAAGGGCAAAATATGGCTCAACATTACTTAATCTCCCATTCACATACTCAATTCCGTTCAAAACCGGCATCGCTCTTCTAGTTGTTGAATTTTAATTTCCCTCCAAATATATCCTTTCTACTTCTCATTGAAGCTATGGAATTAACCTACTTAGAGATTTTTTCCTTAATTTTCTTTGTATAGAGCAGTAAATGAATTAATAACAGATACGATAATACAAAATAATTGCATTTAATAGATGAAAATTTCGTCCCTCCTAAAATACACCTTACACAAACTATTAAACTTACGTGCATTCCCTTCTTGACAAATTCGAAAACATTTTTGTAATTGCTTTAGTAATTACAGTTTGAAATTGATGAAAAATTACAGAGTGTAGGAACTCTGATAATAAAGTCAAAATGTGAAAAAAAAAATGTAAATATGCTTGCAGAAATAACGTGCGTTCATTATAAGAATAATGAAAGGACATTTTGTTAAACAAATTTTTTCCTACAAGATCTTTGAAAGGATTACTCCATGGGTTTTCACACTTTATCCGATGCATACTGAATTTGAATGCACGCACGCACGCACGCACACACACACACACACACACATATATATATATATATATATATATATATATATATATATATTGTAACAGTGTTAGTTGTCTCTATCTCGCTTCGTAGGTTTGTAGCAAACCAAATGGGATAGAATTTGGTGAGTGCTCAATATCTGTGATAAAGCCATTATATAATAATAATAATTTATTATTTGTTAGTTTTATATATATTTGATAGCATGGAAGCATGTCTGTGTCTGTGACCTTTGGTTTCTTTAAATTTTATAACCGACAATCATCAGGCCGAGAACGAAAGATAATAAAGAAATGGAAAGAAATTTAAAATACAGTCAAAAGAACGTTAGAATTGTGTAGAACTCTTCATGTGTGTGCGTTTATGTGGATGTTTGTATCTGTTGTATTTGCATATTATTGTGTGAGTATGTATAAGTGATGATTTGTATATGAGTATATGGAGATACATGCGCCGTGTGATAAATTTGAGCTTGTGTCCTGGATGTATGAGACGTGATGTGGAGCCTAAGTCGCGACAGATTGACCGAGAAAAAAAAATTGTTTCTTTTGTATATAATATGTGTGTATGTGTGTGTGTGTGGTGATTATTTTAACTAAGGAATGAAATATTATCATTGCATTTCGAAGAAAACAAAGTTTGGATCTGTTAGTATATAGGGCGAGTGTAGTATAATAGGGTCAGAATCTTAATAAATATTATGGTGATGTGATATGTTATATTGTTATATACTATGGAGTATTATACAATATTGGTATTTTACTCAGGAATATTATTTAAGTTAGATTGCTATAATAATTTGTATTATTGTGATGTATTAATGATATACTGCGTATACATCATTGATATCCATAATTGTATGTACGTAAGGATTATACTGAATATATTGTGTTAAGACGTTGCAATAATTGTTTGTATTAGCTACGTCGTTTGTGTGTGTGTGTGTGTGTGTGTGTGTGTGTGTGTGTGTGTGTGTGTGTGTGTGGTGATTATTTCAACTAACAAGCAAATTATCATCACTGCATGATTAAAGAAATGAATATATGATTTTACATGTAAGCATGATAGTTCTAGAACGTAAGGGTAATAGGTGAGTAATTGTGTTGGGTTAAAATAATTTTTTATTCGCTATCTACGTTGTGTTAATGTCATGTTACGTGTACGCTACAGTAATACATGATATGTTGTGCGTGTGGGATATGTTAAATATACTGTGTGGAAAAAGTATCTAAAACTCATGAAAACATGGCTAACGTAACGTCAACAGGTTATGGAAAGGCATGAAGATGGATATAAACATTTAATGGAGAAAGGTGGTACTTAAAGTGCGTCGGGTGTGTTGTTTGATGGAAGAAAGTCGTACTTACGGTGCGTCGGGTGTGTTGTGGGGTCATTTGTGGGGAGATCTTTTTTTAGCGGAAGTGGTATAGGTATGATGGATGGGTTACTTATATGAGTTGAAATGTGAGAGTAGATGTTTGTTCTCATGTCTACATTTGGAAAGAATTTTTGATTCTTTATGTAGCAGAGTGTTTTGAGATAAGTGAGTGATAAGTGCTAGTTGTTCGTGGAGGCAAAGAAGGCATTTTTAAGTCTTGTCGGCGGGTGCTAGTTTTAGTATTTCCAAAGTGATTGTGGGTCAGATGGTCGCGTCTTTTAGGTGCTATATGTTTTTGAATAAAGAAGTGTTAGTTTAGTAATTTCTGTTGGTGAATGAAAGTTTGTGGTTATATAAACTTTGTTTTATGGTACCCTCCGTTTCACCTATGTATTGCTTGGCTGAGCAGTTGGCTCTGTACACAAGATTTTTCTGTAGGCCTTTTCTTTGTAGAGGACATGTTTCTTTATCCCTACAGTTGTATTGTTTGTTGGAGTGCGTGGTGCTGTAGAAGAATTCCATCCTTTTGTTGTGGCTTTTTATGATTTGAGACATGTTACATGTGCAACTGTAGCTGACCATTATATTGTTTCTGTTGAAGATTTTCGCGATTGGAGAAGTGTTTGCTTATTAGATTTTGGAAGTGGCTACCAATGTTTGATATTACACATTCATTGTAAGGCGCGGGCACACACACACACACACACACACACGCACATAAAAAGTTGTACACTATTCTAACGTTCTTTTGACTGTATTTTTCGATTATTTTCGATTATTTTATTGCTTCGTTATCTATCGTTCTCTGCTTGATAATAGTCGCTTATAAAACGTTTATAAAATGTCATGAAACCTGTTGTCGCCGACGAGTTTTCATGCTATTAAAAAAATTTTAAAAATAATATATATATATATATATATATATATATGCTAAAGATTATGGAGATTTATTCCTATATAAAATACAATACAAATTTATCCAAAAATCTATACACACTCATACACACACACACGCGCACCACACACACACACACACACACACACACACACACACACATATATATATATATATATATATATATATATATATATATATATATATATATGATACTATACACATTTTTACATTTGATTATAGTTGCAAGCTCAAACGCGCATACTCACACTCACACACATTCCTGCATATATATATATATATATATATATATATATATATATATATATATATATATGTGTGTGTGTGTGTGTGTGTGTGTGTGTGTGTGTGTGTGTGTGTCTGTCTGTCTGTCTGTGTGTCTGTGTATGTGTAATTCTCCGTACTTCCACTTACGTATTTTTCAATATATAGGCAATATCATTCATATATGCATATATATACGTAATTAGTTGTATGTATTTGTGCTTCCAGGAAAACTCTTTTTAGTCTATTGAGTAAAATACATATTGTAAATGCACACAGCTAATTCTAATTAAAATGTTTCTCGTTAAATCCAAAGCAAATCCTCTTCAAATAATGAATAGTATCTTTGTTACTTTCGCGGATTTTTTTATTTTAATTCAATTCTTTTTTGTTTAATCGTATACTGAAAACTCACTTCCAAGATGTTTGTAGTCTTTTGTTCAAAATTTACGAATTACCAGCAAACAATGAACCACAAAAGAATTGAATCATATCTCAGATATTTGATCGTCATTATATAATAAAAAACAACCCCCCTCCAAACTAGAAGATCAGATCTAATTGTTATATAACGAGGTAAACTTTTACCTAAGGCTGAATATTAAGAAAAATGAAAAGTGTCAAATACATAGACTAAAGCGGTGGGACAGTGTGCAATGGTTATTGAGGAAAACTTGGAAAATATTTGATGTGTTTTCGACTCTCACAAAGTCCTTTATAATTTAGGATTCATGCCACTAGTAAAGTACTAAGCTCATCAAATATCTATCAATCTATGTATATTTCTCACTATATATATACTAGGAAAGAGAGTTAAACGCATCTAGATTCTGACGAAAAAATATCATAAACAATTTCTTTTAAAAGTTATAATAATTTGAGATTTCATGCTGCTACAGGAAGCCAAGGAAACTTATAAAAATATCTGTCACACACACACATACACACACACACACACACACACACATATATATATATATATATATATATATATATTACCTCGGAGCACGGAGTGAAATTTACAGAATGAGAACTAAACAAAAAACGAATGAGGAACATGCGAGAGTCAATAATACGAATAATAGTTGTTAGCCCTGAAACGGTCTCGAAAGGCTTGGAAAGGGGTTTGGAACAATAGAAAATCAAAGAAAGGATCCGGAAAAACTACACTTCACAACTATTGAGATCGGTCAGAATACTCAGAAGATCCTGGACTCCTGTGGAGACTTGCTGTCACTAAGACTCCAGGGAAAAACTATCAGCAAACAGAAGAAGAAGAAGAAGAAGAAGAAGAAGAAGAAGAAGAAGAAGAAGAAGAAGAATTGGGAAACTCTCGAATGCAACATGAGTATGTTTATAACATTATAAAAACACCAAACATCAGAATTCCTCCACACTATGCAGTAATACAGATATGCAACTGACCGTTCAAAAATGAAAAAAAGGAGTCTTTGACTTCTGTGCTTTGAATAAAAATAACGATTAGTTTAGAAGATTGTTTTTTATGTCTATCTAACTAAACTAGTTCAAATGCATGCGGTAGATCTTATTTATCTATAGAAAGAAAAAAATTGCGGAACATTATCTGTGATTAAAATGAAAATACGATTCTCTTAATTTAAAGTCTTGTGTTTCAGGTGAATTATTCAAAAGCATATTAAAAGGATTTTTTAAAATTCTCTTTCAAAGTCTGCCAAAATAAACTACACATCAAAAATAAAAAATCTAAACAAAACTCAACTTTGGACCCGAACAGGTTTAGGTGTCATAATCGGCAACTTGATAGCCAACACAGGGGATCTGTTTGGCCTCCTGCCAATGTTGACTGCTCTTATTTTAGGTGCACAAACGACGCATACTCAAATCGATGACTACAATGCAGAAAGTTAACCAGAGAAGATAACAACCAGGAATTTCACTGTTATTTTAGGAGTAACCCTACACAAAGAGGATTTAGAAAAAGAATTATTGAGATTAACTAGAATTATTGAGTTAACAAGATTTAAGACAAAGGCTCGCAGACCAGGTAAGGACAATAACTAAGAAAGTCTGGTTTTCAAAGGAACAATAGAATAAGAAAACTAATGACCATTCATAAGGCATTACTTTCCAGACTTGAGACAGACAGTCTCTGTATTTCAAGAAAAGAAGGAGGAAGAGGACTCGCTAGCATTCCAGATAGCGTTGATGCATCGATACAACGAATCGAAGACTACATACACTTGCGTGGAAGAAAACTGATTAGAGCCATCAAAAACAATACAGAAAACACAATCATCAACAGAACAACAATAACTAGAAAACAAAAATGGGATGAAAAACAACTCTATGATCACTTCAAACGACAAACAAATGAAATCTTACTCGAGAAAACGTGGACATTGCTAAGAAACAGAAACCTTAAAGAGAAACAGGATCTCCACTGATAGCTGAACAAGACAAGACCATAACAACGAACTTTATCAAAGCAAGAATACATAAGACACAGTTAAATAGGTAAGGTAGGTTATGTGATGATAGAGACGAAACTAAAAATGCATCATATGTGAATGCAACAAATTAGCCCAAAATGAGTAGACTCGACTGGGTGGGAAAGACGATTCACCTGAACTTGTGCAAGAAATTTAAATTTCACCATACGAACAAATGGTATATAGACAACCCATAATCCCTCCTGGGGAATGAGACGCACAAAATTATCTGGCATTTATAGATGCAAACGAAAAACCGAATCTCGGCCTGTCAACCTGACCTAGTGATAGTCAACTAAAAACAGAACTTCCTGAATAGAGGACTTTGCCATCCAGCTGATCACAGGGTAAAGCTGAGAGAAAGTGAAATGAAAGATAAGTACCTAGACTTTGTTACTGTACTGAAAAAAACTATAGAACATGAAAGTGACGGCGATACCAATTGGAGTTGGTGCGCTCGTTACAATCAACAAAGGATTGATAATGGAGTACTTGGAAAAAAGAGGACTAGTAGGGGTCATACAAACGACAGCATTATTAATATCGGCGAGAATACTGAAAATAGTTTTGGAGACTAGGGGAGATTTGGGGAGACTTGCTTTCACTCAAATTCCTGGGGAAGATCTTCGCTTAACGCTGGTAGGAAAAACTGTCAAACAAATTATGATAATAATAGTTATGATAATGAAAATAATTACAAAAAAGTAACAAATGAGTGTCCTATCACCTCAAAGTACCAAAGATGACTGGTCCTCGAACTTGAATATGGACTTAAGATGATTTAAAGTTTATCTATTTCAAAGATGTAATTATCCACTTTTTGTGGTCCACTGTAGTATACTCTTTGGAGGAATATTTGGTCATATCTGTGACAGGAGCATTAATGATAATTAACCCCAAGGTCTGGTACAACCACATTATACTAGTCATTAAAAATGGCAAATTCATATCCAAATCAACGAGAGATTCAGATTATAGATCTGAGTGTCATGATCGGAAGTTGCTCTCTTGATAAACAACATGGGTAACCTGTTAGGCATCCTGTGAATGTTAGCTGTTCTAATTTCAGGTTCACAAACAACAACCAACGCAAACGAGAGACACCCACGAAAAATGGACCAAAGAAAACTAGAAAAATGTACTTGACTATGATTTGAAGAGCAATCCGTTACAAAGAGGGTTCAGAAAAAGAATATTAGAAATTTGAATATATTCCGCAACGTGTGACACAAGTCATATGCTTGCAGCACAAGCTCAAATGATATTATAGAAAGGTTGGTTTTCTGAACTCCATATACTAGAAATATGTTGAAAAATAAACAGTGAAGAATAACAGCAAGTTTCAACTTTATCAACAACAAAAAAAAAATTAATTAAATAAAATAAACACACTAAATTCTGAAAAGTAAGAGCCTTCCTTACCGATTTTAAAAGGGAATTTCTGTTAACCTGACTCAAACTCCAGAACCACAAAAGAAATATTAACGCAAGATAAAATGAATGTAGAATTAATAACGTAAATCAAAACGGAAACCAAGACTGGAAAAAGTTAATTTAGAAGACCAAATGCTAAACAAATTATTACCAAATATCTTCCGGGCATCCCTGAACTGAACGAGCTAATCAATGCCTGAGCGAAACAAGACTTTGATAAAATCGATGTTCCCTTTGAGAACCCGATCAAAAATACAAATATCTTGATTGAAAGTAAGGCTAGAAGGACTGGCAAAAACAAATTACCAGCAGAACTGCAAAAGAAAGTAAAACACGAAGGGATATGTTTGGATGAATAGACTAGAACGAAACAGTAGACAAGCTTGACAATGCGACTTGAAGAGATTAACCAAGTTTTTTGGCGTAGGAAGGATGATTAAATTATACCGAGATAGGGTAAAAATAAAACGAAATTGGATATTACAAAATACTAAAAGAAAATTCAACAAGTAGTTAGGGAATACATGTGTACAAACCAACAATCGTATGTAAAGGAAGCAAAACAATTTTGGAGTAAAATTTGGGAACTGAAAGAATATAAAAAAGACCAAATGATTAAATAACATGAAAACATAAGTGCAAATACTTACTGAAAGCTATGAGACAAACATATTCCTGGAATGATCAAAAGCAACATTCAAAAACTAAAACAAAGGACAAAGATAACAATCCAACAAATATCAAAAAGAACACTCAGAATATATTAAAGACCAAATCGATAAAATCACAAAATAGACAACCACAATTAGCATGGCAGACAGTAAATGAAGTGAGCAAAAGGAAGAGCACCTCGAGAGCAAAACTAAAAGTTGACTGCCAAAAAGAATGAATTCAGACATGGAAAGAGTAATTCAAGAATCTTCTTGAAACAGGTCTGAAATTACTGAGAAACCTACCCCAATTATTAATTGTGAACCTAACATTAAATTAAGACGGTTTACGGAGGAAGAAATTGACGAAGTATTGAAAGAAATTGAAAGTAGAAAAGCTGTGCGAAGTACCGGCAGAAGTTTGGAAGACAAGATATTTTGAGGACATATTTCTCCATTTATGCAACGCAGTCTAAAAACGAAACACAATAGAAAAATTGATGAAAAGTTGGATCTTCTCCTTCTCCAAGCCAAATAAGCTTTGAATCACCACAGACTATCCCTGATTTGAAAAACTCTCTAGACGTAAAATAATAATGATAATGTTTATTAATTTCATAAAAAGCGAAAGGAGTAAATAAGCACATAAAGAGAATAAGACTAATATAACTAGAGACGATTGGGTGGGGAAACTGATCACCGGGAATTGTGCAAGCAGTCTAAATTTGATAATACAAACAAGTAGAATATGCCCAATCCAGCATTCGTCCGAGAAAATATGTCGTACAAAATTCTCTGAGATTATGAGATCCAAACGGATCAACTAATCTCAGTCTGACGACCAGACTTAGAGATAGTCAATAAAATGAGAAAAAAAAAGAGCCTGCCTTATAGCCGACTTTGTCGTTCCGGTTACCCCCAGGCTAATATTGAAGGAAAGGGAATAGAGAGATAAGTACCTATACCTTGCCAGAAAGCTGAAAACACTATGGAACAAGAAAGTGAGGGTATTATCAGTCGTAATTGGCGCGCCTGGCACAGTCACCAGATGTTTGGTACAGTGATTGGAGGACTCGGAAATAAGAAGGGGAGTGTTGACCATCCAAACTACGTCATTATTAAGATCGGCCAGAATACTGAGAAGAGTCCTTGAAACTTGCGGAGACTTGCTGTCACTTAAACTCCGGGGGAAAATTATCGGTAAACTCTGGTATGAAAAATTCATAAAATAGTAAAATATTAATTCATGAAAGCAAAACAAAACTGATATGTCCTTTAATGGATATGGTCTTTCCAAAAGACCACAGATTTAAGGGGAAAGACAGTGAAAAACTTGATAAATATCTGGACGTTGCCAAATAACTTTTTTAAAAAATTGCCGACTGTGTTGGTGCCAATTATATTCACCGTTAATGGAAAGCTTGGAACTGTCTCAAAGATCTTTGCAAAACCTTTGAAAGAATTAGAAATCGGAGGTAGAATAAAAAATATCCAGGCAATAGTTTTATCAAATCAGTATCAATACCAAAATAAAAATATTTGATACGATATAGGTAAATTTGGCGACAGTAGTCAAGGGTGACTCGATGGATTCCTTTTTTATGAGCTACTACACCGAGATGTTGAGGAGAGATCTATTCTCTTCTGGATTGCTTCACTTTAACTCTTGATCTGTACCTTATAATGTTGAGTGTTAAGCCAGGAGGCATAGTACCATTTTTGAGTCTTTGATATGACTCAACTGGGGTTTAAACCTCGGTCTCCTGGGCCGTTGCCGAATACTCTACTCACAAGGCTACTGAGCTGGTGATATATTATAATTTTTTGCAAAATGATGTTTATTATTGACAAAAAGGTGCGATTCTGAAAAAGTAATAGCAATTATGATTAGAAAAATATTTACAGATATATTAAATTTCAATACTGAATAACCCAAAATGAGTTAAACAATTAAACAAAACCAAACATTTTATCTTTTTCAGTTTTATCTTTGGTTTCAACTCCGAAACAGAGTGATCCTGAAAGATCTACAAACAGTTTTTATCAGTTCAAAATGTTATGAGCCTTATGTTATGTAGCCCTTACGAATACCTCCCTATAGAAAGTGCCCTTCATTTTTATATGCACAGAATGTATTTTTAGGGTCTATGATTGCTGGTATTATTCAGAGTTTTCAGCTGAGGAATCCAAGTTAACGTATTCGTTTAGCAACTTTTCTAATATGAAATCTGAGTTTAACTGTTCGATCCTCTTGATCAATTCTGAATCGGAAAAGATTGAAAAATGCTTTCCACTTTTTAACAATTTAATCCAATTTTCTAATTCTAAGAATATTTTTCGAAAGACTAGCATCAAGAAAAAATTAATATAACTTACTTAGGTTACAATAAAAGCAGATTTTTCTAGCTCTATATCTCTAATTAAATGGAGGAGTCCTTATGGAGGAGTGGTTAACTTTCTGAACTACGACATCGATATAAACTAATTCGCACTCTAGTCATGCAATTGCGTCAATTTCGGAACCCTGTTTCTTCTCCAACTTTAGGTTAAGCAGTACCTCAACTGTTTTTCTCCTACATTAGATTTGACATTAAATAACTAACTTTGAATCAAAGGAAACAAATGAAACAAGAAAAAATATACTAAATCTACTTTACCAGTCAAATCCAAAAAAATAGAAGAAAATTATATTTTTATTCCACACTTAAAAAATAATGGAATACCAGCACACCTTAGGATTATAATCGTGAAAATACAATTTTGAGTTTTAATCAAGTTTTTCATCTTTTACAGTTAATATATTTATTACAGCCAAAATACAAGAACAACAATTGAAATATACTTTGATATTGCTCTGCATTTTCGTTCATTGAACACTGAAAATATTTTACTAAAAACGTTTTCAGTGTTAAGTTATGATTATACATATATTGTATTTCATATGTGTATATGGAAAATGGTATATTTTTTCCAGGAAATGGGAAATCCTACTTGATTTAAATGTTTTTTTTTCTCTTTAATCGGTTGCCGAAGACAAGGCTAAATAATCCAAAATGTTACATTCATAGTTGAGAGTGAAGAGGTTTCATACATTTTCACTCTATATACTGTCACGTAAACACAAACAACCTCTACAAGTTTATACACAGTTCAGCAAATAAACCTAGTAACTCAATTAGAATTAAAGATTTTTTTAAAAGAAATAAATGCATAGTACTTTAAGTCAAGTCACTATGAAAGCAGGTGTTCCCGTCAGATCACCGCAGAGTAAGCTGCCATTCATACTGTTCAGTAATTATATAAGTGATATGATGAGGACAGGAGTTATCCTAAGCCTGTGTGTAAGACCTAACAAAGCTAGGTAAAATCTTAGAAATATATGAACACAATTTCCCTGTAGGGAAATTACAGTCATCCTAAAGACTAACAAAAGAAGTTATTGCGTTAGAGACGAATGTTTCTTTCACTGAAATGAGGTGGAAAGTACAGATATGGGTCATGCTTTTAAATATCAGATAGAAGAGCTTCAAAAAAATAATGTTTCAAATATTAAACATAAAATTACTCCTAGCGAGGGTGATATAAAAATCTATAACGTTTCTCATAAAAAATATTGACTCACTGAAAGAGAACGATCAAATATTCTCCTGTCCTAAAATGTTTGAGAAAAACAACAAAGAATAAAAAGTCAGCTTCAAGATAGTTTTTTTATTTCCATTTTTCCATTAAGAAGTCTTAAACTGAGTGTAAAAAACAACGAAATAGTTGTTTGAATAAAAACCATCAAGAGGTAAGAAATAACTCGGATATCTATGTCCACAGAATGGAACGAATGTAATGTCCGATTTTACATTATATATTATAAATGAAAAAGAAAAATCCCTATTGAAGTATTTAATCATTAACATAACCTACATTGCTTCCTAGAACCTCATTCCATCTGTTAAAAAGTTTTAGATGTCACAATTGTAACCCTTTTTTATTTTGATGCAAAATATGAGAACAGCTCGTGTTCAACCACTTGTCACATCACCATAAAACAACTCAACTGATTCTGTAATCCCATGAATAAACGATAATCAGAAGAAGGAATGTCAGGAGAGTATGATGTATATCTTCACAACCGAGCTCTTCATAGAGATATTTTGTTAATTTATTCTGTGAAAGGATGGGCATTATTATGATGGTTGGTCGGTTGGTTGGTTGGATTTATGGCATATCAACCGTTGTACCTTATTTAACGCCAAATCTATTTGTAGGCAAATAGTTCTATTTCAAACAATTCAGTTTAGCATGAGTACACAGTTTAATTGTCAAAAACATTTCAATTTCAAGCTATTCAATTTATTCAAACAGTTCTTATTCAGCTTATTTAGTTTAGTATAAGAACAGAATTTTTAAATTAAACAATTCAGTTTCGTGTAAATACAGTTTTAATGTCAAAAACAGTTCCATTTCAAACAAATCAGTTTAGCATAAGTACTCAGTTTAAATGTAAGTTCCTAGTTTAATTGTCAAAAACATTTCTATTTCAAGTTATTCAATTTAGTCAAACAGTTCTAATTCAAAGAATTCAGTTTAGCAAAGTATGGAGTTTAGTTCTATTTAACCCATAGATAGGGCCCTATAAGCTGCTACCAATCCGGGCCAGAGTGGACCAGGGAGCGATGGTAAGAGGTAATCTGCATTCCCCAAATCTCCAGCATTACTGAAACCTCAACATTAGATTATTTAGTGTCATATCCAGGACACTCGTTTGTGGGGGGGTCTTACCCCTCTGCAGAGGTGCAGTCAATGTATTCTATTGCCCTAACCGACTGGGAAATACACAGAGTTAATGTCACAACAGTTTTATTTCAGATAATTCAGTTTAGCATAATTACACAGTTTAGATATCAAAACAGTTCTATTTCGAGCCATTCAGTTTAGCAGAATTACGCAGTTTAAATGACAAAATGGTTCTATTTTAAACAATTCAATTTACCATAAATACGCAGTTTAAATGGAAAAAGAACAATAAAGTCAAGAAACCATGGTTTAGTTTTATTTCACGCATACATAGGACCCATATCAGGTGCTACTACCCCGGGCCAGGGTGGACTTGGGAACGATGGCAATGAAGGGGTACTCCGCATACCCCAAAGCTCCAGCATTACTTGAACCTCACCATCAGATTGTTTATTGTCATATTTAGGACACTCATACTCCTCTGCAGAAAAGCTGTCGGTGTATTCTACAACCCCAGCCGACTGGGCCATATTATGACGGTGAATGACCCTGTTTCTTGTGACAGGATGGATGTAACTGTCGAAAGCTGTTTTCAAACGACGAAGTTGATTGCAATAGAGATTAGTGGTGATTAATGATTGTTTGAGAGTTCGTAATCTTAAATTCCTTGAATATTCTACCATACACTTAATATGGCATTCTTTAGATGACATAAACCGTTAGAATGCTGCGTAGTTCTCTTTTCTCGACAGATCCACTGACGACAGCGTATAACGATATTATTAAGGATCTACTCATGTTCACTGGTAACAGGCCTGTCTAAAAATGGCACCTGACAGCTACATGTAAATCAATGATACACAGGAGATAACAGAATCATTTGCATTGTGTTAGGTTGACATCAAGAGAAGAGGCTGAACGATAGTTGGTCTCAAATTCTGCATCAAAACCTATAGAATTTTACAAGTGTGGGTTCTATAAGCTAGTTGACACATGGAATGATTTTTGAGTAAACAATGGAGGATATGTTAATGATTGAATATTTCTATAGCATATTGTTTTTTTAATCTATAGAATATACAGGAAATTTCGACATGACATAGTTTTTTAACCTGATATAAACTATTTTTATTAATCTTGTCATATGTTTTTAAGTCTACTCTTTAAGAAAATGTTATATTCAACATTTTAAACTCTGACAATGAATGACATGTGTCGGAGCAGTATGTCTTTGAATTGTCTAGTCTTCCACACTTTGGGGGGAATCTCGTCAAGCCCTGCAGCTTTCCTATTTTTAATTTTTCTAAGAACCGAGTCGAGTTCTTCATTGGTGAACGGCCCTATTTTAATGTCCAATTGCTTACTGATAATTCTGGTGATCGGTTCCTGCGTAACGTTCGGAGGGTTAGTTAGTAGGTTTTCAAAATGCTGTTTCTACAGTTTTGAAGAAGCTAGACGGCAATTATACAAGAATGTTAAGAGCTATATTGATCAAGTCCTGGCAGCAACACCCCACAAGGCACCAACTATACGGTCACCGACCACCTATCACGAAAACTATCCAAGCTAGACGAACCAGACATGCCGGACACTGCTGGAGAAGCAAGGACGAGCTCGTAATTGATGTACTCCTGTGGACCCCCGCATATGGCCAATCAAAAGCAGGACGACCAGCTCGAACATACATACAGCAGCTATGTGATGATACGGGATGTAACCTTGAAGACCTGCCAGAGGCGATGAATGATAAGGAGACGTGGAGAGAGAGGGTCAGGGATATCCGTGCTAGTGGCACGACATGATGATGATGATGATGAATGACATTCTTAGAAACAGAAAAATATGGACCCAGAAGATAAGGAAAATAACTCCCTACTGACTCGATTATTTTAAATAAAGTCCGGTGTAACAGATTGTTTAATTGAAATGATAGTGTATGTGTGTATCTGCAGTTGGAAACAGCCAATAACTTTAGATATTATTTGTGGTTTATTTTATCTATCGCATAATGATTTCTTATCGTGTGTTTTTGTTTACTTTGTTTGTTCTGTCCATGAAAATATTCATCTTTACCGCAAAAACCTTTTTGGTTATTCATTTGGCGGTCTGCTATTTTCCTGAAACCAATGAACTAGAAAAAAAAAATTAATCATGTGGGATGTTCAAAAACTCAAATACTAGCATATGCTATTCTTTATCTTCATACAAATAAAACAATATGCATATGTTGCCAGAAGTACAACGCTACTTTTCAACGTAGTCATCGTTGAGATTGCTGTTATTGTTCTATCGATTCACGGGCGCATAAATGCCTTCTTCCAATTTTAGATCAACTGTTCTTCAGTCAATTGCTTTGGGATGACACATTTCATTCTCACAATATCTCATGAATGATTCAATGGACAGGTGACGTCGGAAGTCAAGTTCTACTGAAATATCACAAAGATGCGCTGTCTGTCATCTTGAATCAAAACTTCAAAACGCGCAATCTTGTCAACAACAAAAGAGAACATTTTGAAAGTTTGAATCAAAATAATAGATAGCGCGAAATCCGTGACGGGGATGAAGAAATTGATATTTGTTATTAAATTTTATACACTCAAGGGAAAAACTAGAATTGAATATAGGCAGTTATACGACTCCAAGCAAAATTTATGGAATAATTTCTGTAAGAAAATGTTCTCTTGTTCTGTGAACTTTTAAGCGGAAGTCTGTTAAACCATACTGAGTGAATTTGATGAAACTTTTTTACGATATACGAGTTGCTACATGAGGTGCCAAATGGTGAAAAGAATAAAGAAAAGAAAAACGATTCTCGATAAAAATGATTCCTGATTAAATGAATACGAGAAAATGAGGAAATTTTCGTCAAGATATTTGAAATGGAAATTAGAAAAAGAGATTTAGCAATCTATCTAAATCATCTGCATTTCTCCTTTGTATGATTGAATTTTAGCGTTCTACTTGAACTCCAGTTGCGTAAGGTTATGTTTGATATCTTTCAGTCTCAAGTCACATGAATATAATGCATCAAGAAAAACGAAACTGGAATCAGTATATTACAGAGAGTATTCTTAATCTCATTCCTTATACTTTTTTTGCGCCAATTTACAGCATTCACTAATTCTAAGATTGATCGTTTCGACTCTACCACCACGTTACCGACACTTGCTATTTTGTTGGCTTTAATCTATTTTTCTTCAACATAGTTTGTCCTTATGGCGTTGTTTTATGTGGCTGTTAGAAGAGATTTGGTTTCTCTCTGAACGTTTCCCTTTCAATCAATGTTTTCTTGTGGGAGATTTCGCTTTTTGTCGCTTGAAACATCCATAGAGTTGATTTTCTTCACGTTTTTGTTTCCTAGTTTTTGTTGTTCTGTTGATCCTTGTCGTTATTATGGTTTCTGGTTGCTGTAATCAGCCGTTCTTTGTTTTAAGTATGGTCTAAAGTCTCTTACAAGGAGGAAAACCCAGGTTTTTCTCTCTTTCATGAGATTTCTGCTTTATAATTTTGTTTCGAGTAGTTTTCTCATTTTCCTGAGGTATTCTTTTTTTTTCTTTCATCTTCGCTTGTTTGATAGTGTCTGCTTCCTATATTCTCAACTATTTGTAAGTTTCTTTTTTTTTCCAAGCGATCTGAGTTTTTCTTGATTTTGTACTTCTATTCCTTCATTTATCGTTTTCCGCTTTTCATTATTAGTATGGTACATTTTCCTATGCCAAATTCCATACGAACAGTTTGTATTATTATTAGTAGTAGAAGTAGTATTAGTATTATTATATAATAATAGTCAATGGAAACTATATCATCACTCGCTAACTGTTAATATTAAATAGACTTTAGTGGACTCATCAAACCATGTACATATTATTAGAATAAATAATTTTTACTTGAAGCCAATTTTTTAAATGATTAACATTAGTTAAAAAAAGAAAAAATAATGAATTTGTTACTAAATAACCTAACATCGTCTTAAATCAATAAACAAAATGAATGATCCTGCTTAATCAAATCTGTCAACATTTTATGATTTAATTTCTTTTAATAATCTTGGTTGGCTTTACGGCAAGTCAGCACTTGGTTGGGTCGTTTGATAGTGTTTTCTAGCTTATTAATCCTTGCATATAATTCTATGCCAATTCTGTTATATATATATATATATATATATATATATATATATATATATATATATATATTGTCGATTTTGGGTTCTATTCTGTTTTTGTTTTGTTTCATGGCTTCCGAAGAAATAGAACTACGACCTCACAAATATTAACCATCCGCAGAATCCTTGAAGGTGTACGGGCAAAGAACCTACAAGCGACATTAATATTTGTCGCCTTTACCAAGGCTTTCGACTCCATTCACAGAGGAAAGATGGAACAAATCCTACTAGCGTACGGCATACCTAAAGAAACCGTAGCGGCAATAACGATTCTCTATAGAAACACTAAAGTAAAAGTACGATCACCAGATGGAGACAGAATACTTCGACATAGTAGCAGGAGTACTACAAGGAGACACGCTGGCTCCGTATCTCTTTATCATTTGTCTAGTCTACGTACTTAGAACATCGATTGACAAAATCAAAGAGAATGGCTTCGAACTGACGAAGAAAAGAAGCAGAAGATACCCCGCAACAACAATTACCGACGCCGACTACGCCGATGACATAGCGATACTGGCAAATACACCTGACCAAGCCGAAACACTTCTGCATAGTTTGGAACGAGCAGCAGCAAGCATAGGCCTCCATGTTAATGCACATAAAACGGAATATATGTGCTATAACCAAACGGGGGACATCTCCACTCTAGAAGGAACCCCTCTTAAACTAGTAGACAAATTCACGTACCTAGGAAGCAGCGTCGAATCAACCGAAAAGGACATCGAAACGAGGTTAACGAAAGCATGGACAGCTATCAATAGGCTATCGACTATATGGAAATCAGACCTAACCGATAAAATGAAACGCAGTTTCTTCCAGGCAACGGTCACATCGATACTGTTATATGGATGCACTACATGGACGCTAACAAAACGGCTGGAGAAGAAACTAGATGGCAATTACACAAGAATGCTGCGTGCAATCCTCAACAAGTCCTGGCAGCAACACCCCACAAGACACCAACTGTACGGCCACCTGCCACCTATCACGAAAACTATTCAAGTTAGGCGAACCAGACATGCAGGACATTGCTGGAGAAGCAGAGATGAACTCATAAGAGATGTACTCTTATGGATCCCCACACACGGCCGCGCAAAAGCAGGACGACCAGCACGAACGTACATTCAGCAGCTATGTGAGGATACAGGTTGTTGTCCTGAAGACCTGCCTAGGGCGATGAACGATAGGGAGGAGTGGCGAAAGAGGGTCAGGGATATC
Organism: Sepioteuthis lessoniana; assembly: GCA_963585895.1. Taxonomy (NCBI): domain Eukaryota; kingdom Metazoa; phylum Mollusca; class Cephalopoda; order Myopsida; family Loliginidae; genus Sepioteuthis; species Sepioteuthis lessoniana. The sequence goes on along the minus strand of OY757906.1, from coordinate 41,847,188 downwards.
CGTGCTGCCAGCACGATATGATGATGATATATATATATATATATATATATATATATAATTATTAAGCAAATAGTTTAATTTGTTATTCATTTTTTATTATTTAAATAGGTAAATCTATATTTAAATGAGTTTGGACGTCATCATTTTTTGCCTAGTTAAAGAGTTTCAAATATTGCTATTTAACCTTGGTAATTTTTTTTTCAAATATTCTAACGTAGTACAGATCATTTACTCACAGATGCATGGTTTCAAATAATAAACCTTAATAAATAATTGAACATTTCTACTTGACCCATAGATGAGGCCCAAACTGGTACTACACTCTGAGAATAATGGCAATAAATTGGCACTCCATATGCCCTAGAGCTCCCATGCTTGAGCCTCGCGATCAGATGAAATTTAGTGTCATACCGAGAATACGGTTTCAAATATTGCTAACAATAATACTTCTGTTTGATTTTAACCAGTTGTTAGCCGACCGTTCCACTGTTTTAAGTAATTCTATCTTACACACAATTCTATTTAACATTAATCATTTGTTTGAACACAGTTAAATAGTTTCAAGAGAAGCGTCCTGAATGGTGTAATGGTTAACAAGCCAGACTTGCAAACCTTGAGCGAATTCGAGTTCATACGGATCCTGTACCACCTCTAATCAAAAAAGCAGTGTAAATTACAAAACAGTTTCACGTATAGCAATCCCAGCACAATTGACCCTCAACTACTGCCTTCTGACATTTTAAAGATAAAATAGGTTTGTGTTCTTGTTAGCCACTTGAGCACTTTGAGAAATACAGTCAGATCATTTGAATAGATGCTTGGGCCTGACATGACCAGTAGTAAGAAACGGATGTGAGTGTCACATGACCCATTGACTCTTCCCTTGCTTTATCACGGATTGCTCACTCACAGTAATCCCGTCCTGAAGCATAATGGATCACCACCTACAACCAGCAGTTAGCCTCCCTGCAGAGGTGCGGTCAAAGTATTCTGCTACTTCAGATTACAGGGAAGGATTCAGTACTTATTAGGTTTTTCAAACCCAATCTAAATTTTTTTTTTTTTTTTGGTGGGGAATATAAACAGTTTAACGATAATTATTATTTGCATACCATGATAACTTCAAGTTACTATTTCTAAAATAACTAGACGGACTATCCACTGTTTTACCCGGTAGAGACAAGAAAATCTCAACATAAGTATTGTAGGAAATGGTTATCGTTGCAGGAAATGGACACGGCGACTCGAGTTCAAATCCTGGACGAGAATGATTGCATTGCACATGGCACTAATACCCTTGGGAAAGGTATGAATCCAATTATTCTCCCTCCAGCTATGGGTAAATAGTAGGACAGGCTATGTTCTTCAGCCTTGGTGAAGCAACTAGTCTAGGAGAAGGAAAACGGTGAATTCAAACCTGTTAAACTTCGCTCAAAAATTGACCTTGTGTCATATCCTGACCGAACGGAGGGTTTGAAAATAGGGTAAATAGGATAAGTATAGTAGGAAATATATTATAACTTATATTATATTTCTTCTAAATCAATCAATCCATCTATTTTTCTTCTTATTTGTTAATTCTTACTTAAAAGTAAATCTCAAACTCAGAACGGCTGGGCAATATAATACACTAATTTCATCTTAGCAGAGGAATAAAAAAATTCCCCACCCCAATAAGTGTCGTGGTTGTGAGACTAAGTCATGTAATGGTAAGGCTCCAACACTGGAGCTTTGGGAATTGTGGGGTACTCCTTCGTTGCTATTACTCCCAGATTAACTCTGACTGGATGTTATATAACCTGTTAGATTCCCATCTCTGAGTCAAGTAGAACTATTCAATCATTTACAATATTTGAAAACTTCTAACTATGAGCCAAAAAATGATTAATATTACATTGAATTATTTGTATATGATACCAATACTTGAAAGCATTTAACTGTGAAGCAATAAAATCCTGCGTTAGAAACTTATACTTGAAACGATTTAACTGTATGAAAATAAAACTTGTGTTAGAAAGCAATACTTGTAATCATTTAACTGTTAACAAATAAGACTCTTGTTAGATAGCAATACTTGAAACGACTGGCGTGCAAATGAATGACCACTGGCTAGTTTCAAGTTGGCTAGCTACATACTATTCGTTCACATATCATGTATGTATCAATAGGATCTGGCATGAAAAAGCCGTAAAACAACTAGAAAAAAACAACCAGCAGTAAAATTTATATCGAAATAGATTTTAACCCTATTGTTTATTAGCAAAATGTCAATGAACAATAAACATATTTTCTCAAGCAAATCTTTTTATAAAAAATCTTCAAAATTAAAGAAAATGAAATGTAACAGTTTTCCACAAAAATCAAAAAGTAAATCTTTTCAAATCAAAATGTAAATGTTAATTCATTTTTCTCATTTTACGATTCAGGGCAGTTTTCGGCAAGAAGGGTCGTTGCTTTTTAAACGTTTTTAACAATATAAATTCTCAAAGGTCTCTTCTTCATAAGAATTTTTTCTCTTTTTTTTTTTTTTTTGAGTTCTGATGTTTTCGTTCTTGATTTCATTTTTTATGAGTTAAAGGCTAAAGAAATTATTCTAGTGGTTTTTATAGGATCTGAAGATTTTCAAAGTCATGATAGCCAAGATCTATCCATAACTCGGCCCCTAGCCGCCGAGTCGACTTGGAACCAATTTTCCTTCCATACAGAAGAAAATCTGAGAGTAATAGCAACAAATATATGACTCCACATTTCCCCATATCTCAGAAACTGGAAACCTATCACTGGATGATTGCCAGGATACTGTGACTGTCTTCTCTCCAAGACACATGCGATGGTGGTGGTGGGGGCATATTTCTCAAAAGTAACTACACGTGACCAAACATATTTTCAAACTTAATTATCGTTAGAAGCCTATTGAACTACAACTGACGTTATTTACCCCACATATAGAGATACATTCTTTCCGACCTTTCCCAAGGTCATTAGAGCCAAGTGACCCAAGTAGGGTTTCTTATTAGAGCATGTCAGCCCTTGTTAGGTTATTTCTTACCGATGTCAATTCTACTAAGACAATCTCTAAATACGCATGCTAGGAAAATCATGAACTGTGCAATACATGCAAAGAGGCGTGCGTAGAATAGCGGTTATCGCTGTCGGAAATGGACTCCACCAGTCAAGTTCAAATTCTGAATGAAGTGGTTTGTATTTGATATATTGTGGTCAGGTCATTGGGAGAATACATGAATAGGTCTATTCTTTTCACCAGCCAAAATATTAGGGTAGATTTGGATCTTTGGTCTTGGTAAGGTAACCAATTTAGGAGAAGAGAAAACTATGAATTAAAAACTCGATTAGTGCTAAAAATAAAAAATATACCAAAGTTGTTTGCCATTATTCTATTACCAGCTCATTTAAAGAGTGGTTTTGGTCCTACACAAGTCTTCATCTCAGAAAATAAATCAGCTGTGTAATTCATTTGCTAAGCTTAGGCTTGGTTAATAGTCGGCATCGAATCAACAGACGAACAGTTTGCAAAACCCATTATCTCGTCCATGATAAATTAGCGATTAATGATAGAATTTAATAAGTTCTGCTTAATTTGGAATACAAGTCTCAGATTGCTTATGTCAGCTACTGTTTCTAAGATACCATCCATTTGAATTCAAAGTAGACTCATCGCTCTTTAACGTCAGTGATCAAGTGGAAACCAGTGCTTCAGGTGGTCGACCTGTCTTTAGTACTTTAGTTGGTTGGTTGGTGTTTTATAACATATCAACATTCGTTGTTTATTTAATGCCAAATCTTATCTTGTTTTGTTTTGTAAATAATTTTTGCACATTTATGTTTTCAGCCGCTTCACGGTTTAAACGACTAATAAACAATACCTCACATGACAAAACTTGAACATGGCTAAGAAAAGAAAATTTTAAGAGAGAAACAGAATCTCTCATAATAGCAAAACAAGACAGCGCAATAAGAACCAATCATATCAAAGCCAGAATAGATAAGACTCAACAAAATGGCAAATGCAGGCTATGTGATCACAGAGATGAAACCATCAATTATGTAATAAGCGAATGCAGCAAATTAGAACAGCGGGAGTATAAGGCGAGACACGACTGGGTCGGTAAGGTGATTCACTGGGAAATGTGTAAGAAATTTAAATTCGACCATACTAACAAATGGTATATGCACAACCCAGCACCTGCCCTAGAAAATGACTCGCATAAACTCCTATGGTACTTTAACATACAAACGGATCACTTAATCCCGGCCAGGAGACCAGACTTAATAATAATCAACAAAAAAAAAGAGAACTTGCAAAATTGTCAACTTTGCTGTCCCGGCTGACCAGAAAATAAAACTGAAAGAATGTGCCATTTTTGAAGACACCCAGAAAAGAACTTCAGCAAATGGACCAAAGAACAAGAAAACTAGCGACTATCCATAAGGTATTACATCCCAGAGATGACGCTGAGAGACTATTTGTGGAAAAAAAAGCAAGGAGGAAGATGACTTGCGAGCACTGAAGACAGCGTTGACGCATCGATACAACGACTCGAAAAATGTAGGTTATGTGGTGATAAAAAACAAAATGAAAATTAGCACAGAAGGAGAATAAGACGAGGCATGACTGGGTAGGCAAGGTAATCTACTGTGAGATGTGCATGAAATTTAAATTTGACTATACGAACTAATGGTATATACACAACCCAACATCTGTGCTGGAGAATGTCGCACAAACTCCTCTGGGATCTTAAGTTACAAAAGGGTCATCTAATATCGTCCAGACTACCAGACTTTATAATAATAAAAAAAATAGGAAAATTGTGGACTTCGCTGTCCCGGTTGACATTTGAATAAAATTGAAAGAAAATGGCTTGTAGGTTCAGTACGTCGATCTTACAAGGGAATTGAAAAAAACTCTGGAACAAGAAAGCGACAATTATAACAATTGTTATTGGTGCTATTGGTACAGTCACCAACAGATTTTTAAAGGGACAGGAGGAGTTGAAGGTAAGAGAACGAGTGGAGACCATCCAAAGTACTACATTATTGAGATCAGCCAGAACACAGAGAAAAGTCCTGAAGACTTGAAGAGAATTGCTGTCACTCAAACTTCAGTGAAAGACCATCAGATAACGCTGATCAGAAAAACTCACATGAATTAAACAACAACAACAACAATAATGATAATAATAATGAAACTATGGAACGTGAAGATGATGTGGCAGCCAATTTGCTTGGAACAATCCTTATAAGCCTGGTTAAGGGACTGGAAGTCTTATCAATAAGAGTATGAGTAGAGATCAAGTCTACAACAGCAGTAAGATACTGAAAAGAGTCCTGGAAACTAGAGAAGACTGGGCCTAACTCTAACTCCAGTGAAAGACCAACAGCTATTGCTAGATTTTTAAAAAAATCACAAGGAATAATAATAATAATAATAATAATAATAATAATAATAATAATTATTATTATAATAATATGCGGTGACAGAGATGAAATCATCAATCACATAATAAGTGAATGTAGCAAATTAGAGCAGAAGGAATATAAGACTAGACACGACTGGGTCGGCAAAGTGTTCCACTGGGAGATGTGCAAGAAATTTAAATTTGACCATAGGAAAAAATGTTATATGCGCAACTCAGCACCTGTTCTAGAAAATAACACGCATAAACTCCTATGGGACTTTGACATACATACCCTCGTATCACCTAATCTCAGCCAGAAGATCAGACCTAATAATAGTCAAAAGAAAAAAGAGAATTTGCAAAATAGTCGATTTTGCTGTCCCGGCTGACCACAGAATAAAACTGAAAGAATGGGAAAAGAAGGATAAGTACCACGACCTTGATAGAGAATTGAAAAAAACTATGGAACATGCAGGTGACAATTATACCAATTATACCAATTGTAATTGGTGCATTTGGAACTAAAGGATTACTAAGGGGACTGGATGATTTGGAAGTCGGCGGACGAGTGGAGACCACCCAAACTACTACATTATTGAGAACGGCCAAAATACTGATAAGAGTCCTGAAGGCTTGAAGAGACTTGCTGTCACTCAAACTCAAGTGAAAGACCATCAGCTAAAGCTGATGTCAAAACTCTAATGTGTAAATAATAATAATAATAATAATAATCGAAAACAATTATAACTTCAGTTACCCATTCTAGATACTAATAGTCTACAGTTACATGGCTGCAATATCTTTATCAAATGTTACAAATTTGCAGGAATTTAAAAGGTGTAAAGTCAGTATTCCTATTTCATAATAAACATTTGTTTGTACGCAGTTATTTAACTTCAAGTATTCATTCAATACCAATTATTTGAAAGCAGTTCTATAATTTCAAGTATTTAAAAATAATTCTTAATAAACCATTATAGCTTCAAATAACTGTTTTTCATAAAAGATAATCCCGTCATGCAGTACCAGTTCAGGCAATTAGGATCAAATAGCATCCTAAAATTTAACAGTGGTGAAAGACATATTTCTTTCAATGCAATTGACCCTCGGTCGCCACCTTCACGCCCATCAAGCCCATATACATAGATATGTCGCTAAAAAGTTGACGTTAGAATTTCAATCATAACGAAACTAATCATAATTGATGCAAACATTAATATAACCATACTCTTAAGATAGATCATACGATCGAATAAATAATTTTATTAATTTTAGTAGACAATATTGTTAATAGATAAGACGGAAAAAATGAAAACTAAGACGTTGAATTTTTTATGATTATCGCATAGCATGACTAACTTATTCAACTTGATCGGATACAAAAAGATCATCTTTCCTAACGAAAACAAGTATGCACATAGAACATTAGTTATTTGCGATGGTTTAAAATTCTAAAACTAAAAATCCAGATGTTAAGAAACCATTCCTTTTGAACACCTGTGTGCACGTCTTCATTTAAACTTTAAGTTTTGAAATTAAAAAATAAACTGATTTAGTCTTGATTCATTTTTGATCATGCCTCGTATTAATTGATGCACAATGGTTTTAGATATCTTGTTTTATCCCTCAATAATCCAGATGGTCTTTTGACACATTTTGATGCGCATCTAATCTGTTTCCATCAATATTTTTAAAAAAATATTACATTTTCTGCTTTATCTTAAGACGATTGTTTAGTGAAGGTGTTATCAATTTATTTATTTAAGTATTCATCTCTGACGTTTATGTCAGTTCTGCAAACGTCGACAAGTGTTAATCCCCCCAAAGTTGGCAGTATTTTCCATTTGGGTGTATAATAGAAATTATCAAGAATTATTAGCATCTTTCGGCAGAAGAAAAAATCATTAGTACAGTTTAGGTATGAATTTATTGATTGATTTTAATGTATTGACCGCCTGTCAAGGGTTATTTTATGCCTAGATGTATACGTTTTAAACAAATCTATTTGACCTACATATGTGACCCTAACAGGTACTACCATTCAAGGTCAAAGTGGACCTGGGAGTAATTACGATGAAGTGGTAGTGCACACCTCTCAGATCTCCAGAACTACAGTCTCAGTCTCAGATGCAGTTTCGAGTCAGACTGAGGAATACCCTGTGTAGGGGATAGAATCAGCGTATTCTAAGCCTCGCTGACTTAAATCTTAGAATACATTTGTCACAAAGGATTTATGTTGATAATCCGAAGAGTGTTTTCAATGATGACAAACGCCGGTGCGCTTCAAGATGAACGCAGTTCTAGAATTGTTATTCAATGTAAATAAACGCCGACGAAAGAACACGAGTTTTTGTCTGTGCCTTGAGGACTCGATGTAATTTTCTCTTTTGATCTTTCAAAACAATTTCATCATCATCATCATCATCATCGCCATTATTATTATTATTATTATTATTATTATTGCTGTTGTTGTTGTTATCAGTTGTAGTTGTACAGATTTTGTTCGATCGCATAAACTTCGCATTTGCTTTCATGACGTTGCTGCCACAATACTTTCCTTCATCCATTATTTAATATTCATCAGGTGTATGCATTTATATAACACCTAAGCCATAGACAAGATCTGACACAAGGTTAATTTTTGTAAGCTGCGCTAAACTGATTTGAAATGAGAGTTTTACTTCTCTTGGATTGGTTTCCAATCCAAGTCTCCAGAAAAAAAGCAAGCTCTGCTAGGTGAGATAGAGAACTGATGAATACATGCCTTAATAAAAAAGCATTATTAAGAAAAGGAAGACATGCTGTTTCCTCCAAAATTAGAACTTGCGTCACTGTCTCTACTTCCTTCGAAACCGTTACGCAAATAGCGCCTCGTCAGATGTATAAACATAAAGAAACACATTTCTTCAGAGAAATTCGGAAGAAAATTGCTCAAAAAGATTACAGAATATTAGTAATAAAGCTGTTGCAAAACAAGAGAAAAAATTTAAAAATGGCAGATAATATCTTAAGGGAGACTTGTACTCATTAGCCCCACTGGGATTACATCTGGATTATTAGCTAGGATCACCGTTGAAGAATTAGAAAAATAAATAGAAAAAGGCGTAAGGCGTAATTTAACAGCCTTTTGATCACCTGATTTAAAGTCTGCGTTGGCAGCAGCACCCCACAAGACACCAACTGTACGGCCACCTGCCCCCTATCACGAAAACTATTCAAGTTAGACGAACCAGACATGCAGGACACTGCTGGAGAAGCAGAGATGAACTCATAAGAGATGTACTCTTATGGATCCCCACACATGGCCGCGCTAAAGCAGGACGACCAGCTCGAACGTACATTCAGCAGCTATGTGAGGATACAGGCTGTTGTCCTGAAGACCTACCTAGGGCGATGAACGATAGGGAGGAGTGGCGAGAGAGGGTCAGGGATATCCGTGCTACCAGCGCGATATGATGATGATGATGAAAGTCTGCGTAGGTAAGGGTTCTATACCGTGTTGTTTTTCGTCGCGTATCAAAGTGATGGAGAAATGTGTATATATTGGAATTTTCTGAGTAGATAGGTAGGGGTAATGTTTTCGTCTATGTTTTTAGCTATTCTGGATTAATTCTATGTCGATATTAACAACGATGCTTTTATCTAGTTTTAATTTTTCCTCAAATTTACAATTCTTCTTATCTTACCACAAGTTACTTCACGTCTCAATTGATCTGTCAATTCATAATTCTTAGATTTATCTTCTTGTCTTACAGGATATGTAATTCTATGGCACGGTCCACTTTTTCATTTTCTTTGAATTCCGCTTTGAATTCTTCTGGTTTAGCGATATACACCGTGAGATAATTTTTGCCTTTGTTTAAAATGCAGTCGGAAATAATATCCCCAAATGATATAATTCCATCACGATAACATCCCTACAAAATTAAAGCTGTCAGTAGCAATCGATGTGTTTAGCGAAACAAATCCGATTCCTGTGTATTTTTTTTAAAATTCTTATTGTGTTGTAATGGACAAGCATCTGATTTAATGTTAGTGTGTTTCATCCCACAGAAAGTTCACCTTACATGGGGCAGTGACAGGAGTGGATCAGCTCCGTCAGCTTTCCTCTTTTGGGACACCTCAGACGTCAAGCAAAAAAAAAAGAAAAACTGTTGCGAACTCTTTAAGATTATGCGGTTTAGAGATTAGCTCGGTTGTCAATGATGTACAGAAAAGTATCAAATATTTATATGGATAATACGTTCAGAGAAATTTAGTCGGCCCAAGTGTCAAAAAATCGAATCAGTGAGTCAAATTCAAACTTACTTCACGTTAATGCCAATGGGAAAGCCACTTATCCATCTTTGTGTCCTCTCAAAAGCAAACAAACAAACAGAAGGAAATTGCATTTTTTTTTAAATGATGATTATGATATGAACTATATATATATATATATATATATATATATATATATATATATATATATATATATATATACCGTAACAAGTAAGCAGTCTAACAGAATAATTCAAAGGGCGTGCTCAATATACGGTTGGTTAATATATGTAAACATAAAGAAACCTCTGAAGAGCAAAATATCATTAAGAACAAGAAAATTAATAAGTATTCTCCATTATAAATCTTGAGAGATTCATTGGATGAATTTGAACGGAAATTTGTTTGTTTTTGACCGTTAACCTCGGGGAGTATATTTCATCTTACGTAAGGTTCAATAAGTTGTAATATATATATATATATATATATATATATATATATATATATATATATATATATATATATATAAAGCGGCTTAGAAAATCTTCCACTGCTCAATAGATAATTCAATTAAATCTCCTCTGCTACCCGTCCTTCGGTATTAACCTTTTTTTTTCCTTATTAATGAACACATATCAAAGTTTTTAATAGAATTTCATTTAAAAGTTTGAATTTAAATTTATTTTATCTTTTAATAATTTTCTAATTTTTAATATCTAACTTTATATGGGTGTAGAAGTATAGCTTATTTAAAATGTCATTCAACAATGTTTTAATTTATTTATTTTAAATTATATATATGAAAATGGTCATTCAAAAGGTTCTAACCAGATTTTAGGTTTGTCGCCCAGTTCCCAGTGTGTGTGTGTGTGTGTGTGTGTGTGTGTGTGTGTGTGTGTGAGTGTCGTTGCATGCATTCACTTCGTATTCGATACGTTTATGAGAAATGAAATTGCTTTTCCCAGAAAATCTGACGCTGGTTAACTTGAGATTTTTTCCTTGGTTGGTTGTCTTACACCAAAACTAAAGAATCTAATATATTCTATTTATATGTGATGGATAAGTTAATTAATGCATATCCCCAAGTTTGATATTCCAAATGAACCCAAATATTCCCGGTCAGAATTAGAATTCTATTTTCTGTGTGGACAAACATTAAACTAAACACATCTCCATTTTATATGTAATTTTATTATTTTCTGATGATTATATGTTAGTAGGTAATATATCAACCATATATGCAAATGGGTCATTATCTGATTATTACGTATAATTAGATAATTTTCTCATCATTACCTGTAAGGAGATCATTATCATTAGTGTTTTGGTATATATATATATATATATATATATATATATATATATATATATATATATATATATATATATATATATATATATATATATATATATATATATATATATATATATATATATACCTTTGTGTATGTGCATGTATGTGTGTAGTTTACTAATACTTTACGTTTTGCGAGTTTTCCTCACTAGCATTAGCTGGTGGGCTTTTCTAGGAGTCCGAGTGACGTCAAGTCTTCTTATGTCTCAGTATTATGGGCGAGTTTAACAAGGCTTTAATATGAATGGTCTCGATACTTCTTCAGATTTCCAACGTTCCCACCCACTTTCCCAATCTCTTGGGATCGTTCCAAGAGCACCAACTACAATTGGTATCACAATCACCAGCAAATTCCATATTTCTTTTTTGTTGTTTTTTTTTGTTTGTTTGTTTTATTTCTCTGGCAAGGTTCAAGTATTAGTCTATCTCAAATTTTTTTTTTTTATTTTCTTTTATTTTCTCTCTGTGGTCCGCTGGAAATGTAAGATGGACTAGATGACAAATCCTGTTGTATTTTTTTTCACAACGTGTGGTCTTCTAGCCGATATTCTGTTATCCGTTTTCATCTCAAAAACCCAGAGATTTTTATTCGTCTCATTTTCTAGGAACGATTCGAGTTTGTGCATATACCATTTGGTGTTGAGGCCAAATATTAATCTTTTGCACAGTTCACAGTGGATCAACTTTCCCACCCTGTTGTACCGAGTTGTTTGCTCCTTTTGAGCTAATTTGCTGCATTAATTATGCGATTAATCTTTTCATTTCTTTCTCCGCATACCCTACACTTGCGTTTTATCGATTTTCGCTGAAACATAATTGCCCGTGGTGTAATGGTTATCGTCGCAGGATGTGGACACGGCGACACGAGTTCAAATCCTGGACCTGACTGATTGCATTTCATATAGCACTAATACCCTTGGGAAAGGTATGAATCCAAATATTCTCCCTCCAGCTATGGGTAAATAGTAGGGCAGACTAGGTTCTTCAGCCTTGGTTAGGCTACTAGTCTAGGAGAAGGAAAACTCTGAATTCAAACCTGTTAAACTCCGCTTAAAAAATTGACCTTGTGTCATATCCTGCCCGAGCGGAGGGGTTGGGTAAATATCATATCATAATTGACAATTATAGCGTTGTTTTTTTACCACTATAAGAAAAGTTTCAGTTTCTCACCTGAGAATTCCCTTTTGTTGCCAAGTATAGGTCTTCACGTGAGCAATCTCACCATTTTGTCCATTGAAATATCCCTTCAATTGTTTTTCTTCATATTTCTGTTTCCTAGTTTTGTTACTTTTCTATCAGGGCATATTTTGCCATTAATGTAAATAGCTATATTAAATAATCTTTTTTCACTCATCTTAATATAGTCATCGAGTGCCTGTATTGATACGTCTACCCAATCCCAATGCTAACAAGTCTTCTTACTTAATCTTTACTTGATACGTTCAGTCTGCCCATGCCATCTCTCGAATATCACACCATGTGTATAGCCATCAATTTTCTTGTCCGCCTTTGTCCATTTTAAGAATGTTCGTGAGTATCTAACAAGGGGCAGCTCTGGTATTTATCCTTTTAATGAGATTTCTGTTATAGGGTCTACTTTCAAGAAGCTTTCTCGTTCGTCTGAGGGACTCTTTTCTTATTTTGTTCATCTCCGCTTCCTTGGTGGTGTCCGTTTCCAAAATTCACAGGTACTGGTAGTTTGGTTTCTTTTTTTTTCCGAGAATTCTAAAACATTCTTTATTTGGTGTTCAATTCCACCAGCTAATCACCTTTTATGTTTTTTCATTATCAGCGTGGCTCATTTTTCAAAGCCATATTCAATTCCTATATTCTAGCTGAATATTCTTATTGTTTCTATCAGGTTCTCTTGTACTTTTTTCATTTTTTGCAAATATATTTACGTCATCAATATACGTAAAGGGATTAATCTTTACTTGTGATTCTTAAGTTTGTAGCCCACTGTATATTCCGAAGTACGTAGTGGGATCATTGTTACCACAAAATGCCAATGCAAGAACAAGTCTCCTCTGAAGGTGCCTCTTTGGATTTTTACCTCTGCTAACGTTTGACCTCCCACTATCAATTTATTTTGCATTCATGATTAAGTTTGAGATTTTGTTTGTTTTTTTAATACGTTTTGAAACACTCTCATCTACGTTTGCAGGACATATCATTGGCCTTCTTGTTGTCAATTTCTGCTATTGCTACATTTTCCACTTCGTTTAGACTTCTTTGTTGATGGGCTCGTCTATCAATACGTGGTCATTTCTTTCTCGGATTTTCTTTTTTCTTCTGGAAATAGTCCTCGCCGTACAAGCGAGTCATAGATTTCTCTTATCTGTGAGGTAAAATTATCCTCATCATTGGTAAACACGTTACCGGTCTATAGTTGCCTGATAGTCCCTTTGTTTGGCGTCTGTTTGGATAAGGGTAATTTTCATTTTCTTCATCTATTCAGATATGCTTGCTTCTTGATAGCTTTTTTTTTTCATTTGCAGAGATTGATGCAAATTTTTCTTGAACCACAGTTCATGCACGCCATCCTGAACTGGTCCTTTTCAATTCGGAATTTTCTAGATTTTTTTTTTTTTTGGAAAGCACCGGCAGAGATTTGTATAGGTGCCTTCCTTGAATTTTTTTCATGCTATTTATCCAATCGGCGTTTCTGTAATGTCTTTCTTTCTCCATATTTTACTTTTACTTTCGGTTGATGATTTGTCCTCGTGCATTCTTCATAAAGCTTTTCTTGACTTATTTTGGAATGTCCTTTGTTTATATTGTTTCACACTGTCTTGGTATCATTTTATCCTCTTTTTACACCCAGGTTTTAAATTTTAGTTCGGAATCTTTAGGAAGATACCTATTTTATCATTGAATCGTTTAAGTCACACACATATGAACTCATTTAATTCGGTGATGATGTCTGTTGGGTTATGTTGCTACGGTTTATTTATTTTTTCCGTGTCTTACTTGACTCTTTTCAAGTTTTGATTCCTTGGTGATGGTAATGTAGTCTTTTGTTCACTCGTAATTGTTTTTATTAGTTCTACATTTATCTTGTTTTCTTTGTGTTCAGATCGACATTTCTGTGTTCGGTGATAATTTGGTTTTCAATTCGTTCAGGGTGTTCAATTTGAGTATAATCTTCACGATTTACATGTTCACAAATTATTAGTATCTGAAGGTCAAATAGCCAGCCTTTCTTTGCAATCAACTTCGCTTAGTCGGTGGTTCTTTGACTTACATTAAATTTCACTGATAATGTACAGATCTCGATCAGTTATTTTCTATATCTGCTTTGTGTAGGATTGCTTTTAGAAAAAACAGTCGATTATTTTTTTGTCTTCTTGAGTCAATTTTTCCTTCGATGTCTCCCAGATGAATTGTTGCTTTGGTCTTTGTTTGCATGCCGGAAATATAAGCGGTCAACATTCGCAGGATACTAAGATATCCCCTCTTAACTATCAAGGGATCACCTGCCGATCATGATACCCAGACCTTTTGTCTTGGCCCCATGTATATAGATTTTTATTTTGACATTGTTTATGAGTGATATAATGTCGTTATACCAGACTCAGGGGTCGATTAATATATGTTCTTCTGCCACATGTGTTCAGGAAACCTTTTAAAAAGAGAAAAATTGAGCAGGCCACAAAAGGGTATGACGGATAAATGTCTTTCATTTTCTAAATTTTAAGGACATTTGGATCTCTTTGGCAATCTCAGCGCAAATCTTCACTTGATTCATTCTTCTGAATTCCTTGGGTGTGCTGTATATATGGAAAGAGTGGGTTTCTTTTTCTTGCAGTGAAAAGCAAAAAGTGCTTGTGATATCATGAGCATTGTTAATGAGTTAATTATTTTTTAATTCTGTTTCATTGTTGTATATTGTACTTTATGGATACTAGCTGTAATTACCGGTGTTATATATGGATTTTTTAATGGCTGCAGATGTTCATAAAGTATTTTATATCAAAATCTTTTATTTGCTCATGCCAAATATACACATCTTTTAGAATTTGATATAACACATATTTTTATCATGAGAGAACTTCTGGGTTGACAAAATTGCTCGTGGGGGAATTGCAAACTATTGTATAAATTACATAAAATTGATAATAATACAAACATCTAACTTCATCAGAGGTATCTTCCAAAATTACATGAAAATATCATTAAAAAAATTTAATTTAGAGCAAGTTAAACGGTCTGTTTAATTTTTTGTTTAGTTTTGTCTTAGCTTTTGAGTTTAAAAAGCAATCCCCAAGTTAGTAAAAGTAATGTTGGTGACCAGTAATGTTGGCGACCAGAGGGCTCTCTTTTCGATAGCTACTACATCAATATGTAAGCGAGGCCACTACTCCTTTCCCTGGATTGCTCCACTTTACCCGTGATCCATAACATATAATGCTGAGTATTAAGCAAGGGGGCATCAAGTACCATTTTTTGATTCTTTCGTATGAATCGACCTTGTGATTGAACCCAGGTCTCCTGGGCCATTGGCGAACACTCTAACCATCATGCCAATGTCTCCCCAAATAAACGACTAAATATTATTTGACTTTCCTCATGACTGCTACCAATGTTTCGAAGATTTTTTTAAATTTATTCCTACTTATTAACGTTCTTTTGCTCCCACGACAGAAAATATTCCAATCACGTGACCCGAGGGGGGGAGTGAAAGAGAAAGAGAGACAGGACTCAGGTTTTAGAATTATGGCCATTCCTTTTTTTAATCTTATTTTCCTTTAGTTTAATCGTGTTTATTCACTGGGTTACTTTTTATTAAATTTCCAAATTTTTAAAGACTAAATTTCAATTCAATCTAAAAGCAAAGGATTTGACTTTTTTTTTCTTTACTAACGGGTAAATTTTTTCTCCTCACATTCATTGAAAGTTCTTTCCTTAAAATTCAGTTTGTTCATTTATACCTATCTATCACCCTTCGTTAGCGACTTTTACATATAAAAATTCCTCGTGGATAGCCCTGAAGGAAAAGAGGGAAAGAGACAGAGACAGATTGCTGGTTATAGAATTATATATTTATTTCTTTTTTTGTTGCTTTTTAACGTTTTTTTCCTCTTGTTTATATTGCTAATTTACTGGTAAAGATTATTAATATTATTATCATTATTATTATTATTTGAATTTCAATTTTTCTGTATCCTGAGTATGACACTTAATTGTATCTACATGTGAGGCATCAGCTCTTGAGTTCTGGGGAATGTGGTGCCTCCTCTTGCTTGTTATTAATCCCAGGTCTACTAGAGTCCGCAGTAATAGTACCAGTTAGAAGCAAATCTATGGGTCATAGAGTACTTTTTGAAATAATTAAGTGTTTACCGATTTAAAATTACTGAATATATAAATAGTTGTGATACAACGAAACAGTCTTTCTATGGATGACAATATATATGCTCTCTTCTTCAGCACTCTGGCGCCCGCGTAATGCAAAACTTTTCTAATGAATTGCGCACTCCGATATCCGATAGTGTAAAATATAAACAAAAGAAAGTTGATACAAATGCGTTAAATTCCTGAGCCGACGTGCGTCGCCGAAATGGCTGAGCGATAAGTTATCGCCGTAAAGTAATGTTGGGCAGGTTTTGTCCCCAGCTTGAAGCGTCCAACGTGTCGAGCCACAGTGAAGAGTTGTGATACAACGAAACAGTCTGTGGATGATAATAGATAGATAGATAGATAGATAGATTGATAGCATTTTTTTTTATTGACATCAGTATAAAATAGCCGAAAAAGTATTAACAGAAAACTAACCAACCATCCAACTAATATTATTTCTGATGTTATTTATAATTATAATTATTATTATTATTATTATTGTTGTTGTTGTTGTTGTTGTCGTCACTGTTGTTGTTGTTGTCTTCGTTTATATTATGCAAAGCACGTTATTATGCAATTGTCTTCTTTTGCGGGAAAATTCTTTTGTGGAATTTCATAGGAATCCTGGCAGCCATTTTGTCTCTACTAATACAATAAAGAAACAAACTATTACTCTACACAACAAATTACACTTAAATAGAGATAAATGCAAAAGAATCTATGATAGAGATCTCAAGATAGTTCAATTGACATATTCGTTCAAAAACAGCTCTGTAACATTCTGCTTTGATCGAGTAGGTCCGAGCTCTTTCGAACAATAATGCTTCAGACGAACCAATAGAGAAATAACATGCAAACGGGAAAATACAATGAGTAGCTAGCTTCTGTTGATGTTGTACTCTATCCTATTACCTGTTTTATTCTCTACTGCAGACGATAAGAATACACTTACATGTTTTTTTCTTTTTCTTACATTAATTTGCTGCCGGCAGTGTACGCTGTCTTTCTAGTTTTTCTGGTGTTATTGCAGCTGATGCTGTGAACATATTGTTATTGGTCGCATCAAAGGCAGACATAGTTGTATCGTACTTATGCAACTGGTTGGATAATGTCTCTGACATATATTATTTTAAAATTTATGATATTTGTTTTATCAGTTCCATTCTTTTTGTTTATGCTTTGTAATGATAACTTATTTTACATTATCGTTACCGTTGTTATTTTATCTCAATATTGTTTTATATAGTTTAAAAGATCTTCTTCGTTCTCGCAAATATTATAATGACCCAAATCTACTTGTTTCCAAGTAATTTTATAATTATATCAATCCATTATTTGCTTTTCTCCTGTTTTTTAGACCACTCTTAAAAGTTAATTACTCCGTTAACTTTTTCTTATAATATTTTTTCCTTTTTTTAATTTCATGCATTTGCTATAATTGACTTGTTCTTTTTATGCATATATATATCAAATTTTTTTTTTCAGTTTGATGGCATATCAACCATTAACGGTTGTTTTATACCAAATCCTTTTTATGCATATATATTAAGTCTATATTATTTGGTTTGTTTCAGTTTGATTGCATATCAACCATTCCAGCTTATTTAATAATAATGAATGTGTGTCAAATCTATATGATTTCATTTGTTTCAGTTTGATGGCATATCAGCTATTGTAGGTTATTTAATACCAAATGCTTTTTTGCGTATATATTAAATCTATATTCTTGGTTTGTTTTGGTTTGATGGTATATCAACCATTGTAGGTTTTTAAATATCGAACCACTTTTATGCATATATATTAAATATATATGATTAGGTTTGTTTCGGTTTGATGGCATATCAACTATTGTAGGTTATTTAATATCAAATCCTTTGTATGCATATATATTAAATATATATGATTTGGTTTGTTTGGGATTGATGGCATATCAACTATTGTAGCTCATTTAGCAGGTATGTGAGGACACAGGATGTAACCCTGAAAACCTGCCAGAGGTGATGAATAATAGGGAGAAGTAGCGAGAGAGGCTCAGGGATACTTGCTGGCGGCACGACATGATGATGATGATAATTAATGCAAATATATTAAGCATATATGATTTCGTTTGTTTCGGTTTGATGGCATATCAACCATTGTAGGTTATTTAATATCAAATCTTTTTTATGCATATATATTAAATAAATGATTTCTAACCACATTTTGTAGATAACATTTTTAAACAAGCCTCAGTCCTTTTTTTTGCAGACAGTTAAATTATTTCCCGGATTTCTATCTTATACGAATAATTGTATTTACTATTACTCGTTTGTTTGCTCTCGTTTTAATGTTTTCAAGTATATCTATGTATCAATAACTATTCAATTAAACCTCAGGCTTTTGTTTACATTCAATTAAATGATCAAGCAGTTCAATTACAAAAAATCCAGTTGAGCATAAGTCATTTCTTTGCAATCTGTTTAAATGTCAGACAGTTTGAGTGACAGCAAGTCTCCTCAAGTCTCTATGACACTTTTCAGCATTCTGGCCGCTTTCAATTGATGCTGATGTTTGGATGGTCTCCACTCGGCAGCCAACTTCTAAATTCTCGAGGTCCTTTTATAATTCTTTAGTTACCGTGCCAAAAGCACCAATCACAATTGGTATAATTGTCACCTGCATGTTCCATAGTTTTTTCAATTCTCTAGCAAGGTACTTATCTCTCTTTTCACATTCTTTCAGTTTTATTCTGTGGTCAGCCGGGACAGCAAAGTCGACAATTTTGCAGGTTTTCTTTTTTTTTTTTTTGTTGTTGATTATTATATGGTCTTGTCTTTGGCCGAGATTGGGTGATCCGTTTGTATGTTAAAGTCCCATAGGAGTTTGTGTGTGTCATTTTCTAGGACAGGTGCTGGGTTGTGCATATACCATTTGTTGGCATGGTCAAATCTAGATTGCTTGCACATTTCCCAGTGGATCACTTTGCCCACTAAGTCGTGTTTAGCCTTGTACTTGGTCTTTGCCGATTTGCTGCATTCGCTTATTATATGAGTGATGGTTTCATCTCTGTCACCGCAGAGTCTACATTTGCTATTTTGTTGCGTCTTATCTATCCTTGCCTTGATATGATTGGATCTCATGGCGCTGTTTTGTCCTGCCATTAGGAGAGATTCGGTTTCTCTCTTAAAGTTTCCTTTTCTTAGCCATGTCCAGGTTTTGTCTAGTGTGATGTTATTTATTAGTCGTTTAAAATGCCCATGGGTTTGTTTTCCTTCCCATTTTTGTTTTCTAGTTTTTGTCATTCTATCATTCTGTCATCTATCGTGTTGTCAGTATTGTTTTTGAGGGCCGTAATCAGTCCTCGTTCGTGTTTTTCTATGTAGTCTTCGAGTCGTTGTATGGATGTGTCAACGCTGTCTTCGGAGCTGGCAAGTCCTTTTTCTCGCTCTTTTCTTGGTACAAATAGTCTGTCAACGTCTGCTCCGGGATGTAATGCCTTGTGCATGGTCATTAGTTTTCTAGTTGTTTGGTCCATTTGTTTAAGTTCATCTCTGGTCCACTTGAGAAAGGGTCCCGAGTATCTAACGAGGAGTACAGCCCAAGTATTTATTCCTTTGATAAGGTTTCTGCAAGAGAGCTTTGTCTCGAGTAGTTTTCTAGTTCCCCCGAGATATTCTTTTGAATTTTGTTTTTCATTTCCACTTGTTTGATGGTTTCAGCCTCCAAGATTCCTAAGTATTTGTTGGTCTCGTTTTCTGCGAGCGTTCTGATCTTGTCTTGATTTCGTAGTTCTATTCCGTCAGATGTCGCTTGCCACTTTTCATGACAAGCAGAGCACATTTTTCAATGCCAGATTCCTTACCCAATGTATTAACTGTATATTCTAACTGTGTATTAGAGTTTCCAGTTCTCTTTCATTTTTTTGCAAATAGTTTTATGTCATCCATGTATATTAGGTGGTTGATCTTTTCTTGCGATCTACTAAGTTTGTATCCGGCCGTACATTTTCTGAGTATGTGGTTTAGTGGCATCATGGCAATTATGAATAGTAGGGGTGACAGTGCATCTCCTTGGAAAATACCTCTTTGGATCTTTGTTTCAGCCAAGCTTTTTTCTCCTACTGTTAATTCAACTCTCCAGTTTTTCATGGTTTTTTAGATGAAGTTTGATTTCGTGTGATATTTTGTACATTTTGAGACAGTTTATTATCCAGCTTTACGGAACCATATCATATGCATTTTTGTAGTCAATATTATTATTATAATTATTATATTCCATTGAGGGTTTTTTAAACCAGCCTTAGCTGATGGTCTTTCATTAGAGATTGTGGGACAGCAAGACTCCTCAAGTTTCTATGAATCTTCTCAATAATCTGGCCAATCTTTATAATGCTGTAATTTGGATAGTCTTCACTTGTCCTTTTATTTCCAAGTTTTCCAGTCTCTTTATCAATCCTTTGTTGACAGCACATAATATCCCAATGACGATTGGTATCACTTTAACTTGTATGTTCCATGTTTTTTCATTTCTATTGAAAAGTCCCGGTACTTATCTTTCTTTGCGCTTTCTTTCAGTTTTACCCTGTGATCAGCCGTGACGGCCAAGTCCACAATTCGTCAGATTCGATTTTTTTGTTGGCAATCATTCGGTCTGGTCCTCGGGCCAAGATAAGGTTATCCGTTGGAATCTCAAAATCTTAGTAAAGATCCCGGGTTGCGTATATACAATTTGTTTGTATGGTCCAATTTAAACTTATTGAACACATACCAGTGGATAACAGTGTTACTATTATAATCTATTCTTGCGAGTTTTTCAAACAAGTATTAGTTGATAGCCTTTGAATAATCTTTTTTCCAGGACTCATCTCAGTATTCTGACTGATGTCAACAATATTGTTGTCTCCAGAGTTGATTCATCTCCCGGTTTCCAACTCCTAGCCCCCTTTCCAAGCCTTTGGAAACTGTTTCCCCAATTACAATTCACACCAATGTTACCCTCATGTTCCACAGCTTTCTTAGTTCTCTGGCAAAGTTTTAGTACTTATCACTCTTTTCGGTTTCTTTGATTTTTACTTCATGCTCAGCTGGGACAGCGAATTAAACTACATTGACATTTAATTCATAATACTCTCAGTGAGTTTTTCACACCAGCGTTAGCTAATTGTCTTCACTGGCGTCTGAGTGAGAGCAAGTCCCCCCCAATTCTCCAGGACTCTTCTCAATATTCTGGCTGATCTCAGCAATGTTGTAATATAAATAGTTTCCTCTCACCCTTTTATTTTACCCATAGATGGATGATGGAAAGCATATTTACATTATTTTCCAAAGAGCATTATTCCGAAATAAAATACAAACAGTTTCATCCGTAATTTGAACTTAGATCACTGGGTCCATTTCCTAAGATGATAACAGTTATCCCGCTTGCACCCTTATTATTCTCACAAACCATCCCCTACGACCGAACTCCAGACGCGCTATTAAGTTAACTTTTTAAATCATAAGATAAATCCTGATAGAATTTTAGTGCCCGTGGGTTAATAGCAAAAATGCCGGACTACGTCATCATAGTAAACGAGTTCAAACTCCAGTCACGCAATTAAGTTCACTTTTAATCTATTACTCGTGAGAAAGGTATTAAATCTCCAGCTATGAGCAAAATAGTTCCACTACTGTTCTGCTGTAAGGATGGCTTTGGCATTAAATAACCAACAAATGTTGATATGCCATTAAAGTAAAAAAAATACCATGGGTAGAATGTGATACAAGGTCAATCTTTAAACGGAGTAAAGCTGATTTGAATTCAAAGTTTTCCTTCTCCTAGTCTTTCATCTCACTTCTTTTTGCTTTTAATCGCATAGCGCTAATTGCTTTTTCATATAAAAACTATTATATAATCATCTTAGTACTAATTATCCGATACATTAGCTCTCCGGACTTCATGTAAAGTGCTGTCTTTGATTAATTTCGGGCTAATTTGTCTTTTGTCTAACTTCTGTTGTTTAATTTTCACAAAGCTCGGTTCACTTTTACATTCCATGATTATAATGGCAATATTATCACCATCACTATCTTTTCCTCCTTTTTCAAATCTTCTTCTTCTTCTTCTTCTTCTTCTTCTTCTTCTTCTTCTTCTTCTATTATTATTATTATTATTATTATTATTATTCCTTCAGAAAATTTCACACCAGCGTTTGTTGTTGGTCTTTGTCTGGAGTCTAGGTAGTAGCAAGGATCCCCTGGTCTTCAAAATTTTTTTTTCTTATTTACAAAGATTTGGGAACGTTCCATATGCTCCAGTTACAATTGGTATCACTGCTACCTCAATATTCCCTAACTTGTTTATTTCTGAGGGAAATTCCCTCTACTGCTCTATATTTTAGTTTACTTTGATAGCACATCTCCCAGGAATATACCTCAGTGGATTCTTGCTTTAGTTAAGATTGTTGCTCTTGCTTTCAATTTCACTCTCCAGTTTTCCATAATATTTTTGATAAACCTTATGACTTCTTTTGATATCTTATGAATTTTTATACAGTCTATTATCCAACTTTGCGGAACCATATTGTATGTCTTTTTTTAGTCAATCTAGGCCTAAGCTAATTTTTTTCCGTCCCGTTTTGCTCTCCTTGAGGATGTGTTAAACGATGTATAGTAACTCTTTTCTACGTCTGCTTCCCTTGAGGCACCCTTTCTGTTCCTTGCGTAACAGTTTGTGTCTTATTAGCAAGTGGCTAATCTCCTTTCATTTTTCTACCGTTAGTATATTCCACATCATCGGTAGGCAGGTTATGGGCCTATTGTTGTGAGTGGGGGGGATACTTTTTAGAGGTCGTATTGGATCCAGGTGGTCTTTCCTATGATCATCCATTTCGAAATGTCTTTTTCTTGTGAGCATCTATTTCGATTGCGAGTCTATCGTGGATGGAAAGGAATTTTTCAAACGAGTATCCATGTATGTCATCATGGCCTGGTGTTTTCCAATTTGGTACTTTTTTGAGTCAATCTATGTGTATTTTCAACTTAGGGCCTTCTTCGAGTCATTCTAACTCTTTTTCCGTGTTGCTAATACATTTGGATTTTCAATTATGTCCCCTTCGCTCCCATATTTTGCTTCAAAATTGTTTTGTTTCCTTGCCACGCTGTTGCTGTTATGTCTTCGTGCATTCTTTCCTACTTGCTGGTAGAATTTGCTTCGTTGTTTTGGAATGTCCTGTTTTTACTGTATTGTTTTATCCTCTATCGCTATATTCATTATTTTATTCATTTGAGAGTTTTTGAACACCAGCTTTTGCAGATCGTTTTCCACTGGAGTCTGAATGACTGCAAGTCTCCCCAAGTCTTTCTTTTGTCTTTTTTGTTTTTGTTTTTTGGGCGTTTTTGTTGTTGTTGTTATGGGGTTTTTTTTTCAGTTATGATATGACACCATCATATGCACAATATAATGTTTTTATACTACCACTTCTATTCTTTTCGTTTTTTTTCCTTTAATTCATCCTTCTTAATATTATAAACCCTCTAAAGAATATTATCACAGAATTTTGGCTCTTTCACTATATATATATATATATATATAGCGTTTGAGTCAACCGGGTTTCGATCCCAGTTTCGGTAATCTAGCCTATCAAGCCACACTGATGAGTTCTGATAGAACGAAACATCTGTCTGTGGATGACAATATAAATATATATATATATATATAGAGAGAGAGAGAGAGAGAAAAAAAGTTTGAGAGAGAGAGAGAGGGATGGAGAGAGAGAGAGATTGATTGATTGATTGATTGAAACAATACTTACCATAAGCAATTGAACCAGGTTTATTGTGTTCAGTACAACAGTGGTTACTCCTCCTTAGGTCAATAGATAATACCGCACTTGAATATTTGAACAGGCACAAAATGTACTTTTTCTTAAGAGTCCAGAATTGTAAACGTCACTACGGACTTTTAGCAACAGGGATTCAAATAACTTAAAATGCTTTTTTTTTAAACTCATTTTAAATTAAAAGTATGGAATGTAACTAAACAAACTCAATTTAATTCATTTTCTTTAAATTAGCTTTAAGAAAAACCGTTACACTCTATAAGTGGCTCTGCCATTGCTATTGACCGCTATAATGTACAAATTACGAGTTTCATTTTACATTATATATCTTTGTGTGTACGTGCGTTCGTGTTTGTGTATGTGTATGCATAAATACATATAGATACATACATTCTAAACATAGATAGATAGATAGATAGATAGATAGATATTCAGAATTACAAATATTTTTTATTGCTTTCTTTTGGTTCAGTGCACAATATCAAAACATGAAGATACGTATGCGCATTAAAATCCTAAGAGTATCGATAAAAACTTCAATAAAAACGAATTAAGTAATGATTTCATAAAGAAGTATTTTTCGCGTTACTCTCTGTTTCCTGAGCGCCTCTGATGGTATAATTATTAGCAAGCTAGACTAGCAAACTTTCAGGAGTGAGTTCGAGTCTCATTGGGTGCCCAATTTATATGGCCTTGTGCCACATCTAAGCCAAAAAGCTGTGAAAGTAACTACTCTCTGTTTCCTAAGCTGTTCCTATTCATTGCTCATAACTCGTGAAACTAATCGTAACTTTTCTTTTTATCGAAGACTTTAAGGGAATTTCCATGGTCCTTCACTGAATGAGGTGAATTTTGCGATATAATGATTCACATTTCACCAAAGAAAAAATTATTCATTATTTTTTAATACAATCTCCATTCGTTAAAACACATTTTTCCACTGGAAAGACAAGCTTCGGCTTAGAAATCTTTGGACTGAGTTATTGATTTGGGCGCGGAACTCTTCACTTCATCATTACTTGAAAACTTTGTTCCACGAAGAAGTTTTTTGAGAGGCCAACTAAGTAGGAATCAAAGGAAGCCAAAATTGGAGTAAGAAGGATCTTGCAGCTTTTACCACCCAAACTTTCTGATGATTTCTCATGTTCTTGATACAATGTTGGGTCATGCATTGGTGAAACCCAATAACAACTGACGTTAGAAAAGGCTGGGTTATCGTGCACCATTTTGTGTGCTGTACTCACATGATTTCCCAGTCGCTCAGAAATATCTTTCATTATAACTATTTTCTTAGCCAAAATGAGCACATTAGCTGAATACAGTATTTCCAGAGTGCTCATCATTGAAACCCTACCTGGCCTATTTTCATTAAATATAATATTCTTACTCTCTTTAAACAATTTTGTGTAATTTGTAAACATGACTAAACCGTTCTTCTCCGTAAACATTACACGTTCTTCTGTGAATTTCACTTGATTTGTGCCTCTCAGCTACCAAAACTTTGATGACAGACCTCTATTCAAACCTGTAACATATTGTTGGATTTGCCGTCATATTTAGGAGACCTAAAACAAATATTTTTATTTTGAAATTAAATGATTTTTGCATTAACCAATTTCAAACAACGAAGAGTTTACATTAAGGGATAAATTCGGGGAAAAATTTATGTTGCTTTTTTTCAATAAATTACTATATTCATTAGGCAGCGGTCATATCGATATTGTTATATGGATGCACTACTTGGACGCTAACTAAACGGCTGAAGAAGAAGCTAGACGGCAATTACACACGAATATTGTGAGCAATATTGAACAAGTCCTGGCGGCAACACCCCACAAGACACCGGCTGTACGGTCACTTGCTTCCCATCACGAAAACTATACAAGTTAGACGAGCCAGACACGCAGGATACTGCTGGAGAAGCAAGGGCGAACTCATTAGTGATGTACTCCTATGGACCCCCGCATATGGCCAAGCAAAAGCAGGACGACCAGCTCGAACACACATACAGCAGCTATGTGAGGATACGGGATGTAGCCCTGAAGTCCTGCCAGAAGCGATGAATGATCGGGAGAAGTGGCGAGAGAGGGTCAGGGATATCCGTGCTAGTGGCACGACATGATGATGATAATATATATTTATATATATATATATATATATATAATCTATTTTTGTTAATTAATCTTCTGTTTTATTCTCAATAACTTTTCTCCCCTTTAATAATCATAGTTCTTCCAAAATGTTTTAAGTTTTTCAAATATTTGAAAACACAGTACAAATTATTGACAATATCTAACCTAATTATGATCCCATTTGTTCTTTCCATACTCTATCTTCCCCATTGATTTCTCGTGTTTACGATTACTATATTTTACAATGACTCCTATCTTTTAATTTATTTCTTCTTCTACCCAAAATCCCTAACTATCAGTGTCTTTTTTTTTTCATTTAAAATATTATTCGCCCTGTCAGAGTTATCATATCTCTCTTAATTTAATTTCTTTCTTTCTTTGCTTAAAATTTTCAATATGATTGTCTTCATCGATTTTCTTTTTCATCATTTTTCTGTCAACATCCTCTGCATTTTTGTCTTTTTACATTCTAATATTATAGAATTCTTCACCATTTTTTAGTTCACCTCTCGTTATATTGATCAATACAAGATGTGGACAGATATTTTCCTCTTCTTCGTATATATATATATATATATATAGATATATTGTTGCTATTTTTATTTTGCATATTCTGTAATTAGAGTTGTCAGAGGAAATACCAACTTCCTTCACTTTATGATCGATGTTAAAGCTGTCATTTGTGCTGAATTTGATCTGTTTGGCAAATCGCAGTTATAACATTAAAAAAGAGAAAAAATATTTACTTTCTAAAACCTTTTAAAATTTATAAAGTGATAAGTTTTATATTCTAGAATTTTCCATGCAAACACCTACGCTGTCACCATCATCATTATCATTATCATCGTCGTTATTATTTATACTCTAAATGAGTTGTTCACATCAGTTTTCACAGGTGGTTTTTCATGAAATCCGAGTGACAGCAAGTCTCAACACGTCTCCAAGACTCTTTGGAATAGTCTAGATGGTCTTAACAGTGCTTTGGTCAGAAAGGATGAGATCCTTCTACTAAGTTCCAGTTCACCGTCTCTTTTTCAAAACTTTGGCGGCCGTTTCAAGGGCACCAACTATAATTTTGTATTTACGTCACCTTCAAGTTATTGGGCTTTCTATGCTCTCTATTAAGATCCAACTATCTATCTATCTTTGTGCTTTCTTTTTTTTCTTTTTTCTTTTTTGTTTCATTCTCTGATTCTCAGGAACGTCAAAATCCCGTAGATTACAAATTATTTTTTCTTGTTAATTGGTATTTTCTTCTGACAGGAATTTGGTTAAACGTTTTTATTTCAAATGTTATGCATGTAATTCTTTTGGACATATTTTGGATTGAGTCGGTACCATTTGTCACCATTGCCATCTTTTTGTCTCTTGCATGTGTCCCAGGAGATACCCTTTTCTACCCAGTCATGCCTATTCTAGTATTCCTTTTGTTTTCAGTATTCGCTTATTATGTGATTTACTGTTTCATCTCAACTATCACATAAAGCAACACTTGCTATTCTGATACGTATTGTTAATTTTGGGCTCTCTTAACTTTCTTATAATCAAATTTTTGGTTCTCTCAACTTTTCTTTTCATTCTGTACTTTTAAAGTTTTATCAAGTTTTGAATGATAGACGCGCACTATCAATAATTTGCATGTAGCATTGATAAGCTTAAAAGAATTCTGTTAAAGTGTCACTTTTTTATTAAGAGTTGGTTGAAAACATGCAGCGGTAAAGACATGGAGTTTGAACAATATCCACGAAAATATAAGGACAGGTGAAAATTTACGGACTCCATTGAAGGGGGTCTCACAAACTCGATGCGAACCTGTGAAGACAAAACCAACGAATAAAGACGGTATAACAACAATAATATACTGAAAGAAAATTCAAGGTCTGGGTCTGCTCTTTCTGTTCATGACATGTTCTTTTTCTTTGTCCAGCTAACGCGAACGACTCAACTTTCATACTCTCTTTCTTTCTCCAGGCAATTACTTAGAAATTGTAGTAGTGAACAAACCTTGATGTTGTGAACTACAGTATTCTTTTCAATATTAACAGTGTTGTACTCTGTATGGCCTCGATTTTTCTTCCGCTTTCCATTTCCTCTATTCTCTGTTCCTACCTTTTGGGGATTGTTCCAAGTGTAACAATCATAATTGGCATCATCGTCACCTCCATGTTCCACTTTTTCCTTTCAAAGGCAAGATCCAACAATTTGTTTATTGAATCGCTTTCTTTTATTTTCATTCTTTGGTCCTCTGGAAAGCCAAATCCATTAGACGGCATGTTTTTTTTCTTGTTAATTCAAACTATCCATACTGTTTTTGGCGGGTCATGTTTCTACAGGAAAAGTTTAAGTTGGATTATTAAAAACAATCATTATTTCCCCCCATCATCGGACATAACACAAGAATTGTAACCCCGGCACTTTGTGGTTGCTATAGCAATACTAATTCAGTGGAATAACCAACACATTACAGTCCGTACGTCTTTTTGCATTTTGTCGGCAATTTTTAAAAAAATTATCAAATACATAGTTTAATTAATCCGTAGTGTGTTTAATTCAGACGATATAATAAATTACAACTGTTTATTAATATTTTTAATTAAATCCATTAATTTCCCAACTAAATGAAACCCATTTTTACGTTCGATTCACACTGCTATGATTCAGGTAGGCCTTCTCTCCTGCGCACTTGCTATCATTTCTAATTCCTCATGAAGCTACCGTAACTTACAGTGCATGCCCGAATATGTGCTAGTTTCAATTTCAGAGTTGGAATTACTCAATTTTTTTTTGTAAATTAATCCTTGTATGTTTATCTGAATATTTTTTATTTAGTTTTATCGGTGTCTGAATGGTATATTGGTTCTATAAAAATGTACCTTCTTTCCGCTGAATGTATTTGTTCTTTACCTTCTAATTTGAGCTAATTATTTAAAAGTAGGATGATATAGTTAACTCTCGTCTATAACTTATCTTTCTAATAATCAGCATTACCAGTAATCTAGCAGTCTTTGTGATTCATTGGATCCAGATCATCTACTGTTTACTGCATTCCTTATAAGAGATAACTCACCATATAAATAACTTGGAATTAATTGTACAAGCAAAAATAAACGATATCATTAGAAATTCCACTTTAAAACATTCTAAGAAAAAAAGCAATCTAATTTACTATTTACTCCTCGCTTAGATTACATACGGACATGAGTATTTTTTTTCAAAATGAGAACCATTTTTGTTTCTTCGCTTAAAGATATATTCGTGGGCAATTTAATGCCAAAGTAATCATTGTAGAAGAATGGGAGAGATACTGTTTATCCCACAGTTAGGAGGATCATGTCTTTCCCAAGTGTATGAGTTAGAAAGAGAACACAATAGCGTGAGGGTAATTTGAACTCGCTTAATTCTGTAATATAATGGCGGAGGGATTTCGTTTTATATATCTTATATGAGAACCTTTCGCTTAGTGTATGGGTTAGTTAGGTGCATCATTCACGCAGGTGTTCATGCGCGTGCGGAGAGGACGCGTCATTCACAGATGTCAGAATAAAATTTCCAGATAGGAAATGGACTAGGGAGGTGAATCACGTCATGCCCGGAAGCGTGGGCTGAGATTTGAGAAAAAGCAGTTAGTTGAGTTCCTGCCTCCGAACGAGACAGTCGACTTTCAGAGCTGGGCGAGGCCAGACGAATTTGTGCGCTACGGGCGCCGCAGGTTGGTTGGGTTGAGAGCTGACGATGTAAAAGCAGACAGCATAGAAAGATTGTGTCTCTCTCTCCACATGTCGAATTACCTTTAACTCAATGGTATTAAAGTTTCGTACCTGAACCAATTTCGTGAATGTCGTGTATTTCGGATTCCCTATGTCTATTTCACACATCCGTATCAGGGGTATGTTACAAATCAAGGCAACATTTTATCATGGGTATGTTACAAATCAAGGCAACATTTTAACCATTACGGAATCTCCCAGGCTAAAAATAAAAACTCGGTAAATATTTAGATAGTCTAAGTAAATTAGTTTAGAATACACAAAAGGAAAGTATACGTAACATGTTTTTATTTCAATTTATATACATATATATATATATATATATATGTGTGTGTGTGTGTGTGTGTGTGTGTGTACACACTAATACTAAGACCCTCTGGAAAACAATATGACTCTTTGGAAAGACAAACAGACTCTCCAGAGAGTTGGAGTGACATCCTAGAAAGACAGGAACGTAAAAAAATATGAACCGTTCAACAAAAGAAAAATGTCCTCTTGGTGAGGAAGAATATATCACTCAACCTACTCGCTCAAATGGAAATGACTTGGATATGTACTCGACAACAACGTGTGATTGCAGTAGAGAATTTAACGGCTTGCGATGGTTACGAATCCACAAGGCACGCTGATGCAAGCGACGTAATTCTCCAACCGGAGAATGTAAATCAAATGATGGGTTTATGAATCAGGAACACCCTCACAGTGTTCAGGAGCCCATTGCTGAGCGACAGCGTCCTGGAGACATTCCTAGCAAGTCAAGAACTCAGTGGTCCAAAGGCAATCACACTGGTACATGGACAAACTTCAACCAGTAGGTTTCTTTTTACTCACCACCCATCATAAGGGTCCCATTGGTCAACAAATGACATATTTCTGCATAATCATAAATGACCTTTGCCTCGAGGGGTTTGGTGCAGTAACGCATAAAAAAGATAGAACCGACGAAAAACGACTGAATAGACGACAGATACTGAGGGAAAGTTAAGATCGGAACAGAGAATGCTGAAGTGCCGTTTGACCACGGTGCAATATGCAGCAAGTTGGATTTGGTCGAGAGTGAAAAGTCTTCAGCATCAAAGAAATACTCGTGGAAGTACCATTCTTATGTTATTACGTAACATCAAGAAACGGTTACTGTAAGCGCGTAATGACATCAACGGCCGAAAGTATAAGCGTTTTTAAAAATCACAAACTGCACTAAAAAGGAAGATGAACGTACAATGTAATCTCTGCTTTTAGCTGATATGACGCGCGTGCGCGTGCACACACACACACACACACACACACACACACACACACACACACACATATATATATATATATATATAAGAGGAAAACCTTTAAAAATTACTCACGCGTTTAGCAATATTTATTTTAGCAGACCCTATATTTTTTAAATGTTAGATCTGTATTTTCAGACAATGAAATAATGAGAAATTTCTTAAGAAAATTTAGAAAAGCCCACAAAAACCCGGCCACCCTATTTCTCAAACACAAATTTCATTTTTTTTTTATGTAAAGACCAGACAATTTGTTTTCCTGTCTGGTTGACAAATAACATTCAAATTCTGAATCAAAATATATCAATCTTTAACTTATTTTTCCTTTTTACAACACTTTATCATGTAATGGCAAACAAACTTCAAACCCACGTGAAGGAAATAAGAAAAAAATATAGAATAAAGGAATAATTAGATTTCGGTAGAGAAAATTATCTACTATAAACAACGTACATTGGTATTAATAACCTCTTAAGAAAATTAAATTTTTTTTAAAAATATTATATTGTACATTAATACTATTTTCTTGGAAAAACTAAAAAAATGTCATACCAATATTTTTATACTATTCAAAATAATTGATCACATTAAAAGTAAACATGAAAATTATGCCAGTTACTGTTAAGACTCTCATCTAAAATTATGAACAAATACAACGTAACATTATATACCATCAAGATTACAATTATATCTTACACATTATCATAATATTCAACTAAACCTCAAATTATAAAATTTTTAAATAAAATCATTGTAATTATTATAGATTATATCACATTAAGAATTATCATCACAATTAATATTACTAAAACAAAACGAGACAGATAAAGTAGGGCCTCCCTCTCTCTCTCTCTCTCTCTCTCTCTCTCTCTCACACACACACACACACACACACACACACACATATATATATATATATATATATATATATATATATATATATATATATATATATCCGAATCTATCTGTCTTCTTTTGTATCCGTGGGGATTGGATAGTTTTTGTTTTCCTATTTTGAATTAGCCTGCACTTTAGAAATACCTGGCCAAAACAACCACTTCTACTCGTGGATCATAAACTTCCGACTAATCCGTATTATAGCTAAATAAAGTAAAGGATTTTTCGACATGGCATAAGCTAATTTTTCTATTTTGCCGAAAGATTCTTGTTCCGACAAAAGGAAATGAGTTTAAAAAGAAAAAGATTGGAAATTAAAAAGCGTGTTTGAATATTCATTGTCAATTTTATTGTTTACAGCATTTTTTTTTTTTAAATGAACAATTTTATTGGTAGTTGCTAATAATTATTGTTGCCTTTTTTTGATCAACACTGATACTTTCGTGAAACGGCAACTTTATCTCTCTCTCTCTCTCTCTATATATATATATATATATATATGGAAAGAGAGAGAGAGAAAGAGAGAGAAAGACAGAGTTAGAGATTTAAAAGTTATATATAAAATTTGAATATATTTAAAACGTTATATATATATATATATATATTCGCTATTTTTTCTGAATGATATATATATATATATATATATATATAGCTTATAATATATATATATATATATATATATATATATAGCTTATAATATATATATATATATATATATATATATATATATATATAGCTTATAATATATATATATATATATATATATATATATATATTCGTTACTTTTTTCTGAATGAAAGATATATATATATATATATATATATATAAATAAACTTTTTCAGAAAGAAAGAATCGGTCAAAGAAAGAACGTAAGAAAAAAAGACAAGTAGGCTCTGTGTAGAAGATTACGTGACTCCGGAGCCAAATACCTGCAGGTACAACCGTAACTTTGAGCGCTATAAGAAAGTTGATAGGTCATTCTTTCCGGCGTAAAGACTGGTATTCAAGATGTTATAGGGTTTTATAGGAGGACAAAACGACTGGAAGCAGTTACATTAAATCCCCAAGCCCTCAGGGGCTACTGCGAATTGAATTTGTTAAAGAATTTCTCCAACTCCAAGAATGTTGTTCAAAAACCATACGTAGGAGCAAAATGAGCTTGTCCTTTTTGGAAATGCCAGTATAAATCTGAAAACCTGAACCATAAAAGTTTTATAACATTTCCATCACCTGAACGTAAAACGACAATCAATGGCTTTTGTATTCCGTGCGGGATCAAGTGAAAAACTTAAAATCACTGGCAATTTAATAAAAACTCTGGAGAGTAACGGCTGAGTTGTTGTGACAATAGAGACAAGGCAAACAATCCCTGTAATAACAAAAATATCAATATATTTTATCGGGAATCGCATCAATGGTTAAAGGCTCCACTCTCTATAGATTAATAATTTAAAGATATTCAAAATTTCAACAAAGGGTTATGACGTATGTTTTTTATAAAGTATAAATTGGTTTTTCATTTATTTTTCGACGCATTACAGGTGTTCAACAAATATGTAAGTCGACAATCGACGGTTTTTGAGTTATGTTAGTGATCATATGACCACTTTTTGATCCACTTGAATGTATTGCACAAAAGCACTCCCCAGTATACTCAACATAATTCTTGTATTGATTTTGTCAAGAGGATTTTGATTCTTCCTTGAATTTCCAATTCTTCCAACCCCTTTGTAAGTCACTTCAAGAACGGTCAAAGCGCTCCAGTACTGATACTATTCATGGTTAGAGAGTCACTATTGATGAGTGGTTTCACTACTATTTTTATGTTAAAAGCTTTTATAGATTTAATAAGAGCGCATACCAAATGTTTTAGATATATCATCATCATTATCATATCGTGCTGGTAGCACGGATATCCCTGACCCTCTCTCGCCACTCCTCCCTATCGTTCATCGCCCTAGGCAGGTCTTCAGGACAACAACCTGTATCCTCACATAGCTGCTGAATGTACGTTCGTGCTGGTCGTCCTGCTTTTGCGCGGCCATGTGTGGGGATCCATAAGAGTACATCTCTTATGAGTTCATCTCTGCTTCTCCAGCAATGTCCTGCATGTCTGGTTCGCCTAACTTGAATAGTTTTCGTGATAGGGGGCAGGTGGCCGTACAGTTGGTGTCTTGTGGGGTGTTACTGCCAGGACTTGTTGAGGATTGCACGCAGCATTCTTGTGTAATTGCCATCTAGTTTCTTCTCCAGCCGTTTTGTTAGCGTCCATGTAGTGCAGCCATATAGCAGTATCGATGTGACCGCTGCCTGGAAGAAACTGCGTTTCATTTTAACGGTTAGGTCTGATTTCCATATAGTCGATAGCCTATTGATAGCTGTCCATGCTTTCGTTAACCTCGTTTCGATGTCCTTTTCGGTTGATTCGACGCTGCTTCCTAGGTACGTGAATTTGTCTACTAGTTTAAGAGGGGTTCCTTTTAGAGTGGAGATGTCCCCCGTTTGGTTATAGCACATATATTCCGTTTTGTGTGTATTAACATGGAGGCCTATGCTTGCTGCTGCTCGTTCCAAACTATGCAGAAGTGTTTCGGCTTGGTCAGGTGTATTTGCCAGTATCGCTATGCCAACGGCGTAGTCGGCGTCGGTAATTGTTGTTGCGGGGTATCTTCTGCTTCTTTTCTTCGTCAGTTCGAAGCCATTCTCTTTGATTTTGTCAATCGATGTTCTAAGTACGTAGTCTAGACAAGTGATAAAGAGATACGGAGCCAGCGATATATATGGGAAATTAACTGATTTCCAAGCTAAAAAAAAGTGTTGATATTTGTGCAAAATCCTTCGTAAGATGTACATTTTCTATCTATATTTTCGCCTTTTTTGACCCATTTGCGTTTAAACATTAGTTTCAAAGTTTCTTTGAGGATTTGTAGACAGCATTTGACTTGACGCGAAAACTTTAAAGTATTAAAATTCAAAATCATTTAAGAAATCTTTTTTATCCTCGATTGTTAAAAACACATTTTTAACAAATTAGAATCGCATACAAATCATTAACATTTTTATCTACTTTCAAACTTACCTCAATCTTATAAATAGCGACAAAGATAATATTTCTTCGGTAATACTCACAGATTTATTACAAGACCTACTCAAAAATACTTTCGCTTTATTTCTTTTGAGTGTAAATCTAACATTATTTTCCTTAAGAATGCACTTAATATCAACGTTGCTTAAGTATCTTAAATTGAACGAATATATTCGTTCATATTTTTATAGTATTAAAAATATTCGTACTACGATTTCGTCTTTCCACTTCAGATTTTTAAAAGAATCAGCTGCAGCCGCATATACGTTTAACTAATAAACATATTTCCTCTCTTACATAGTGATATAATCACACAAACATCTTTTACACACACAAAATTAATCCATCAAATAAAGACTAAGCCAAACATCTATTATTCATGCATGAATCTTGACTTTCTTTCTTGAAATATTTATGCTCTGAATAATATCATATTTTCTTACAAGAAAAAAACATGTAATTCCTGTTTTACAACAAACTTATCACTCAAAATATTATTAATTTGTTGATTGGAGTTTTATTTAATCATGTACAGCTTTGTCCGCTCTATAAATATATATATATATAGTGTTGTATAGTGGCAAGTACCACGTTACTTCCGGTATCTCGGAGGTATTAAAGACGACGTGTTTCTTAAGCACGGTCTGTACTGAAAGACCAACTTTGGACGTAACGCCATCAGAGCGTGACTTATATTATTTGTTGGACTGTACCACCTCCGTTGATAAATAATTAACTCTATTTCACAGTTTATCTCTTCCTTTTAAGGATACATACACACACACATATATATATAAATATATATAATGCAGTTTTGCCGTTAACTGTGGGCAGAGAACTTGTACCATAACCATGATATGGCTATGTGTGAAACGTACATCGAATGTCCATGAAGATAGAAAATAGGAATCTCGAAACAAGAAAAACACAAATTCTTAGTTTAAGTACGAAACTTTTTATTACCTTTTAGTTTGAAGATTCTTCGACATAAGGAGAGAGACACCCATTCTTTCTATTCTGGCTTTTTCATCTCCCCCCCCCCCATCTCGTGTGACACCTGCCCAAGCCCTCCGCGAGAAAGCGAAAGTCAACCCTTCTCGTTCGGTGTCGAGTTTTCTCTGACTTTTTAAAAATCTCTCAAAATCCTCTGTGCGCTTCCGGTGCGCGACGTCACCTGTACTCTGTAGCCCCCGTTTCCCACCTGGGCTATTGTGATATCTTTGAGTGACACGTCCGCTCCGCGCGCCCGCGCGTGGACACCTGTGTTAATGTTGCACCGAAGTAACCCATGCACTGAGCCGAAAGGTTCTCAGCCTAACTAAACCCAAAGGCATAAAGCGAAATCCCTCGGCTATTATATTACATGCATTTCCCTCTACAAATAAAATCATTTGTCATCAATGATGACAAATTATTTTCCTAAACTAATGTGCTGCTCTTCTTCATGTCGAACTGATCAACAAAATTTTCAGTAATACAATTCTAACAAAACAATACAACAAAAAACATGCATCAGTTCCAAACTCAAAAGTCATTGAAATAAGTGTTCGTATTGTCCTTCATTTTCTTTCTTTTTTTTCATTTTTTTTCTTTTTCCAACCACATTTTCTGGTTCTTCTTTTCTCTTTTTTTTTTGTTTTGTTTTCAAATTTTTTCAACAGTCACTGGTTCGGCATGTATATTTTTTCAGTCTTTAATTTGTTTTTTTACTTTTTTTTAAACTCTCAGGTCAATTGCTCATTATGTCTTTTACACTTTTTCTTTCCTTATACATCCGTACTCATTACTTCTAACTTTATATCTCCTTCTCCGTCATTAATTAATATACGCATTGTAACTCTCCACAACTAAGCATAGCTCGTAATCAAACCAAGATAAATGTTTCCCCATTTTTTTCAACTTTTGACCACAGTCAAACAGTCTATCTCAATTCTTTCCAACAGATTACGAGTACCCTTCTTTCTTATCTTCTTTCTTTTTTGCCTTAGAATATCCCGGGTGTTTTCTCCTAAACCACCCAAACTTTTATTAATTCAGCCAACAAAATTTGCCCCTCAAAACACTTCGAAATCCGAGTTCATGAATTTCCGAACACATCCAATGAGATCACCAAAACCCTGCACATATCTTAATTATCTCCAAACACCTGTTTCCGAATATCTTCCCCAATAAAACCTCAAAGACCCACTCCAGGGGGGAACTCACAAAATATCCGTCTGCCTCGTCTGACACACACAAAAAAAAAAATGTCTCTTAGTTGCTCGGCCCCTATGGCGAGATTTATTCAAGCCAATTTCAGTCGACTGGACAACGAAAAGTTCAAAGCATTCAACCGTGTCTCCGAATACTCGGTATCGACAAACATCCACAAAAAAAAAAAAACAGCCTGATTCAACCAGCGCCCAAAATATCGATTCTCCCAACTTCACAAATATCGAAACATGTCCCAAAAGTCTTAACTACAGTGGACAAACCTCCGATGTGCGAAATTCTCCAAGCTCTCGGATCGAAATTCTAATCTCCGATTATAATTTGCCCGGACCACTGACAAGTTACTACAAAATTTTACTCACAAAAACCCCGTCTACTATAAAATTCATTTATGAAAATATTGTTTACTATAAAATTTCATTCATAAAAATTGTTTACTATAAAAACGTCACTCAAAAAACCGGACTGTAACTGTCCCCAGGTCATTTTTCTTTTCTTTTCACTGCCTGCATATATTCCTCTTACTCTTTCTTTTTCCTCCCTCACTACGATACAATATTACACATAGCAGTAATTGTCATTTTTCTATACTTAGGGCTTAATGTTTTTTCTTTTCTTTTTTTCTAAAGTTATCTCAAATTTGATCCTTCTAGAAAGGCCCTTGTCATTAAAACTCATGCTTTCACCATTATAATCAATTTAAATTCTTTTTTCATGAACCCAAATATTAATTGACAGCAGAGAGATAAAGCTATACAATGAGCAAATACCTTCTTTTTACTTTTTCTTTTCTTTTCGTGCCTTTTTTCCTTGACTTCGCTGGTTGCAACCTTTTTTTTTTTTCATTTTTCTGCTTGCCTTCTTTTTCTTTTTCTTTTCTTCCTGCCTTTTTTTTTTCTTGGAGTTGAGCTGTTTTTCTTCTTTTTTCTGTGGGCCTTGTGTCGACAGTTGTGTTTCTTCTTTTTTCTTTTCTTCTTTCTGGGGGCGCTGCATTTTGTTTTTCTTGTTTTTGGCTTTGAGGTTTTTTTGTTTTTTTTTCTGGGGACCTTGTGTTTTCTCTCTCTCCTTCCATTGCCCTAGTTATTCTTAGCCGTTTCTCTGATCGTGTGGACATACTTATGGAACCCAGTCGTAGCCATGCCATGAACGACATGCCTAGCTGTGGTGCCAAATATATATATATATATGTTAAATAGCCATATACATGAATACACGAAATGTACATGGGATGTTCAAATGTATATATATAGAACACAAGAATCTCGAAATTCGAAAAACACCTAACGACTTCTCAGTTCAGGTACGAAACTTTTTTTATTAC
This sequence comes from Sepioteuthis lessoniana, assembly GCA_963585895.1. Lineage (NCBI taxonomy): Eukaryota > Metazoa > Mollusca > Cephalopoda > Myopsida > Loliginidae > Sepioteuthis > Sepioteuthis lessoniana. The sequence continues at coordinate 41,808,329 of OY757906.1, read as the reverse complement.
CTTTGAGTGTAAAGGTTCTTCGACATAAGGAGAGATACACATTCTTTCTATTCTAGCTTTTTCAACTGCCCCCCATCTCGTACGACACCTGCCCAAAGCCTCTGCGAGCAAGCGAAAGTCAACCCTTCTCGTTCGGTGTCCAGTTCTCAACTCTCCTCTGACTTTTTTAAATCTCCCAAAATCCTCCGCGCGTATCCGGTGCATGACGTCACCCGCACTCTGTAGCTCCCGTTTCCCATCAGGGCTATGGTGACATCTTTGAGTGACACGTCCACTCCGCGCGCGCGCATGAACCCCTGTGTTAATGTTGCACCTAAGTAACCCATGCACTGAGCCGGAAGGGTTCTTAGCCTAACAAAAACCCAAAGGCATAAAACGAAATCCCTCGAACATTATACTACAAACTGTTATCCATCAGTCTATAATTTTTTTGTATTCTCCTTATGAGCTCGTCCTTGCTTCTCCAGCAGTGTCCTGCATGTCTGGTTCGTCTAACTTGAATAGTTTTCGTGATGGGAGGCAAGTGGCCGTATAGTTGGTGTCTTGTGGGGTGTTGTCGACAGGACTTGTTCAATATTGCTCTCAACATTCTTGTGTAATTGCCGTCTAGCTTCTTCTCCAGCCGTTTAGTTAGCGTCCATGTAGTGCATCCATATAGCATTATCGATACAACTGCTGCCTGGAAGAAACTGCGTTTCATTTTATCGGTCAGGTCTGATTTCCATATGATCGAGAGCCTATCGATAGCTGTCCATGCTTTCGTTAGTCGTGAGTCGATGTCTTTTTCGATTGATGAGACGCTACTTCCTAGGTAGGTGAATTTGTCTACTAGTTTCAGAGAGGCTCCGTCTAGTGTGGTAATGTTGCCTGTTTGGTTGTAACACATATATTCATTTTTTATTACTGAATAGTTTCTTGGTAATTTCATTTTTTAAATAGTTAGAAAAAATGTGTTTGCGTGCTAGTATTGCAATTGTTTTTGCAAATCTAAATGTTTCCAAGCATTGCTTTCTAACACTAATAATTCTATTCACTATTATCATTTTTTGCAGACAGTGAAGTGATTACAAGTTTTGCTATTTGACACTAATAATTCTAGTCAATATTATATTTTACTGCCAACAGTGAAGTGATTACAAGTATTGCTATTTGATACTTATAATTCTATTCAATATTATCATTTTTGCAGACACTGAAGTGGTTACAAGTATTGCTAATTAACACTAATAATTCAATTTAATATTAACCTTTTTACTGTCACTAAAGTGGCTACAATGTTGCTATTTAACTGTAACTACTCTGTTGAACACTATTCATTCATTTGCACAAAGTCAAATCGTTTAAGTATTAGTATGTTATACCAATTTGCACAAAGTCAAATCGTTTGAATATTGGTATGTTATATACCAATATTGTAATTTAGGCATAAATTTAAAGAGTTTCAAGTATTGCTATTCATCACTAATAATTCTATTCAACATTTCTCCTTCTTTCATACATATTCAAAACGTACCAAGTATCGCTATGTATCCCTAACAGTTCAATTAAACATCAGGCATTTTTCACACACAGGTAAAGGATCACTTTTATTTCTAACAATCCAATTTAATCGAAGTAATTTGCTTGTACGAAGTCTAAATGGCAAACAGTTCTATTTGACCCTATCAGGTACAGCTACTCCTGGCCAGAGAGAACCGGAAAGTAGTGACAATGAAAGGGTACTCCTCATTCGCCGCCAATGCTCCAGGCCTGAAGCCTCACTGTCGGATTGTTTCGTACCATTTCTAGGACACTCGGTGGGGGCGGGTCTTAACCCTCTGTAGAGATTAAGTCGGCGTATATTACAGCCCCAGTCGACTTGGCTAAAAATGCGTGTGAAAAAAAGGAAAAGATAGAATGCTTAATATATATAGGGGTGCGTTAGACTCTTTTAGCCCGTTCATTGTCATTACATACATAATTACCTTTTCAACTCGTGGACGCCGTCAAATGAGTCACATGTGACTTGGCATACAGTTTATGAATTGATACGTCTATCTCCTTAACATAGTATATATTCCACTCGAGAAAAAATTGCAATAAACTCTCCCTTGAATCTGATAAAAATGGATTTCAAATTTGGTTATATCTACAACTATTTTGCTATCTTTTACTGAGGATAGACATGCAAACAGGAACCATTTATTAATATAGATTACTTTTTCTCATCATAATTATCATTGTTGTTTTTTGCTTTTGTAGCATTCGTCACATACGAAAAAAATACTCAGAAAATAACTATACGTTTCAAAAAGATTATCGACTACAGCAAAGAGAGAGAGAGAGAGAGAGAGAGAGAGAGAGTGTATGTGTGTGTGTGTGTGTGTGTGTGTGTGTGTGTGTGTGTGTGTGTGTGTGTGTGTGTGGATGTGTTAATGAGTGTGTAAATATGTGTGCTTGTGTATTTGTGTAGTTGTGTAACTTAACAACTCCTATTCTTCCAAAATGAATATTTGCCAATTTTTCGTTATTTTATTTGATGTTTTTCAGCATGATTTTTTTCCTTGTTTTTTCTTCTTTCTTTCTTTCTTTCTTTCTTTCTTTGTTGATTTATTTATTTGTTTATTCTTTCTTATTTTGCTTGTTTTGTTTTAATTATTTTTATTTTTCCTTTTATATTTGTTTTTATTTTTATTTTTACTTATTCATTTATTCCTGTTTTTAAATTCTTTATTCTTTATTTATCTATTTATTTATTTATTTATTATTGAGGGCGGTTAGAAACATCAATGTGGCCTAAAACCAAGAAAGCCTACTTCGCTAAATACAAAAGAATAGATGAGCGTGAAAAAGTTAGGAAAAAAATGACATAACATTACTGGCAGACAAACTGCATTCTTGAACACTGATGGTCCGATTAGGTTTCTCTCGTTTACTTTACGCACCTATGATTCACGTCGTCTTCATTTTACGAGAACTGATAGCGAAAGTCACAAGATAAATGTATTTGTTAACAAACCAGCCTGGCTAAAGTGATATTACTTGTGAGCCTCTGAACGTCTCCATTTTCTTTTTTGGCAGATATATGTTATTTATTTTCATGATTTCTTGATGGTGGTGTAAATAAATATCAAAATATTGAATAAAACGTCCACTCTTTCTTTCTAAAAATGTAATATTAATTACCTTTAGAATTTATCTTCATTACTAAGATAGATAGATCGATAGATAAGAGGGTCATTTGAATGTTTCTTAGTCACACTCAGAAAAAAAGACATAGCTGAAACTTTTTAAAGCAACACTATCATTTCATAGAAAAATAGAAAAACTAATTCAAATATTTGCCTTAATTCTGTGTTATATAGTTATTTACACGTTCATTCAGCATCACAACGACACCATAATTAAGACGCATGAAGGAAGGAAGACGCAAGAAGAATTAAGATGCAGGAAGGAAGACGCAGGAAGACTTCTTTACAAAAATATTCACCTCTCACTTTATTGCAAGGGTTCGAAAGGTTAGCATGTGAGAGGATGCTGGAGACCGAACGTAAACTTCATATTTTGACCCCACTGTTATGACCGTCACGTTGTGTCTTGTTCTCCTGATGTTGGGGTCCACTCCATCGGGGGTTTCCGAGGGCCCCTCGGTCGGGTGAGACCTTCCCTACCACATCTCGTCTCTAACCCTCTGGGAGTCTGCTGTAAACTGCTCTGAGACCCAAACTCAACTGAGTTAAATAATAACTCAACGCCCACACGATCGCCTACTGGATCTTTGAAATCGAATGTTTAATCGTCATCAAGCGGAAATAACTGTCGTGTAGTTCAGAGGTTACTCTCTTCCGGTGCATGAATGTAATGGCACAATGAAACCTTCACCTTGTCCTATATCATAAGCCTTAATCCGCCCACGCGATCTCTTTCGATTACTGGCCATTGGAATGTGTCACTTCCTTCCGGTGTATCACCTTGGAATAGCATTTTTAGGCCGGGGCGAGGGGTCAAAATATAACATATGCAGACGAGACCCATGGAAAACTAAGACGTGTACGATGAATGAAAAATCTGAGTGAGAGATTGAAAGTTTTTAAAAAAACATCGTAAATAAGAATTTCTCTTTTTTAAAGAATGTAACCGTCTTTTTAACAACTTGCATTTAAACTATTTTAACTTCAATGTACTACTGTAGACAAAAATATGGAAAATAACTCCTTGAGAATGTTCTCAAAGAGTTCGAACTGTGTTGTTTTGTTTTAATTAACGAGTAAATAAAGATCAGACGCAAAACATTTCATATAACACTTGAACATTCTGTCTTTATATAAAATAGTCCTTAAACAAAATGGATTTAATCATTCAATTTAATGATATTTCTCAAAATTTCTGAGATGAAAATAAGTATATAATTTTTATCACTTTGAGTCTTCAAACTATTGTCTTCATTGTTATAATCACAACTTTTCTGCCGATGGGTCCTCGACTTTTTTCAGTTGTTTTGTGCTGAACTTAGGAACCCATACAGAACCTCTAATTGAATCCTTTATTTAAACCACGGGCATAGTTTGTTTTAATTACGCAACCCTCTAGTCAGGACTGAACCTGCAACTTTCTTCAACAAAACGCCAATATCCGTTTCATTAGGTGTCCTGCTTGACAATTCAAAGTGAACTTTTGGGACTTATAAACATAATGTCTCCACCAAGCGATAAGATACTTCACACGCTTATTATGTACGATTTTTTTATCTTAACTTATATTGCATTTTTTTCAGCAAGTTATTTTATCATTGGTTTCCATATTGTATTCAACTCTATACTTGGTCTGCTCAACAGGACACGGTAGTACTACATATGCGCTTCCTCTCTAAGAGGTCTTAATCCCGAATATTCTTCCCTATTGATTATTTTGAATTCATTGGCTGAAGATGATACACGTATACAACCGTATCTGGTAAGATGAGGAATTAGTTCTGGAAATCCTAAAGGGATGGAGTATCGCTACTTTACCATTACTCCCAGATCCACTCTGGTCCGATGTGATACCATCTGTTAGGGTCCCATCTGTGGATCAAATAGATCTGTTTTAAAAATATCCGTATTTGATTGGAATACTTAACTTCATATAATTCTAAACTATTCAAATTAAGATTTATTACTTAAAGCTACAACTGTCTACTAAAAATAACCATTAGTGAGTTGAAACCAAATAACCCTGTGCCAATAGATGATTATTATTAACTAGAAATAATATATGAAGCCATATAATCGTTAGTATTAGATTAGAATATTTGAAAAATACAAATGTGTGTTTATTATCAGAATTAGGTCGAAATACTTGAAATCATATAACTGTAAAAACTCTTCAGAAACAGTCACACTGAAAATGTAAATACGAGGATCATTAAATAAGTTTCCAGACTGTTTTCGTATGGGCACTTTTATTGATAGTACACTTGAAACTTTATTCCCCTTCGAAGTAATCTCCTCCGACAGCAATGCACTTGTTGTACCGTTCCAACAACGTCTGGAAGAAACCATGGAAGCCCTCATGTGTGAGCGTTTCAATGACCTTCGTCCCAGCCTCTTTTATCTCATCAATTGTCTCATAAGGACAGCCTGTGAGCTTAGCGAATAACCAAAAGTCACAGGGAGCAAGGTCTGGACTATAGGGAGAATGAAGAACTGCCTTGATGCCCATCTTGGTCAATTAGTCTGTGACAAGGATAGAGTTGTGGACTGGTGTATTATCCTGGTGGAAATGCCACTGACCCGATTTGAATAGTGCTGGCCTCTTCCGATGGAATCTCTTCCTGAACTCCCTTAAAACATCAACAGCCCTAACCCTAACCCTTTGGTCAATCAACTCTGGTGAATTGACTTCCTTACTCCTCCCACACCTCTCATCATCTCTCACAGACTCCCTGCCTTCCTTGAATCTCTTATACCACTCAATAACTGATGCTCGATTCATGCAAGATGGTCGAAAAGCAGTCTGAAGCATTCCATACGTTTTTGTGGCATTTTTTTCAAGTTTAAAACAGAATTTTATTGCATAGCGTTCGTCTAAAGTGTCCTCACGTCCAGATTGCATTCACCACATGTGACAATCAGGCTTAATAGGGTGTATTCCAATTGCTGCTGTAGCTATTCCTTTAAACCTGAAATCATGAATATTGGTCAGTTATTTCCTAAGATGTATAGCAATAAGATAGTGAATTTTCAAGAGTCTACGGCAATTTTAAATGCCTGTACAAGAAAAAATCTAGAAAGTTATTGAATGTACCATGTATACATAAATGAACGTGATTCTCTAACCACAAAGTTTAAAATAACCTTAGACGATCTAACATGCTGTTAAAATAAATCAACAAAACAATCCTGTTTTTTATGCTTGTAAGATTAAATATTCCAAACACATTAATGAATGGCAACAAGTGTTAAATTTTACTGTAATTGTACCATTGTGATACTAAAGAGATATTAGACTCCGTTGTGACCTGAACGTGGTAAGAAGTTAACGAACGCAAAACTCTGTTAAGCATATCCCAAGGTTTATTAACTTCTAGGTAGCAAGCAGTCGGCAGGAGAAAAAAGGGAGTATGGAAACATGAGACAACCGTGTGTACAAGACAATTATAAGCAACATATCATAGTGAAAAAGAGAGAGTAGACACAGATCTTGAATGTTTTCCCGATTCTGACATGCGTGTCTGCTAGGCCTAAACCCCACCTTTAGAGCGCACTCATAAACTTGGAACACGTAAACTTTTTTCTCCTTACGTGTCTGTGGCTCGTTTTCTACTGACGTCTTTACCATATTACCTCTCGCCGTCAACAGTCCAAAGTCGTCCCTTCATTTCCACCTGTTGTGTCAATAGCAGAAACATCAACTTCAGCTTGCTCCCCGCATACGCACAAGACTACGGACCTGTAGTTTTCCTTGGTCATTTTTAACTACGAGTGTCTCTGCCTTGTTATTAGGCGACTACTGTCTGCTTCATTTATTTATTCATTCATTCAAATCCAAATTACGTGACATAAAACCCAATATCTGTTTTATATTATCTCCTGAAATTACGATTGAATTTTGTTGAAACATATTCCTAAAAATACAAGTGAATCGATAATGTAGGATTTGCTTTTTTCGCTATTTTAATTCTAGCGAAGTAAAACCGGTTATAGTTTTACAGATATAAAGGAGTGGACTGACAAAGCAACTAAAAGGATAAATGAATGCGGCTAAACTTAAACTGCTAATTACAGTTATTTTTTAAAACCATTGCTGCCCTAATTCCAATAATTTGGAATACAATTTACGGATTTACAGATGCTTATGATTGGCAATATCATGCCACACTCAACAGAAAGGTACAAACAGACAGAATATTGGTAAATTATATCCAACCTAATACTTACTTTTATGTAAAGGTTTTAGGAGAAAAGAAGAACACATAGCCAAGTCAATTTTCAATTGCACATATTCAAGTACTTATACACATATATAGGTAAATCCAAACAAAAGCACAATTAAATTAACACTTAGCTTTGGTGTTGATGTTCTCTTTTCGAAGAATAATTGACTTCGACGTTTTATTCCACCTTTTATTTATACGTTGGTTAATTGAAGCGATGTCCTTTAAAAATGTTGTCTTTCCATGTTGAAAAGATTTTGTTAACTGTGTCTTTTAAAAAACATCTGCTTATCTATTCATAAAATTAATATAAAAACAAAGACTGCTTTTTATTCTCAAGCAATTAAAAAACGTTTTTTAAATTATTCATAAAAATTAAGACTTACGAGAAGTTACATTTATTTTATTTATTTATTATTTTTTATTATTTATTTATTTAAATTTTATAATTAGTTTTGTTGTATATTGCAAAATTATATTGAAGGAATATTTATTTCTAACATACTCCCCCTTAAAGATTGCATTTTATTTTATTGCAATTCAACCGCAGTAATTTATTTTAGGCAATTATTTATTTACTATATTGCACTAACATTTATTTACTTTATTGCAATAACATTTATTCATTTATTGCAACAGGATTTATTTACTATACTGTTAAAGATAATCAATCTTTTCCTTCATCATTTGATGAAATTTTGCAGTGGCTTTGCGTTTAGGTCTAACCAAGGTGTTAGCTTTGGGTTGAACAAGAACCTTGTCCGTGCAACTACTATCAATAATATTTACTTTCGGAGGTTGTCTTAAATAAACATTTTTTAAGAACTCTTATTAATCTTTCCCAAGAAGAGCCAGCCCAAGCAGAATATAAAGGGATTCTGATATGTCTTATATCTAACCTTTTCAATTCGTCCTGAAACTCTTGCCTGTAAAGAGCTTTCAAGAATACTACCACCTTTTATAAAAGTTTTTGCATTATCGCTATACAATATTCGAGGCAAGGATTACATATTACAAAACGTTTGAAAGGCCAACACAAAATTTCGGGTTGACATATCAGGTAACAGTTCAAAATGGACTACTCTTATATTTAGACAAGTAAAAATCAAAACAAACATGTTATGTGTAGCTCCACTTACTTCATCCTTGACCTAAAAATGACCCGTGTAGTTTACTCCAACATGATTAAAAGGTTTTACTAAATTCATTTGATGTTTAGGCATATCCACTACTTTAGGATATTTATTAGCCAATGCATTTTACTTTTTACAGATTGTTCAATTATTTATTTCTGCTTTTACAGCAGTTAAACCTTCGGGAATCCACACGCCTTGCTCTCGCAAATAATTTAGTGTGGTACCTGTTCCCATATGCTGCACTTTAGCATGACAATGTTTAATAAATAAGGAAGTAATTTTATTTCCCTTGGGTAATAACACAGGATCATATGCATCATAATTAAAATATAAACATATACTTATCCTTCCTTTGGATCTCAAAATTCCATTCGAGTCTGGGAATAAATTTAAATTAAAGACCAAAGTAGGGATATTTGTATTACTTTTGTCTTGTAATTCTAAAAAAAGCTAATTTCCTTTGAGAAATTTTCTGTTTGAGCTATCCTTATCCAATACATTTTGGCCTTTTGTAATGAACTACTATTGTTTTTTTTACAAAAAGGTTTAAATAACATACTTGTTACTATCAATAATTTATCATAATTAGAACATTCATTAATATATAGAATTCCAGTATTTACTTTAAGTATTTGATTCAAGTTGACATTTACTTTACTCTTATGAACTGGGGATATATTCATTAAAGGATACTTAGGCCAATCTTTTAAATTCATTAGTAAGCCAACTTGGATCTTTTAACCACAAATTTCTATTTTGTAAATATTTATCATAAGATATTCCCCTGGTTTACATGTCAGCTGGATTTTGATTAATATTCACATATTTAAACATTATTGGCATTTTAAAGTCATCCACAAGAGCTTTAATTAACCCATTTACTTCAGATATTCTATTTTTAACAGATTTGGATTTTACTTTCCTTTCTTTTGTGATTAACCAATTTAAAACTACCTGAACATCTACACAAACATTAATAAATTGAAATTGAATATTTTATAGGTTTCAATTAATGTTGGAAGACATTTTAATGCCACTATTACTCCCATTAGCCCCAAAGTTGGTACACTATGTGCATTTCTTTTCCTTAAGGGGGCCAATTTAGATTTAGCAAATAAAAATGAACTTACTTTTTCTTTTGTGCATGCATACATTACAAAACCATAAGCTTATGTAGAGCTGTCACAGAATATATGTACACCATAGGATTCATTGTCATTAATTGCAATTCTTGGAAACGACAACTCGGTCAACATTTCAAAATCTTTACTTAATACATTCATCTCATCACTTATTTCTTTAGGCACTTTTGATTTCAATTTATATTTAATTTCCAAACTCTTCTCCTTAATACCCTACCTCTTATTGTGACAAGTAAAGTAAAGTTCAGAGGATCATATACTTTTGAAATTTGTGATAGCACTTGACGTTTTTTTAACTTCATCCAACGGAAAAGGGACTGAGCTTAAACTATCTTTCTTAATATTTATTATTTCCTCTTGAAATTTTCTCATCCTTTATATTTTTTTGCCAGATGCAGTTTAAAATTAAGGTTTTCAAAACCTCTTTATAGCTGTTAAATATCTGCTCTAAACTAGGATAATTATTATTAATCGTATTTATTAATTCCTTTTCTACTATTTTAGGTATTTTATTCGTTATCATCTGACTAATTAAAATATTTCCAGAAGAACCTTCTTGAAAAAAATTAACATTATATTGTTGCAACTCAAATAAATAGGACTTAATTTCAGACAAATAATATTTAATATTTCAGAATTCTGGATAATATTCTTCGCAAAGCATAGCTTTCAATATGTTCTTTAGAGTTTCGTCAATTATAAATTCTTTGTTAAAAAATTCTTCCATTAATGAATTTATGGCCACCTTATAATTTGAATCAGTTAGGGACAAATGACTTACTTGCTTTAAAGCATAATCCCTCAAATATCCAATTAAATATGATAGCTTAGCGGATTCTGATAAATGCTTCTTTGAATCAATAACGTTATTAAATTGATTTTAAAAAATCATGGAAGGCAAATGTATCTTTCTCTTTTCCATTAAAAGTACCACAAGTTAAAGGAGGTGGTTTTCCATTACTTAATATTTCATTAACAGGTATAACTGCCGATGCTTTAGTATTTTCACTAATTAGATAATCTTCATATGTGTCTATAATTACTAAATTATTTATATTATATTCGGCCTGACTGTCTAATTCTAGATTATAGCTTTCTTCGTCTTTGATTTATGATTGGTATTTTGCATAATAAATGTCACTTACTTCATTTCAATTATTAACCTTCAAAGACTCTTTATCAATGGCTTTTAATTGTTTTTGAGACAAGGAAGAAGTAAGAGTCCCATTGCCTTGCATTTGTTTTAAAAAATTTAAATACACGGTTATTTTCTCTTTATGAGTGGCCCTATTTCGCTTCAAATGAGTAGCCCTTCTTTTATTTGTTCTGAAGTTAATTCATAAGTCTTATTTTCCTCGTAAATGTTTAGAGAGAACTCCCTCTATCTTAATTTACCCCTTTAAAGCCATTTTAATAATTAAATTTGTATAACAGTTGCACGCGTGTACAGTTTCACCTTTTTCTTATATAAGTTTTCTTTCGGTGTTGTTTTTATAAGTTTTATTAATACTTACATTACTATAACAACATTTGCAAAAATATTCATTTACGAAATAAAATTATTCTTCGAAATATATGGGGAAATTATATCCAACCTGATACTTACTTTTATGTAAACGTTTTAGGAAAAAAGGAGAACACGTAGCCAAGTCAATTTTCAATTGCACATACTCAAGTACTTATACACATACATACATATGTCAACCCAAAGAAAAGGCACTATTAAATTAACACTTAGCTTTGGTGTTGATGTCTCTTTTCGAAGAATAATTGACTTCGAAATTTTATTCCCTTTTTTTAAAACGTTGGTTAATTGAAGCGACGTCCTTTAAAAGCGCTGTCTTTCCATGTTGAAAAGTTTTTGTTGACAGTGTCTTTTAAAAAACGTCTGCTTATTTATTCATAAAATTGATATATACACAAAGACAGCTTTTTTATTCTCAACCAATGAAAAATTTAATTATTCATAAAAATTAAGACTTACGAGGTTATATTTATTTTATTTATTTATTATTTATTATTATTTATTTATTTATTTATTCAAATTTTATAATTAGTTCTGTTTTAAATTGCAAAATTATATTGAAGGAATATTCATTTCTAACAAAAAAGAGAAAAAGTGAGGGAAATAAAAAGGGGAGCAAGAGTTTAGATAGATAGAAAGATAGATAGATAGATAGGGTTTTATGAGTTTTATAGCATATCAACCCTTATAGGTTATTGAATGCCATATCTTGTTTATAGAATTATGTAAATAAATATTAATATGTACTACCACTCCAGATGAGAGTATACATAGGAGTAATAGCGCAGAAAGAGTATTCGACATTTCTGAAAGCTCCGGAACTAATGTCTGGTCACTAGATGGTTTAGTGTTATATCAGGAAACTCGTTGGAGAGGGAGACTTACTCGTATATAAAAGTGCAGTCGGCGTATTCTACAACTACAGCTGACTGGACTAAACTTGGTTAGTAGATAAATTGCTTGGTATATAATCGTAGAACCATACTAAAATCGATAAAGAACGGATTAAGATAGATAGATAGATAGATAGATAGATAGATAGATAGATGTAAATATCAAGATAGATATAGAGATTGATAGAGCTTCACGAATTGTTATTGACAAATATAAACCTATCTATAATTTTGATGAATAATCATCTTTTCTTTAGTTGTTCTGATGGCTGTTGGTTTACGTGTTACTTTTGTTATTTCCACGTTTCCACCGATCATTTGAAACGAGAGCAGGTAATCTTTATTTGTTTGTTTGTTTGCTTGGATTTTATGGTATATCAACCTTTGTGGGTTATGTCATGTCAAGTCAATTTTTATACAAATAAGCAGTTCTATTTCAACAAATTCAGTTTAGCCTTAGTATAGAGTTTAATTGTCAAAAACATTTCTATAACAAGCTATTTATTTTGGACAAGGAGTCCTAATTCAAACAATTCAATGTAGCATAAATATAGCTTTTTTTTACACACAGTTAAACCGTTCTATTTCAAACAATTCAGTTTAGCGTTAAAGCAGTTTCAATATCAGAAACAGTTCTATTTCCAACAATTCAGTTTAGCATACAAAGTAGTTTCATTTCAAACAATTCAGTTTAGCATAAGGACGTTGTTTACATTCCAAAACAGTTCTATTTCAAGCAATTCAGTTTAGAATCCTTACACGGTTTAGTTCTACTTGACCCATATCAAGTGCTACTTCCCCGGACAAGTGTGGACATGGAAGCGATGGAAATGAAGGGATTCTCCACATTCCCCAAAGCTCCAGCATTAGTGGAACCTCACCATAAGATTGTTTAGAGTCAAATCAGGACACTTGTTTGTCGGGGTCTTACCTCTCTACAAAAAAGCAGTCGGTGTATTCTACAGCCCCAGCCGACCGGGCAAAATCTTTCTTTAAAATGGTGAAAAGTAGTCAAAATATAAATGACTATTTTATTTTCCATCGCCATCGTTCTCTGTAAAAAAGAAAATAAAAGCATCTATTCTCCATTACCAGATGTAGAGTTAAAATAAGATTTTACAATGTATGGGCAAAACTCTGGGAGAACAAAAGCAACACAAATTGTCGCACACATACACACACACACACATATATATATATATATATATATACATGCACATATTTGCACACACACACACACACACACACACACATATATATATATATTTATATATATATATATATACGTGAATGGGTGTGCGTGAATACGCGTAAATATATATGCTTATACATATGTATATGGTTAGAGATAGATAATCTTATAGATATGTATATTAAATCTTTTGAGCTATTTTTGGAATACGAAAAAAATCACCAGCCCCAGTGATTAGGGCTGCTAAATTCAACGACTGCATCACTGCAGAGTGGTAAGACGCCCCCACCCACACATACCAATGATGAGGCTCGAGTAATGCTGGACATTCTGAGAATCAAGAGAAGCTTTTTGTTGCCATTCCTCCCAGATTCCCTTTGTTTCGAATAGCACTCGATAAGAACCTCTCAATGGATCAAGTAGAACTGTTTCACATTTTAAGTGAGCGCAAACAAATGAATTATTCTAAATTGAATTATTATAAATAGAACTGTTTGATCATTTAACTGTGTATCAACAAAATGTCTTTAGAAATCATATATATATCCTCAAATACAAATGCACAGAGAGAACATAAGAAATATATTTTAAAAAAGTATAATAAACATAGACCACTGGCAATGTTGATTTTGTTTTAGGACTGTATAACAAGCTGGGGATATCAAATATTCTGATAAAATTGTCTGTCATCTGCGTCTAATAACTTATCACACTATCTCATTAGGATCGTATCCAGGCGTATGGTTCATATAGCCTTTATTTGGATCCTATACCTATAAAGATCTTTCATAGATCTAAAAATGTAATCATCTAGTGTAATCCACTAATATTACCTTAAAATTTACTCTTGAATGGACACATATATTGAGCATTCATCTATTCATTTTCTCCCAATATATATATATATATATATATATATATATATATATATATACTCACACACACACATCTATATATATATATATGTATATATATATATGGGGGGGCGTACAATAGTGTGTGTGTGTGTTCAGAGTAAAAAGGAGAAACGCGATTATTGGAATTTATGACAATGTTATCGTTTCTTATATTATCATACTTTAATGCCCACAGGACATCAACGTCTCACCTATGTGGTCCACTCTGGCAGTGTGATGACACTCTATCAGCTTCGAAAAGTAAGCATGCGTCAGTGTCTAGTATCTTTGGGTGAAAATCAAAATGATTACCCAGAATTTTATCGATCATTTACTCTAGGATCACTGATGAACAATAGGACCAAGCGACAATTTTATTCTGCTCTCTTTCTTTAAGTATTCTTCGAAGGCAGATGAATCTTCTTTTGTCTATGGAAGATCCGGCTCTTTGATAAATACTGGGAAATACTGATCATATATTGAATCATGTTAACACAGCGGCTTTACAAGACGCAGTAAAATCGTGTCTTGTTCGAAATAGTAGCCATTTATAACAGCAAGTACCCAACTGACAAAATTCTTGTTTACAGACTCTTTAAAACTGTAATTCTATTTACAAATACAAATACCATAAAATTCTGTTAATAATTTTCAAATATGAAAATAATCTAAGGAAAATATAACAGAAAATAGCTTTGAGGTGATGGGTACGTTTTTACAACTAATACATGGAAATGTTGCATAGACAAATTTAATAATCTCAAATAATTGAAAAGTGATATTCTTGTTTATGAAGACTTTGCAATGAGAACATCTGAATAGAGAAAAGATGTGCTTTCTTTGAGGACAGTCGTAAATGCCATTAAAGCTTGTGATGATTGCTGAGAAATGGAACAATATCAGACTCTCAGGTTCAGGAGTTTTTGTAAAAGCGAGACGTTTGCAATTGTGTTCTTTCTAAAGCTGTATACGCTAATTCATAAAGTATCAAGGGAGATATGGACAGCAAACCTTATATTGATGTATTTCAAGTGTTTCCATCTTTAATTACTTTTTTATCGATGTTTCAATGCACGCAATGCCTTATATAACATTACAACCACTTTTAATATCCGTTTATTAAATTTTTTATTTGTTTATTTATTCATATGATTAGGATCGTTCGCAGTACGGTTTCCTGTCGCTTTTGGTTTTGATTTTAATTTAAATAGTTTTTTCTATTTTTTCTTGACTTTCAGTTTGTTTCCTTTTTCTTTTTTTTCCGTTGATAAAAAGAAAAGTCGTTATGAATTTTATTCTTAACAAATACGTGAAAGCATTATTATTCCTGAAATTAAATGTTGTTTTATTTCATTATAGCTTATACTTATTCTATCAGAAAGTTTTACTTCTAACTTTATTGTTCGATTTGTACTAAGTTAATTAGTTTGTTAATGAAATGAATTTTAGGATGGAAAATAAAAAGTAAGTTCACTTGACAATTAAAACTAAGTTTATTTAATAAATAAAAGTAAGTTCAATGATGTTGCTAAGTAAGTAATTCTTTTTCAATGTCTGCCTCTTGTATACTTATTTATTAAGCTATGCTAAGATGGAGAACAAGGCAATGGGTAAGAGGCACTATGTGCGACTCAGAATCAGGTGTAATAGCTTGCTAATCGAGCTTGTTAATCATTACAGTTACATATTAAGTTAAGGTTTGGAGTGGAACAATGTCAGATAATAGAGCACCCAGTGAGAATCGATTTCACTACTAATGGTTTAGTAATCTTGCTTGCAAACAATTATATCTCGTGAGCTGCTCTGTTTGCTTCTTACATTTCCTCCCATTTCCCCGAGAATCAAGATTCAATATCTGTACCATTCTTTCATACGAAAATTACAACCTCTGTCCAATGTCAATTCAGTAAGTTTATTCTTTTAGGAAAAAGAGCTAAATTCTGCTGCCACCAGAGAAGAATAGGACAAACCCACAATCAGTAGGTTGAAGTAATCGCTGCTGCCACTCACAAGAGAACGCATGCTCGTATTTCACAACTTTTTTTACAAGCATAAATAACGTAGCCCTAAAGTTATAGAGAATACGACCGATTATCTATCTGTTTCAGCGAATCGTAATTTTTCCATTGGCTATCATTCTATCGGGGTACCAGGACAAGTAATTCTCTTTCTTCTGGATAGATTTCTCCTATTAAAAAAACCTGTTTAAGCCAATAAGGAATTAAATTGGAAAAATCAAATAAAATTCCTTAATCTATATTTTAACCCCTTTATCTTTATTCTATTCCCCCTTCCTGAAATCTCTCAATTCAAAGATAGTTTCTTGGTAGGAACCATTACCTTGCTAAAATATGACATAAAGGGTTCTCCGGAACTAAATCTTTCTATAAGAGGTGCACTGGTCCCTAAATCAAGACTTCACCAATTCTAAGAAATTGAAAAAGGCTCACGTATATCATCCTAAAACGACTTTCCGTATGTCACCGCCTAAAAGATAGGAGCCTAGAATACCAGAATCCACCGTGATAGTCAGTCGCAGTCCTCTAGTCGAAGAAGACAGACGTTAGATTCTCCTGGCCGAACCAAAAATATCAGTCTGGAATTTCACGACGATAACCAATTTATCCACAAAGGAGTTCAGGAGTGACGCTCAAGCAAACAATTAAGACCAATACTGAAACACTTATGTAAACTGTACGATTACAAAATTAATACTCGTGCAAAAACATATTTTCAAGATTTCTGCTTATTGCCAAAAATAATACATAAAAGAATATGGTCTGTTTTAACATAACCTCTTCGTATTTGTTTTATCGCTAGCATGTTTATTCCAAATTAACCATTTTCACAATATTCAGAAGACTCGCCAGTTACAATATTAAGCTACGTTCCCTTACGTTGCATACGTGATGTACAGGTTAACATAGTGGACGACGGAATTCTTATAAGCGAGTTCAAATTCAATTTGTGCTATTACGCTCAAAATCTATGAACAAACTGCTGAGAAAAGTTCTGCATATTTCCCAAAACTTTTCTCGTTTCCCATTGATACGAGCATCGGAAAAAATCGATCTAGAATATTTTGGCTTTAAGACATCCAAACTGCTCTTTTAACCTGGACTAATTTGTTACCGTTAAGGAAAACTCTTTCGTGTATTGAAATTTATTGGCAGCGAATATTTCGAAAGGATTGAAGAAAGGAAAAACATGGATTGATTTGTCGGTAGTTATTAACTACTCCTTTATCCCTAACACCTATGGGTTTACTAGTAATATTAAGTCATCCTTTATCCCTTATACATATGGGTTAAATAGTAATATTAACTATTCCTTTATCCCTTATACCTATGGGTTTAATAGTAATATTAACTATTCCTTTATCCCTTATACCTATGGGTTAAATTGTAATATTAACTACTCTTTTATCCCTTCTACCTATGGGTTTAAGAGTAATATTAAGTCCTCATTTATCCCTTATATATATGGGTTAAATAGGAGTATTAACTACTCCCTTATCCCTTACACCTAGGGTTAAATAGTAGTATTAACTACTTCTTTATCCCTTACACCAAAAGGTTTAATAGTAATATTAACTATTCCTTTATCCCTTGCACCTATGAGTTAAATAGTAATATTAACTACTCCTTTATCCCTAACACCAATAGGTTTAATAATTATATTAACTACTCCTTTATCTCTTATACCTATGGGTTAAATAGTTATATTAACTATTCCTTTATCCCTTATACCTATGGGTCAAATAGTAATATTAACTACCCCTTAATCTCTTATTCCTATGGGTTAAATAGTTATATTAACTATTACTTTATCCCTTATACCTATGGGTCAAATAGTAATGTTAACTACTATTCTATCCCTTAAGTTATGGGTTAAGTAGTGCCATTATTGGTCTACTACAAGAATCGGTCTGGCATGAAATAACCCAAAGAGGTGGATATGCCATTAAATAAGGAAACCTGAATCAGTACATCACATATCGAACTGGTATCGCATCTTTTACAAACATTCATGTTACCCTCGTAACAGAGTATTTGAGCAAAATAAATTCAAGCTATTCCTGCTGGAAACTGAACTTATCTTACCGATTCCGTAACCGTTAGCTATTACACCGGCTGACCTAATACGAGAAAACAGTTAATCATTAATATTGCTCTAGTAACCTATATATCAAATAAGAACTAACAGTTATAATTCGATTTGACCTCACAGCTACGTGTAAAGACTGGCACGCCATCTGTCGGCCTTTTGAAAGTAACGTCTTTGTATGCCTACTAATAAGTAACACTTAAAGAATGTGTGTGAATTAGAATAATGACAGCCAATGAATAAAGGCTTTTAAGCAAAACAGCGAAAGCAAAACATCAGTCAGCGGCCGGAATTACTGTGCCAAAATGCCATTCAAACGACAGCACTTACATTAGCGTACGTTAGGGGGTGTTATTTGCAGCTTTTTTTTTTCAAATCAGAAAAGAAAAGAAAATTCACAAAAGACTCAGCAATAACATCAAAAACAACAACAATAGGTATAACAAAAATAATATTAACAACAACAAAAATGTTTGGCTTTTTAAAATGGAGAGCCATCTCTTGAGAAGCAATGTTAAAAGCGAGGTTACGATTTTATCTCTAACAGATAACGCTCTGTCGCTAGGACTTAAAATATATTGACTCTTCTACCTGCTGAGAGGTAAAACTCTCACCCACAAAAAAATGGTGTCCAGGGTAGGACACTTATCTTCGTCAGATGGTGTGGCGCCGGTTCTTCAGATGTGACTTGTGCAGTGTACGCAGTCATTGTCATGATTCCAAAGTTTAGTCTGTCCCGAAGAAATAGTATCTGTTTGGGTTTGCCCGGTTGGGTGGTGGGGACTGTAGAATAAACCGACTGCATCTCTGCGGAGGGGTAAAACTCCTCCAATAAATGTTCCGGTAATGACAGAAAACCATCTGATGATGAGACTCCGTAATGCTTGAGCTTTGGGGAATGTGGAGTACCGCTTCATTGCTCTTACTCCCAGCTTCACTCTTGCCCGGAGTCGTAGTACCTGATAAGGTCCTATTTATGGTTCAAATAGAATGGCTTCATTTTTAAACTGAAGGAAACAAAATTTGATTGCTTAAAATATAACTAGTTGACCATTTCACTGTTTGTAAACAAATGAATGGTGTTTAGTTGAATTGCTTGTGATACATGGCAATATTTGGAACCATTTAAATTTCTTAGTTTATGCTAAATCTAATTGTTTGAAATAGGACTGCTTGATCATTTAATTGTGAGTAATGTTTAATTGAATTGCTAGTTTTAAATTGCAATACTTGTAATCATTTAACTGAGTGCGAACAAATGATTAATACCGAAGAGAATTATTTGTATTAGAGAGAAATAAGTGGAACCATATAACTGTGTGAAAAAAAAAATGAACTTAAATGTTATTTACAAAATTTGTTGAGAAATCACATATTTAATATACATGTATGGAAAGAATTTGGCATTAAATAACCTACAATAGTTGATATGCCATAAAACCAAGCCAAAGCAAACCATTTAGAGTACCAATTATTTGTAAAACAGATTTATCTTAACATTATTAATTTGGTTTGGTTTCTTTGTCTAATGGCATATTAACCTTCGTGGATTATCTAATGCCAAAGCCATCCATGTAGAAGAGCATTAGTTGTGCTATTTAACCTATAGGATATAGGAGTCTATATATTTTCCGAGGGTATTAGTCCAGATGTGAACGCAATAACACGACTGGGCCATGAATACGCTTTCAACAATATCACAGTTCTGCCGGTTAGCTAAAACGCCTGAGACACTTACCCTGAAAATTATTTGTTTAATTATCATTTGACCATCTACAAAATCTATCAAGAAACTACGTTCCTCAATGATATCAGCATGGGAAATATTCAGTCTAAAATATTTGACTTCGGGTTACTCCAATCGCACTTTTTTGCTGAACTAATTTGTTACCTTAAAAAAACTCTCTTGTTTAGTGAAATTTATTGTCAGCGAATACTTTGAAATGAAAGAAAGGAGAAATAACTACTGATTTGTCTGGTAGTGATTCAGAAATTTCAGTTTGAGATGGAGAGACCCTATATTACCGAGATTATAATTTAGTACCCAAATAGATAAGGATGATACAACTTCAATCTAAATTCTCTGCAAGAGAGCAAATTGTATTGGAAAACGGCAAATTACGATCTTGATTTTGCACGTTTTTCTTTTAGATGGGCTCCTGATTAGAAATCTGAAAGCAGCGAAAAATTAGCCCCGTAGATTCAAAAGTGAAAAAGTTCTCTGACCCAATAATGAATTTTTAGATTGTAATTTAAGAGAAAACAAATGAAAATGAAAATTAAATTAAAAAAAAACTGTTTTCTGTAAATATATCAACAAGCAGGATCAGAACGAAATCCTTGATATGTATACCCGCAATTAATAGTAATTATGTTCAATCATGAATATTTTACTACATTTTATGTCTCATTTTTGCAGTTACTTAAAGCCAATCTCAGGTCACAGTTACAATAAAGAAATGATCATAAATAGTTTAAAATATATTCCTTTCTCTTAAGGAATCACATTCTCCCTCACTCTCTCACTCTCTCTTACTTTCTACCAATCTATTTATCTATCTATCTATCTTTGTCTGTGTATGTGACAGTGTGTGTAGGGGTGCAAACATATCTCAGAGTGTGTGTCTTTCGATGTATGCATACATGCATGCAAACAAACCCGCATAAAATAACAATGCGTTTAGATGGAAAAAGTGAACTAGCAGACATACATATATGTACCAATAAGGCAAAAATGTAAACAAACGAAAGCTACGACATAATGCCTTATAATACCCTAGCTGACGTAGTTCACTTGCTGGCTGTGCGGTATGATGCTAAGTCTAGTGTAAAGTTGGCCGGGTTTCGATCGCAGCTTCAAGCATCCTGCGTGTCTAGCCACACTGAAGAGTTGTGATACAATGAAAGAGTCTGTCAGTGGGTGACAATATATATATATATATATATATATATAAATAAATATCATCATCAAGGCTTGACAACAATACAGATTCCTTTGACTCTCCATCTCGCGCTATCACTCCTAATTGTCCATTACAGTTGACAAGTCTTCCAGATTGTATTCAGAGTCCATAAAAAGATGATGAATATAAGGTTTGCTTTTGGTCTTTACTGGGATATACATGTGAGAATGTCACTAAAGATTTCTTTTTTAGTTTCTAACAGTCCCAATTGGTCAGAAAAATCTTGATAAG
This sequence comes from Sepioteuthis lessoniana, assembly GCA_963585895.1. Lineage (NCBI taxonomy): Eukaryota > Metazoa > Mollusca > Cephalopoda > Myopsida > Loliginidae > Sepioteuthis > Sepioteuthis lessoniana. The sequence goes on along the minus strand of OY757906.1, from coordinate 41,786,851 downwards.
CTATAACACTCACCATGAAGCATTAGTTTCTGATGTAAACTCACTTTATACACATACATTCTTCCTTCTATTTCTCACTCTCTGTCTGTTAAACGAACAAGCATTAGCGCGCGCACACACATATACATACGGGCGTAACGTATTGGCTATGGCTGTTGGAAATATATATATATATATATATATGAGCAGATAGACTATATATATATAAATATGTATATAATATAATATATATCTATATCTATATATATAAGAACAGTCATATATATATATATATATATGACTGTTGTTATATATATATATATATATATATATATATATATATATATATATATATATATATATAAATATATATATATATATTTATATATATAAGAACTGTCATACATATATATATAGATATATATAAACACACACATATATATATATATATATATATATATATATATATATATATATATATATAAGCATGTTTCATTAAATAATGATGACAAATTTTGACTGTATGATTTATTTAAGATCCTTTCAAGTTTTCTGATAAGTGTCTTAGTTTCAGGCGGAAACTGGTCGATGAATTTCCCAAAATTTCCACCTGAAACTAAGACCCTTATCAGAAAATTTGAAAGGATCCTTAACAATTTATACAGACAAAATGTGTCTTTATTATTTAATGGAACATGCTTAAATGAACGAATGCTGCCTAACTACAAACACATAAACACACACACATATATATATATATATATATATATATAAGCAGACAGACTGTTTCCTTGTATTGCAACTCTTCGGTGTGGCTAGACCTGCGAGATGCTCCAAGCCGGGATCGAAAGCACCCAAATTTTACGTCAGGCTGATGACATAACCCTAAGCCAAGTCTGCAACTCAACGTCAGCTCATGAATTAACGCAAGTGTTTTGAATTTCGTTTGTTGACATTTTTGCGCGATCTAATACTGAACCACTCAATCCGTTAGAAGAGCTTTGCTTTACGCGATTGGCAATCGTTAATTTCTTTCGCCGATCATCTAAAAGGAATTTTTTGGTACAGAGAATAATTTCTTGCTGACTGTTCTATTCTATTTATAACTCAATGAACCCGGGTGACTACTGTATCCATCTCTTCATTTGGACACAATCTGAAATAAAAAGTCATACTGACTGCATTATAATGTAATAAAATCAAACTACATTTTCGGGAAACTCATAATTTAACGAACATTGAAAGTTTAACGTTTATGGCTTCTAGTGGGAATTATGCGTACTACAATGAAAACCGAGCAAGGATTTAAATCTTAATTTTCTGGTGACCAGAAGAAATACGTCGTAAAAAAAATGCTCTGCTTAGTTTTCCTGGCAAGAAAATGTTCTGCTTGTTACCTGATTTATACCTATAAGCAAAGAGAGAAAGAGTTCGTTTTACTATCTTGACAGACATAAATTAAGAACCCAGTTTAGAATTTTACGTAGACTGTAAATCTAAGAGATTCGGAATTTTTAAGAAAACTAATGTGCAAAACACATGCTCAGAGATTCCACCACTGAGTATAGAATATATGTAGTTATTGTGCTTTATGATGACAGACCGGAGAACAAAAAATGGTGAATGCTAAAGTAAGAGGAGCTCAGCGCGTAACGGTTATTATCATTGGAAGTGTACCCAGTGACCCGAGTTTAATTCCTGAATGAAACAGGTTATATTTCACATGGTCTTAATACCCTTTGGGAAAGGTATGTATCCAACTAATTTCTATCAAGCTACGAGTAAATGGTGTAGGTTGGGCTCTTTAACCTTGGTGTAACAACCGTTATTGGAGAAGGAAAACTGAATTTAAACCAGTTATAGATCTGGATAGAGATAGGCTCCATTAGACTATTTGTGCCCAAGACACGCTACATGATTAGCGAGCACATGTTTATAACAGGAGGCGAGTGCTATAATGGCTAAGGTCCTTGACTCTGATGACGCAGTAAATGTATTCGAACTCTTTCGGACTCATAACATTGAGAAAGGTCTCAACCTTCTTATCTCTTCCCAGTTATGGTCTAAAAAGTCCTGCTATTGTTCTTCTAAAAGATTAGATTTGGTGTTAGATAATACAGAAAGGTTTTTATATCATTAAACAAAAACAACAACAAAAAAAAAACCAAACCAAACTAAAACCAATTGAAAGGACTTACGAATTACTCATTCACAGTCATGGTAATATTGATTTTGTGACTAATTAATTAATACAAAAACTGCAATTAATTCTTCTATTATAAATTGGTTTTGTGAAACAAATCTGTTTTAGTGAACAACATTAAGTTTCAAATCGATTTCATTCCTATTCAATAGTCTATCTTTTCTTTGCTATGTTTTTAGTTTCATTTTGTAATTCGCATCTCACTCTTTTTTTAACTTTCCTTTTGAATTCTCTTTTCTTTGTGGTCTCATCTCTACTCTTTGTTATTTACTTTTTATTCTCATAATTCGGAATATTATTCCTATTATTTTTTTCATCTTTTTGATAGGATGGATTTGTGGCGAGATTACAAGTCTTCTGCCTGACGAACTGTGACGGAATCTTATTATCTCGCCACACAATGAGAGCTGTGTCGGAGTTAATGAGAGGAAAATGGGATTATAATTAGTCACTCATTAGTCTATTTGAGTCGGCCTGACAAGAGGGGAGATAATCTATTTTCAAAAGGTGTCTTCCCTTTAATTTTATCTTATGTGTCCCTGAAATGAAAGCTTGCCAAACCAGTATGTCTGGAGACAGCAATAAACAGAATCACTGAAGTAAATATAACTTTTTTTTCTTTTGTCGAAAATATAAGATGCCTATAGATTTAACTACATTAGATTTTGCAAGACTAAAAAATAGAGACAACGAAAATACTTTGAAACTATACGAAAACGCTTAGAACAGCATCTGTTATGATCTTATTTACATAGATGCCAATTATATTATGTAACAAAAGCACCTCTCGTAGTATCATGGTAGCAAGACCATTCGTAATGATTTCGATTTTTACTGGATGCCTTATACTTCTGATCTTGTGCCACAACTAAGGTAAGGTCTGTAAATAACTATATTGTCTAGAGAAAGCAATCGCTAGACAGTCTTCTAAACATATGCGATGTAAGTGAGTTCAAATAGAATCGAAACTGAAGCTGTATTTAAAAAAATGAATAAAATGTATTTTTTTAAAAATATCCTTTGGCATGTGTTTACAATGAGAAAATCACAGACTTTAAAAAATACATAGAGTACATAAATCAATGAGTATATGTCACTTCTTATAAACTCTGCAAAGAGTGTTCTGTTTTCTGCTCTTTTTATAAATTCTGCGTATCATTCTATTTCAGAAGAGTTTCCCAAAAATGATCTAATGTGTCTCAGCCTTTTTTTTTTCTTGCTCTCTCAATGATCAGATCACTTTTCTCTTTCTTGATGAAAATATCCAGTACCTTTGAATTTTCGACTAAAAACGAAAGGCTATCCTCTTGCTTATGAAACACAATGTGAAAGAGGAATCAGTAAGTCGGTGAGAAACTACTTGCTAAGAAATATTCAATTTTGTCTTATCATGTCATCCTCCTATATATATATATATATATATGAAAGCAAATATGGATTAAAATCTGACAGTATGAAGGTAGCAGAAGAACATAATCCAAATAGGTGAATTTATTATGATGTAAAGTCGACGATAACGTTTCTTTTATCTGTGACATCATGTTCCTTCTGGAATTTTCCTTTGTTTTTTTTTCTTTCAGCGTTTTTCGCTCTTTACTTTCACCCTCTTTCTCTTTCCTTTTTACCATTCTTTTTTATATCTTCAGCAATGATTTGAAAGGATTTACGACGATTGATATCCTGCGTCCTCAATGCTCTAATACGAAAGCATAAGCAAGCAAATGTGCCGATTTATATGTAAATGATCATCGGCACAAATGACGAGAACACAAATTGTATATTGCTATAAAATGTACAGACTTACCCACCATCTGCACAACAGGTAGAGGGGGGGTCCTCGTGGTGTAATGGTTAAAGCGATGGACTGCGGAATCGTAGTAAGCGAGTTCGTTCTCCAGTCGCGCTATTACGTTCACTTTCGGGCAAATACCCTTGGGAAAAGTATGAACCCCCTTATCCTCCCAGCTATGGGTTAAATAGTACCACTACTGTTCTTCTAGGAGAATGGCTTTGGCATTAAATAACCTACAAAGGTTGATATGCCGTTAAACAAAGAAACCAAACCAAACCAAGCAACAGGTAGAATGTAATAAAAGGTCAATTTTTTTAAAGCAAAGTAAAGCTCACTTGAATTCAGAGATTTCTTTTTTTTCTACGTGGTCCTGTCTGTCCAAATTTTTACCAAAGCTGGGTAGAGAACAGATGGTTTCATGCCTTTTGCAAGAGCAATAGCCCGAAATAAAATGTAAACTGTTTTAACCCGGGGTTTGAACTCGGTTCGCGTTTTACATTTCCTATGATGATAGCTGTTATGCTAAGTAAGGTAAAATATAAAAAGGGAAATTTTATTCACCATCGAATAAGATAAACATTCGATTACATCATCAACAACTACCAATACAATGTTATGAATATTTATGATATTGTGTGCTCATGCGCACTAATACATTCTGTGGAAACTGCCATGTCGTTAAGTCATGGTTTGCGACGCGTGTTGAATTTGTAGAACATTAAAATAAGTTTATAATCTTAAAGCATTATGTTGAAAGCTGCCATTACAGATATTAATTGATAAAAACAAGGTGCAATAATATAAAAACAGAGTGTTATAATCATAAAAAGGAATATCTGAAATTTTGCAGACTAAGTGATTGCAGACCTTTATTTAATAAATAAGATATCCTTTTACTGCAGAATATTCTTTGTGAGATGTTACCTGGCTTTCTTCAGCCCGGTCGACTGGGGTAGTAGAATAGACGTCGACTGCATCTCTGCAGAGGGGAAAAACTCTCCATTTCCACCGAGTGCCCAAGATATGACACAAAACAATCTGATGGTGAGGCCACCGTTATAGTGTTCTGGAGAATGTCGAGCACCTATTCATTGACATTGCTGTCAGGCCCACTCTCACCTGGATTGGTAACACCTAATCGTATCTTATCGATGGGTCAAAAATTGTTTGACCTTGAAACAATTACGAAGTACTCCTCATTCCCCAAAGCTCAAGCATCACTGAAGCCTCACCGTCAGATTGTTTAATGTCATATCCTGCAAATTCATGGGGGGTATTGTTAAATCTCTGTCGAGATGAAGTTGGTGCATTCTACTGCACCAACCGTCTGGGCCAGAATAGAAATATTAGTTTTAAATAGCAATACTAGTATCCATTTCTCTGTCTGCTATTGACAAAATTCAATTGAAATAGTGTTAGATAGCAATAACTGTAACCATTTAACTGCGTTGAAACAATAGCAATATTAAGAGCAAACATTCTAGTTTTAACACAATTAAAAATGAAAATTCCGACGAACTGTGCAGAAAAAAAACTAATATCAAACTGTGACTGTTATATAGCAATACTTGAAGCCATTTAACTGTGTACAAATACATATCTGGCTTGTTTAAAAATTGTATCTATAAAATGTGTTTACAAATCATATATATTTGATATACATGTATAAACAGTATAACCTACAGTGGTTGATATGGCATGAAATCCAACCAAACCAAATGAAACCTTTTAACTGCTTGCGACCGGTCCTGTCTTTAACACTTGTCGTGTCAATACACTGGTTTGCTCAGTTCTACTGTGAAACAAGTGTAACAACTACGACAATGCTGAGATTACTCCTTTTATACTAGTTCTGGCTGGCCGATATTTGCATGTGTCACAAACCCCGTCCCACCAGAGACGAGACACGTGACCTACAACTTGCACTCCCAAAGACGCTCATGCTTCTGTTTTTTTTTTTTTCGATACTTCCGACACTCTACACGCAAGACACATTCGCGATCTTTTTGAACTTTGAGGTTGGCCATTTCTCTCGTCACTTATTGCTCCTTTCTTCTTTTTGATGTTGCTATGAAAGGAATTCATTCCACACAGCTTCGTAATAACATTTCATTTCTCTCGTTCGTTCTGCTCACTACTTGTTTTTGTTGCCGGATTCACGTAAAAGTCGGTTGTTCTGCTTGCATATACAGCACCTAATTCATTGTCTCTTTGAACGACGAACCCCGGTTAGGTCATCGGAGGCAGCAGTCTGCGGTTTCTGCCTTTCAAACCAAGTCCTCTTTCTTCATGAACTTCTACTTATTCATGTCTGGTAAATACTATTACATACGTTGGTACTATTTACCCAACCCCTCCGCTCGGGCAGGATATGACACAAGGTCAATTTTTAAGCGGAGTTTAACAGGTTTGAATTCAGAGTTTTCCTTCTCCTAGACTAGTTGCCTCACCAAGGCTGAAGAACCTAGTCTGTCCTACTATTTACCCATAGCTGGAGGGAGAATAATTGGATTCATACCTTTCCCAAGGGTATTAGTGCTATGTTAAATGCAATCAGTCTCGTCCAGGATTTGAACTCGAGTCACCGTGTTCATTTCCCTACGACAATAACGACTACACCACGGGCACCTCCATTACATACGTTGGTATATTTTTATCAGTTGTTAATCATCAGATTATGTTGATACCACAGATTCTGTTCTCTCTCTCTCCCTCTCTCTCTCTCTCTCTCTCTCTCTCTGCCTCATTCTCTTCAAATGTCGTTATCGTTTATAGCTTCTTGTAGGTCTTCTACACTTCACCTTTTGTTCATACAGAGTCGACGTATGTAAGTCTTTACTAGTCTGCCAGTATTGTAGTGTTTATGTGTAGGATTCCAGAGCAGAACGTTGCTTATAAGCTCGTCCTTCCACATCCAGCAGTGCTCAGCATGACCCATTTTCTTATGTTTTTTTTTTATCAGAGGCAAGAGACCATACAGCTGCTGTTTTGAGGAATTCTGCATTCAAAATTTATTCAAAACAGCACGCTTCGTTCTTGTATAGTTCTCATCTACCATTTTCTATGAGTATTTCGTAAGAATCTGCATGGTGCATCTAACAGTAGTACTGCCACAGATTGGAGGAAATCTTGATTTATTTTATCATAGAGGTCAGATTACCATATGATCGACGACTTATCAATAGCAGTCAATACCTTCCCAATGTATATGTTGACATCACTTTCAGTAAATGAGATCTTGCTACCAGGGTATGTAAACTGGCCTACTAATTTCAGACACTTGCCATTTGATGTAGAGATAGCTTCATCTTGTTTAAAACACGTGAACTCTTTGTTACCTGCATCCACGTACAGACCAACGCTTCTTGCTGCTTCTTCCAGGCTTTGCAGCAGGGATTCGGCTTGCGTATGTGTATTTACGAGAAGCGCTATATATTCTGCAGATCGGCATCTGTCATAGTTTCTGTTGGTTATCACCTGCTTCTTGTGTTTTTTTAACGTGAGATCATGTTCATATTTTAAATCCGTGGACATTCATTGTATGTGATCGAGACAGATTATTAACAGATATGTTGCTAATGTACCTCATGTCAGAGTAGCATGTGTCACCATCAGGTGAATGCATAAAATTATTATTTTTCCTTATTTTCGTTGTACAACACGTGCTTCTCTTTATATAGTCTGATGTTTTATCATTTTCTTTCATGCAAATTTTTCAGACTAACTCTGATGACTATTTTTTCACTGAAGTCTCAAATTATTCATTATTTTCAAACTATTGATTTGTTATCATTATTATATTTACTGACATTTCTGAAAATATAATCATTTGAAAATGGGAATTTCAAAAAGTATTTCAGATTCCTATGATATCTTTCTGTCAATAAACCAAATATCATTCGTTATACATATACTAAGGCGAGACTTCACGGCGTATTGGCTAGCATGTGATGTTGTTGTAAGCGAGTTCAAATTCCAATCGTGCTATTACATTCATTTTCAGAATAATACTGAAGGGAAAGACATGTCCCCTTTTAAACCTTCTTAGTTTTGATTTTGATAGTAACCTTAGTGTGCGTCGAGGTTTGTTTTGGTATTGAATAAGTCTAGTTGGCTGATATGTCATTTCACAAAAAAAAAAAAAAGAATAAAATGAAAAGATGAAATACACAATCAAAATAAAAAAAATACCTTTTTTTAAAACTTTTTTTTCTCAATAAAAGCATACAAGATGATATGGGGGGGGAAGAGATGTAAAAAATCCCCATTCGTCCACGAATCTTTGACTCATCTTTTCTCTTTCCCAAGTTTTTGGGGACTCTCTTTAAGCAATGACTGTTCTGGGTAACATTTACAAGTCTTATTATCTAAATGACACAAGATACTCACAGAAACCAACTATAGAATACACCGACTGCGTCTCTGTAGAGGGGTAAGACCCCACTAACGAACAATTAAACAATCTAACTGGAGGTCTGGGAAATATGGAGTACCTCTACTTTGCTACCAAGTACTTTCAGACCCGGAGTGGTAGCACCTGATAGGGTCCTCTGTATGGGTCAAATAGAACTGTTTGACATTTGAAAAAAGTGCGAACTTGTTCAGTCGGCTGGGACTGTAGAATACACCGACTGCTTCTCTGCAGAGGGGTAAGACCCTGCCAACTAGTGTCTTTGATATGACACTCAATAATATGAAGGTGAGACTCAGGTAAATCTGAAGCTTTGAGTAATGCAGAGTACACCTTCATTGCCATCGCTCCACGGTCCATTCTGGCCCGGAGTGGTAGGACCTGATATGGTCTTACCTATGGATCAAATAGAACTAAACTACTTATGCTAAACTGAATTGTTTTAAATAGAACTGTTTCGACATTTAACTGTGTATAAAGAAACACTATACTTATACTAAACTGCATTGTTTAAATTAGAACTGTTAGACCAAACTTAATTGCTTGAAAAAGAAATGTCTTTGACATGTAATATGTAACTATGTAATATTGCAAAACTGAATTGTTTGATATAAAACCGTTAATTTGTATAAAAATGGATTTGGCATTATTTTTTCCTGCCCTCAGTTCTGTCCTGGAATTCGTACTGAGGATCTTAATAGTAGTTCTCGACAAAAAGAGGAGGTAGCTTTTTGGTGCTGCATTGTCTGAAATTCCTTCTCCCTTTATCACTCGGGCTAAATCAAGTGCTGCATGTTGTCGGCTAGATATCTTTAAATAAATTTAAATAGATTAATACCAAATTGAACTAGTAGTATTACAGAAATAAACTTGAAATTATTCAGCTGTTTGCAGAAAAATGACTGTTAAATGGGATTGTTAGTATTACATAGCATTAATTGAAACTATTTATCTCTGTACAAATAAAACTAGTTGTATTAATGATACGTTAAACCATTGCGAGCAAACAAATCAGTTCTGGCTCGTTTAAAAATTGTTGCCCACAAATTATTCATTTACAAATCATTTATATTTAATGTATATGTATAAAATGATTTAGAATTAAATAAACTACTACGGTTAATGTTCTATAAAACACAAACAACCAATCAACTATATGATGAGTACGTTTAATCTCCAGTAAACTGAAAAAATATCCAGGATGCTGAAGTGTTATTTTCCGATAGTATGTTTGGAAATTGTCAGTTATAAGCTACGAGGAAGTATCGCAAGGTTAGAAATATAACAACTGGTAACGTGAGTTTAACACTGGACCTTTAAGGAAACGGGGCTGATAATTTTTGTCAACGTAGTAAAAGTGAGATCAGAATTTGAAAAGATATAGTTAAAAGACGTAATCAAGGTAAAGTTTAAATTTTGAATATTGAAAAATGCAGAAACCGTCTAAAATAAATATTCAACGTCAAAAAATCCATAGAAATATTTTCGGAAACTGGCTATTGAGAGTAGAAGGAAAGTGTAAACTGTGTAGTTTGCATCTTATGAATATATTACTTATACGAGGAGGCGCTAAAGTTTTTAAGCTGACATCACAACTCAACAGCCTTGGTACATCGTTTTTCAAGCTTCATTAACCTTTCTTAAAATATGTTCTTTGTTCAAAAGTAAAAGACTTATTTCCTTTTTGTTGGTTTGAGAACCTTTCTGCATCACCTCGTACAAGCATTATTTTCTATTCATAGGGGGTGCTGCAGAAATTCCATCTAGCTATTGCCTAGTCGACTGTGGCTGTAGAATACATCGTCTGCTTCTCTGCAGAGGAGTAAAATCCCCCCCACCCAGTGAATGTCCAGGATAAAACTCTGAACAATCTATTGGTGAGGTTCCGGTAATAATGGAGCTTTGGTGAATGTGGAGTACCGCTTCATTACCATCACTTCCAGATCCACTCTGACCCGGAGAGATAGCACCTGATAAAATTTTGTGTCGGAATCATGCTGTTCTGAAAAGAATTTATAACACATTACCGTATCGGTATTCTATCCAAAACTTCATCATTCTGACGTCACATAAAATGAGAACGAAAAGCTCTCTGTATAGTAATTACACATTGACCAGTCTTTAAAATATGTTTCATTTGCAAAAGCACCGTGTGTACCAGTACAAGCTGTCATTGTAATTAATATCTGAAAAATATCAGATATTACCTAAATGTTGTATGGTAGCAGGAAGAATGTTATTCGGAGACGTTTTAATGAAGTGACACCGCTGGCTTATAAATAGTAGAGGTTACCTCTTTGATGTGTAGAATAACAACAATAATAATAAGAGTAACACACACTGGCCATGGGTTCCAACTAGCGTCCAGTGTCCGGTTAGTGTTATTGTTATTATTACTTTTGTTATTCAATACATCAAAGTGGTAACGTCTACAATGAATATGCATATTTGCACGCACACGCGTGAGCTATGCAAATATGACCGTATTGCACGCATATAAAAGATATATAAGCGGTGATTGATAGCAGTAAACAATTTAGGCCTCACTGGTGGTGTAATGGTTAGGAAGCTAGACTAGAAACCTTCACGAGTTCGAGTCTCATTGGGTACCCTATTCATAGGCTTTGTGCCACATTTATGCCAAATCCTTAGTAAATTACTACTTATCCTAGTCCAGGGAACCTTCAGTGGTGTAATGGTTAGCAAGCTAGAAAGGAAACCTTCACAAGTTAGTTCGAGTCTCATTGCGTGCCCCATACATATTGCTTTGTGCCACGTTTAAGCCAAATCCTTAGTCATTTACTACTTGACCAAGTCCTGGGCTCCTTTGATGGTCTAATAGTTAGCATGCTAGACTAGAAACCTTTACGAGCGAGTTCTAGTCTCACTGGGTGCCCCATAAATATGGCTTTGTGCCACATCTAAGCAAAATCTTTAGTAAATTATTACTTGTCTTAGTTCAGGGCTGCTCAGGTGGTGTAATAGCAAACTGGACTAAAAACCTTCACGAGTGAGTTCGAGTCTCATTGGGTGCCCCATTCATATGGCTTTGTGTCACATTTAACTAAAATCCTTGGTAAATAACTACTTTTTTCAAGTCCTGGGCGCTCCTTTTGGTTTAATAGTTAGCAAGCTAGACTAGCAAACCTACGCAAGCGAGTTAGTGTCTCATTGGATGCCCCATTCCTATGACCTTGGGCCACATCTAAGCAAAAGAGCTTTGTAAATTACTACTACTTGTCGACTTGTCCTATTCCAGTCGTCAAGTGAACACCACGCTGTACGTACGATCGATGCTCCACACCGACCCCAAATATTATGGGCTAACAAAAAGAGAATTCATACATGCTATTTACAATAGATTTATTTCTTACGGATACATTCTTTATGCATGGTTATTTGCTCAGCTGCTTATATGTTATTTATTGGTTGTTTTTTTGGTTTTTTTTGTTTTTTGGGAGGTTGTTTTAGTTTTTTTTTAATTTTCTTCTTTTTATTTTCGGAGAGGCATATGTTTGTTTTTGCTTTGCTCGTTTTGTTTTGTTTTGCTTAATAAATGTGTCACATATATCTATACTGCTATATGGGTGCACTACTTGGACGCTGACTAAACGGCTGGAGAAGAAGCTGGACGGCAATTATACAAGAATGTTGAGGGCAATATTGAACAAGTCCTGGCAGCAACACCCCACAAGGCACCAACTATACGGTCACCAACCACCTATCACGAAAACTATCCAAGCTAGACGAACCAGACATGCCGGAAACTGCTGGAGAAGCAAGAACGAAATCGTAAGTGATGTACTCCTGTGGACCCCCGCATATGGCCAATCAAAAGCAGGACGACCAGCTCGAACATACATACAGCAGCTATGTGATGATACAGGATGTAACCCTGAAGACCTGCCAGAGGAGATGAATGATAGGGAGATGTGGAGAGAGAGGGTCAGGGATATCCGTGCTGGCCACATGACATGATGATGGTCATGATCATGATGATATCTATATTCAGTAAATCCCGATTATTCTGTTATAAAATAAGATAATGAGCGGTATCTAATAAGAATCGAACATGCCATACCAAGACGATCTGTCAAACAATTACACCTCAGAGACACGTCCTTAAACAAGGTTTACGCTTCATTAATTAGTGAAAAACTAAAATACTAAGCCAATACTAAACGATGCAAGTGTAATACTATAGTGATATTATATGATTAATCTAACCAAGATTTATACATGACAAGATCTAATGGACTAAAAGATTACGATACAACAGTTATCAAATACTAAGCAAATGCTAGACGATACAATTGTAGCTATATAGAAATATTATTCGATTATTCAAATCAAGATTTTCATACGATAAGATTAAAGTGACTGAAAAATTATGATGCAACAATTATTAAATACAAACTTGAAATAAGGTACAAACAAATCAGCACTGTCAGCGATGTCTAAAATACTTTAGTCGTAACCCCACACAAAAGGTTGGTGGTCTGGGTATGATAATAATTTGAACATGGTAGAGAAGCTCCAATTATGAAGAGAATGGAGTACCCCTTTGTTGACATTACTCCTAAGTCCACTCTGACCCAAAGTGGCTGAACACGTTAGGGACCCATTTATGGGTCAAAAAGATATGTTTGAAAATGGTTAGTATCTGATATAAATTCTTGAAACTATCGATGTGAAAATATTTTAGTGATGAATGCAATATATGATATCATATCACTGTATGAGATAAATATACAATTGCCATCTAATTGTCTTCAACCAAGAGGTAATTATTAAATAAAATTGGGCACGAACAAATTATTATTATTATTTACTCATTAGAGTTTTTCATATCAGCGTACGCTGATGGTCCTTTACTGGAGATTGAGTGACAGCAGGTCTCCTCAAAGCACCAGGACTCTTCTCAGTATTTTGGCCGTTTTCAATAATGCTGTTGTTTGGATGGTCTCTACTCAACTTCCAAATCCTCCAGTCCCTTTAATAATCCTTTAGTTACCGTGCCAAAAGCACCAATCACCATTGGTTTAATTATCACCTTCATGTTCCATAGTTTTTTAAATTCTCTAGCAAGGTCGAAGTACTTATCTCCCTTTTCAAATTCTTTCAGTTTTATTCTGTGGTCAACCGAGACAGCAAAGTCGACAATTTTGCAGATTTTATTTTTTTCGTTGATAATAATATAATAATGAGGTCTGGTCTTCTGGCTGAGATTAGGTGATCCGTTTGTATGCCAAAGTCCCATAGGAGTTTATGTGTGTCCTTTTCTATGACAGGTGCTGGGTTGTGCATATACAATTTGTTGGTATGGTCAAATCTAAATTCTTTGCACATTTCCCAGTGGGTCATCTTGCCCAAATTTGCTACTTTCGCTTATTATGTGATTGATGGCTTCATCTCTATCACTGCATAGCCTACATTTGCTATTTTGTTGCGTCTTATCTATCCTCGCCCTGACATGATTGGTTCTTATGGCGCTGTTTTGTGTTGCCATTAGGAGAAATTATGTTTCTCTCTTAAGGTTTCTTTTGCTTAGCCATGTCCAGGTTTTGTCGTGTGAGATGTTATTTATTAGTCGTTTAAAACGCCCACGGAGTTGTTTTCCTTCCAATTTTTGTTTCCTAGTTATTGACATCCTGTTATCTATCGTGTTGTCAGCATTGTTTCTGATGGCCGTAATCAATCCTTGTTCTATGTAGTCTTCGAGTCGTTGTATGGATGTGTCAAGTATTTATTCCTTTGATAACGTTTTTGCTAGACAGCTTTGTCTCGGGTACTTTTGTAGTTCTCCAGAGATATTCTTTTTGAATTTTGTTTTTCATTTGCTCATTTTTATCGTGTCAGCCTAAGTATTTGTAGGTCTCGTTTTCTGCGAGCGTTATCTTGTCTTGATTTGGTAGTTCTATTCCGTCAGTTAGATATTTGCTAGTTTTCATGACGAGCAGGGAACATTTTTCAATGCCAGATTCCATTCATATGTCTTGACTGTATATTCTGACTGCGCGTATTAGGGCTTCCAGTCCTTTTTCATTTTTGCAAATTGTTTTATGTCATCCCTGTACATTAGTTGGTTGATCTTTTCTTGTGATCTACTAAGTTTGTATCCGGCCGTACATTTTCTGAGTATGTGGTTTAGTGGCATCATGGCAATTATGTATAGTAGGGGTGACAGTACATCCCCTTGGAAAATACCTCTTTAGATTTTTGTTTCGGCCAAGCTTTTTCCTCCTGCTGTTAATTCTATTACCAAATTTTTCATGTTTTTTTTTTTTCGATGAAGTTTATGATTTCGTGTGATATTTTGTACATTTTGTGACAGTTTATTATCCAGTTTTGCGGAACCATATCATATGCCTTTTTGTAGTCTATCCAGGCAATAGCTAGATTTTTTCGTCTGTTCTTGCTTTCATTTAGGATGTGTTGATCTATGTAGAGTAACTCTGCTGTGCCTCTAGATCCTTGGCGGCATCCTTTCTATTTGTCAGGGAACAATCCGCAGCTTGTTGGTGAGTAGTATATCACTTCCCTTATTTGTGCTGTTAACATTTTCCACATCATCGGTAAGCAAATTATGGGTCTATAATTTTTGGAGCAGTTCCTTTACTTGGGTTCTTTTAGATTAATGTTGTCTTTCCTTTGGTTATCCAATCAGGTACTTATGCATCTTGTAGGCATCTGTTCATTTCTAGTGCAAGTCTGTTGTGAATGGAGGTGAATTTCTTTAACCAGAATCCATGTATTCCATCATGTCCTGGCGTTTTCATGTTTGATATTTTTTTGTGTCTTTTTGAGTAGTTCGATGTGTATTTCCACTTTGGGGCCTTCCTCGAGTCCTTCTAGTTCTCTTGTCATATCGTTTATCCATTCAGCCTTTTCGTTATACTTTTTCGGATGCCATATTTTCGCCCAAAATTGTTCGGTTTCTTTGGCGTCTGGTTGTTGGTATGTTTTTGTGTCAGGCTCTCCCGGTTATTAATAGAATTTCTTTCGTTGTTTTGGAATGTCCTGTTTTGTCTGTATTGTTTTACCCTTGGTCGATATCTTTTAATCTCCCTTCTTTCGCCAGAACTTTCTGGTTTATTTCCTGAAGTTGTACAGTTATTTTTTCTCGTGTTGTCTTTTCCATTCTCTTCCCACATATTCCAGGATCTTTCTGTTTTACCATTTTTGCCGGTTTCTTAGATTTTTTTTTTCTGGGTTTCCTGTCGAACTTCCCATCCTGGTTTTGACTCTTTCTTTGTGCTTTTTGAGAGGACCCCAATTTTCTCACACACTAATTTTGCTCCTACATAGATTGGTTCATTACCTCAGTTATATCATTTGTTGATATGTAAGTTAGTATTTTATTTATTTGGTTTGTTTCCGTTTTAAGTGTTCTCCATTCTATGTTTTTTAATGGTGGAAGAATAGTCTTCTCACTGTTCATAATTCTTTTTAGATTTTCTAGATTTGTCTGTTGTTCTTGGGATCTTGTTTCAATAGGGTTACTTGCTACTGTGGCCTATTCATTTTCAAGAATTGGCTGTTCATTTCTGATATGTTATTTTTGGTTGGCGCTACTTGATATATTTGGAATTGTATTGTCTTGCGTCAGTGGTTTCTGGTGTATTTTTAGTATTTTAAGGTCAGAAAACTATCCTTTTTTATTATTGTTCTAACTTGATCGGCAATCCTTTGGCTTGTAATCTGACAACTAGCACATACTTGCCATATCTCTATCATTCTTTTTCTATACCCTTTTTGTGTAGGGTCACTTTTAAAATAGCAGTGAAGAGCAAGTTGATTGTCTTCCCTGGTCCATGTTTTGCGTTTTGGTCTCTGATCGTTGTGGTAGCTAAAGTACCTAAAGAAAGAGCAGCCAACATTCGTTGGATGACGATCGGGTCTCCCATGTTGGCTATCAGGAGAGCACCTGCCAATCATGACACCCAAGCCTGTTGCCTGGGTCCCACGTTTTGTAATATTGAGATTGGACATTTTTATCATGGGTGGTATATTGTGGCTATACCAGATCCAGGGTTTGTTTTTGATCTGCACATCTGACACAGATATGACCAAGATCAGTCATATTGATTGTTCATAAACAGCGGGTCAAAAAAAAACAAAAAACGGGAAGTATATTTAAACCTAAGTTTTAGCTTAGTTAAAGTCCGTTGTCTTGCTTTTTTTTACTTCTCAAGCTAATAGAGTGGACTGCTTCACAGTAATATCTTATACTTAAACTAGCTCTAAATGTGCTGGTGATATTTTTTCACATGAGATTTCTGATGATTTTCCGGCGAAATACCAGGCTAAAACGTCTATCAATTGAAAAAGTCGTGGGGCAATATGGAGGTTGACGAGGTAAATTTAAACAATTCTTCAGTTATCTCGAGATAACTGCACCTGGTAAAAACATTTAGCCGATTAGTGACACTCTTCAGTTAAAATATGACATTTAATTATTATGAGATTAAGCGGTTCGTCTTTGTCAGCTCATAAGATGCACTTGCTATTTTGTTGCGTATTATCGATTTTCGTTTTAATATAAATGGTCATTATGGCATTGTTTTGCGATGCTATGAGAAGATTTTAAGATTATCTCTTAAGGCTTACCTTTCGTAGCCATGTGCATGTCGTCACGTGTAAGATTTCGAGAATTTGTCGCTTGAAATATCCAAACAGTTGTTTTTCTCATTTCTGTTTCCTATTTGTTCTTCTGTCTGTCTTTATGTCGACTGTGCTGTTACCGGTAATTTTAATTAATATTTTTTTACTCTTCTTAATATACTACTCAAGCCTTAGTGTCGATATATCCACGCAATCATTAATGCAGGCGAGTCCTCTTCCTCCTTCTTTTTTCGGCACATAGTCTGTCAATGTCATTTCTTGTATATATGGCGTTATGTATCGTCATGAAATTCCTTATTTTTGGTCCATTTTCCTGAGTTCTTTCCTTGTCTATTCAAGAATGTTTTCGAGTATCGCACTGCTCTGATGTTTATCCCTTTAAAGAGTTTTCTTCCTATTGTTTTTTCATCTCCACCCATTTGATAGTGTCTGTTTCCAATATACCCAAGTACTTGTAATTTTCTTTTTCTCAAATCTTTCTAATTATTATAATTTTTTTTTTTTTTTCATTTGTCGCTTCTGCTCCTTCAGTTATTTGTATTTTTTCCATTTCTTATTATGAGCAAGACATGTTTTTGCGTGCCGAATTCCTTTCCTATATCCAGGCTTTATATTCTTATTGTTTGTAACAGAGTGTCCAATACATTTTCAATTTTTGCAGACATCTTAATGTCATCAATGTACAAAAGTTGATTAATCCATTTTTGTGATTTTGCAAATCTGTAGAGTCCACTGCATATCCAAAATATGTAATTGAATGGTGTCTTTGCTATTACATATTGTAATGGTGAAAGTGCATCTCCCTGGAATAAGCCTCAATGGATTTCCCTCTATGCTAAAATTTGCGTATGAATTATAAGTAATGCATCAAATTTTAGCATTAAATAGTCCATGAGATGTATATATATCGTTTAACAAACCCAAGTGAATAAAAATGATGTCTATGTGAGTATGGAAATAATTATGATTCTGGCGTGCATGCAGGTGTGTGTGAGAGAGACAGAGAGACTGAGAGAGATAAGGGAAGATAAAGATAGAGAGAGATTAAATATAAATCGTTTACTTACTCACACTTCTTTTGGTCACAACTGGTTTTATATTAAATGTCTCTAAAATTTGTATGACACTGTGACCTCCAGAAAGGGCATTTCAGCTGGAGTCAACAAACTTGCGCCAAATAGATGCGAGAAAGCACCGATTAGATAAATGAAAATGACTTCTTACCTTCACTGCGTACTGAGAGAAAAAAAAAACTATTTTACACGTTCTAATTATATTTTTATGCCAAATAATTGTGTCACTCCCAAGTGATCGTCAGCAAGGTCATTCGGCAAAAAGTGGCAGATAATCCAATTTAATGCTTATAACTTAACAATCAAAGTTTTCCAGAGTTTCTAGTTGAATTTTCATTTATTTTAATATTTTCCTAACATTATATGCATAAATACTTTCAAGACATTGCCTCTGGGTAACTAATATTTTCCTATATCATGCTAATGTATGATTCGAGAGGAAGCCTTGAGACATAACCATAGGAAGTCTTTTTACAATATTATTGATACCCAACTGGTTCCGGAATCAATTCTTATATAGCATTTCAGTACCTATGGGATAAACACATTCATCCTAATTAAAGTATTGGAACCCGAATAAGATACCTGTGGTGGAAAGAATCATTTCTTATCTTAGATTTACTAATTATCAACACCTGTGTCCCCTCAGCTCTTATTTCCAGCCAACAGAATCGGTCAAACACCATAAAATTTATCGTTACAGTAATAAAAAGGCATACCTTAAACAAATGTTTGTTAAATTCATTTAGATATTTAAAAAAATGTAACCATGTTGATTTTTAAAGACTGCAGCTCAACAACCCTAAGAAAAGGTAATATTTTTAGGATCCACCATATAAAACAAATTCAAGGACAAAAGATTTTAATTATTCTGATCAATAGAACAATTCATAAAAGGCAAAATATTCAGAAAGAATAGATTTGAAAACGATATTTCAATTTTTTTTTTTCGCTGAAAACCCCGAAATTCTTTAAATGCAGAATTGTAAATTTTTCTTTACGCTAAGCAGAAGCTTTAAATGTAAAGCTGATTACATGGTAAAACGCAATTAGCTTCTGAGCAACTTCCCATATATAAATATATATATATATATATATATATATATATAGACAACCTCAGTGTCACGAGAAGAATGCGAAACAAGGTCGATTTGAAGAGGAGTATAGCAAGTTTTAATCAACCGTTTTCTTTTTCATGGACTGATTGTCATACCAGAGTTAAAGAGCCCGGCCTGTCCTACTTTTTATCTAGATACAGAGAGGAAATAGTTATATACATACCTTTCCCAAGGTTAATAATCCTATGTGAAATGCTAACAGCCTCATATAGGAAGTGGACTCAGGTCACCTTCCATTTCTTACGACAATAACTTTTATACCACGAGTGCTAAACTCATAGATACACAGACGAATATATATATATATATATATATATATATATATATATATATATATATATGAACGTAAAATACGGAAAAGTATCCGAAAATGTGGAAAAATTTGAAAAACAAGGTAATTCAAATTGAAAAATTGAAATAAGAGAAATTCGACGTATTAAGGTTTCGGTTTTAATAAACCATCAACAGGACTTAGAAAAAATTGTTATCTAGTGTCGTTAGATCACTGATGGATTTTTAATGAAATCTAAAACAAGAGAGGAGATTGAATATTCTGAAAAAGGGCGGCGCTGACTGTTTAATCAATAAATCAAAGTTTATATTTCAAAGAATATCATGTAACTGAGTAATGATGTCAAACAAATGGAACCTTCAAGAGATATGACGGATTAAAAAGAGAAAGAAGAGCAAGAAAAGAAAAGAACGGAAGTATGAGAACAGAAAAAGAAAGAGAGAGATAAAAAAGAAAAGAAAGGAAAGACAAAAGAAGGAAGAAAGAGAAAAAAGAAAAGTGACGAAATGAAAAGAAAAGAAAAGAGAAAGGAAGAGAGGAGAAGGCGAAGAAAGAAAATGAAAAAGGAAAAAAAATGGATGGATAGAAAAGAGGAGGAAAAGGGGGGATGTTTTAATCAATGATTTTGATAAGTCTTACAAGAAACTAGTCTAAAAAAACGAATGTTCGTCTTTGTTTATCAATTACCATCCAATCATCCCTAGAATTTATGGTTTTCCTAAAATGCATAAACTTGATAGTCCCTTTAGACCTAACATTTCTGACATAGGATCTTTCCCCACCCCATTATATCGCTAACATTTTAACTAAAACATTATTCCCACTGATGGGTACTATCGCGATGAACAGATCAATAATTCCGGCTCACTACTTAATAAAGTAACTAACATTGATATTAAAAACAAATCTTTAGCTAGTTTTGGTATCAAATCCCTATACAATAACATACCCGTTGAACGTTTTGAAAATAACCTTCGAAAAACTTAGACTATATTACCCCTACCTGTCTTTAATATAATTACCATCTGCATCCTATGTACATCACATTGTTATTTCCAGGGGGTGTCCTCGTGGTATAATGGTTAAAGCGATGGACTGCGGAATCGTAGTAAGCGAGTTCATACTCCAGTCGCGCTATTATGTTCACTTTCGGGCAAATACCCTTGGGAAAGGTATGAACCCCCTTATCCTCCCAGCTATGGGTTAAATAGTACCACTACTGTTCTTCTAGGAGAATGTCTTTGGAATTAAATAACCTAAAAAGGTTGATATGCCATTAAATAAAGAAACCTGTTATTTCCAACACCTCAACGTTTGAAAAACAGAAATTTTGATTACCTCTTAGTTCTGTTCCTGTATTCATTTATCTTTGAATCTGTTTCTTTTAAATATATTATCACCAGCGATGTTAGTTACTTCAGATACATAGACGATATTTTTCATATTTATCTACAGGATCTTAATTTCAATAGGATCTCAGACAGACTAAATGACGTAGAACTTTCTACAAAGTTAATATATGAACTTTTTTGGATATCTTACTTATAGGGAATAAGAAAATATTAGAATATAGAGTTAACCGTAAACCCACCAGTAAAAATGGTCACATACATTTCTATTCACACAACACTCACACTAAAAGAGTAGTGATCGTAGGATTTTACCTTCGAGCCTCCCTTAATATCTAAAAGATGATTTTAATTACATAGAAAATTCCTCTCCAACCCTTCTTTACTAAAATCCTTTCATACACTTCGCTAAATCTAAAGCATTCTCTCCCCATAGCTACAGTTTTTCCTTCTTTTTTTTATCTATTGACATATCAATTCACCTATGGTTGATTTTATGATTTAATAATATTTAGTTATACGTTTGATATGTCCATATACTTCCACTTTCTTCTTCCCTTTTTATCGTCTTTTCTATCTCTCCATCAATTTTCTTTTTCTGTCCTTCTCCTCTCTTCTCTCTTCTCTTCTTTTCTACCTCTTTTCTTTTCTTTTCTTCTCTCTCTTCCCTCTTTCATCTTTAAAATTTTTCTCTTTGGATTACTTGGTTTTTCAATTTTTTACATGCACACACACACACACACACACACACACACACACACACACACACACACACACACACACATATATATATATATATATATATATATATAAATTTTCATTTACCAAAAATATAATATATAAATTTTAAAGACTCAAAATGTTCTCTTTGAAATAAGCGTGATACGGAATTACAAATGATCCCAAAATTTCTGAAAAAAGTCAGTATGTAGTGATACTCCACCCAACGTCATTATTCGTTGCCAAAGCCATGGTTCGAACCTGTGTGTTTTTATGTAAACTCTATTCAGTTGCTTAAAATAACAATAAAGACAATAAAACTATCGCAAATAATTTACTTAACCTTAAAGGATTCTAAAACACCTCATAGTAACAGACAATACAACGGTGTACTCTTGTTTACAATTATTTTACGTAAATATATTTTACTGTACATGCATTTTAAATATAGTTTTATTGTATTTAAACTTCCTTTCAGCATCTTTTATCTTTTATTGGTCTGGTTTGAGTTTTTTATTAAAGGTCATTTCAAACTTCATGAGTTATTTGATGCCAAAGCCATCAACGAAAAATAAAGTAGTCTTACTATTAACCCATTGCTGGATGAGACGGAGTTCATATCTTTCTTAAGGGTATTAAAACAAAAGTGAACCTAATAGCTCTAATGGAATTTGAACCGGCTTACGACGATGTCAGAGTCTAACACGCTAGCCACTACACCACGCGGTTTACCCTTCATTTTTTATAATTAATTTTGAAAATTTTGTTTATCTTTGATGTGTTTCAATAGAAAATGTTATTGTTTCTTATCCTTTTATTATTACGGCTGTGACGTTGCTGAAGGACAACGTGTGAGATAATGAAACTTGCTGAAATGAAATTTAGTTGAGAAAAGTCGGGAAACAGTGACTTCGACGTTGCCCAAAATGGCGTAAAATGGACAATTATTATAGTATATAAAAAAACAGAAGATTTTCGAAAATCCATTGTTATCCGCAATCGGTTGCCTTCAAGCGATGTCTTTTCAGAATTTTGGACTTTCCATCAGTATACTTATCCAGAAGGTTCTTCTACACTGCCTCAGATGAAAATAACCCTCATCAGTTTACATCTAAATTTTAGGGAATAGTTTCTCCGACATCTTAGTTATGTTAAAATTTATTATATTATCTCTAGATTTAATTTACTCTCGTCAAAATGATGACTCAATTAGATGAAGTAAGGAGGAAAAACCAAGTGTGATTGTATAATTATTGTTTAATTCGATGTTGATAATTTGATCACGCTATTCGAATTGAAAAGTATTTCAAAAAAGAAATCCTAAAGTTCAAGTTTATCAAAAAAGTTTTCTAATATATTTGATATCGCGAATAAAAACAATTTTTTTTCCTTTCGAACTTCCCATAAATGAATTATGGCAGCAGTATATTATTACCAATATTCTGGAATTTGAATACAATGAATCATAGTTATTTTCTTTAAATTGTCCATAAACAGGAAACCAGATCCGACAGCCTCCCAAAAGTGGGATGTTTTGGTATTACTCTACAAAACATAAGATAGTGAGCCTCCAGTTCTTAAGATTTGTGGAATACCCCGTTATTGACATGACTTCATCGTCCAATCTGGCCAGGATCGAAGTAACTGTTAAAGTCTAGTCCATGGGTCAAAAAGATATGTGAAGTTTCCTTTTATTGCCGTTACTACCACGTCCAATCTGACCCAGATCGAAGTAAGTGTTAGAGTCTAATATATGTGTCAAAAACTTCTGCTGAGTACCTTTTTTATTTTCATTACTGCCACGTCCAATCTGATCCAGGTCAATATAACCGTTAGAGTCCAATTCATTGGGCAAAAAGATCTGTGGAGTTCCTAATTATTGCCGTTACTCCGACGCCCATTCAGACCTAGCTCGAATAACTGTTAGAGTTCAATATATGGGTCAAAAAGATCTGTGGAGTTTCCATTTATTGCCGTTACTCCTACGTCCAGTCAGACCCGGATTAAAGTAAGTGTTAAAGTCCAATTTATTGGTCAAAATGATCTGTAGTTTGTCTTTTTAATGCCATTGCACCCACGTCTAATCAGACATAGATCAAATAACTGTCAAAGTCCAATTCATTGATCAAAAAGATCTGTAGTGTGCAATTTTATTGCCATTGCACCCACGTCTAATCAGACATAGATCAAAGTAACTGTCAAAGTCCAATTTATTGGTCAAAATGATCTGTAGTTTGTCTTTTTAATGCCATTGCACCCACGTCTAATCAGACATAGATCAAATAACTGTCAAAGTCCAATTCATTGATCAAAAAGATCTGTAGTGTGCAATTTTATTGCCATTGCACCCACGTCTAATCAGACATAGATCAAAGTAACTGTCAAAGTCCAAATCATTAGTCAAAAAGATATGTAATGTGCCTTTTTATTGCCATTGCACCCACGTCTAATCAGACATAGATCAAAGTAACTGTCAAAGTCCAAATCATTAGTCAAAAAGATATGTAATGTGCCTTTTTATTGCCATTGCACCCACGTCTAATCAGACATAGATCAAAGTAACTGTCAAAGTCCAAATCATTAGTCAGAAAGATCTGTAATGTGCCTTTTTATTGCCATTGCACCCACGTCTAATCAGACATAGATCAAAGTAACTGTCAAAGTCCAAATCATTAGTCAAAAAGATACGTAATGTGCCTTTTTATTGCCATTGCACCCACGTCTAATCAGACATAGATCAAAGTAACTGTCAAAGTCCAAATCATTAGTCAGAAAGATCTGTAATGTGCCTTTTTATTGCCATTGCACCCATGTCTAATCAGACATAGATCAAAGTAACTGTCAAAGTCCAAATCATTAGTCAAAAAGATATGTAATGTGCCTTTTTATTGCCATTGCACCCACGTCTAATCAGACATAGATCAAAGTAACTGTCAAAGTCCAAATCATTAGTCAAAAAGATATGTAATGTGCCTTTTTATTGCCATTGCACCCACGTCTAATCAGACATAGATCAAAGTAACTGTCAAAGTCCAAATCATTAGTCAAAAAGATATGTAATGTGCCTTTTTATTGCCATTGCACCCACGTCTAATCAGACATAGATCAAAGTAACTGTCAAAGTCCAAATCATTAGTCAAAAAGCTATGTAATGTGCCTTTTTATTGCCATTGCACCCACGTCTAATCAGACATAGATCAAAGTAACTGTCAAAGTCCAAATCATTAGTCAAAATGATATGTAATGTGCCTTTTTATTGCCATTGCACCCATGTCTAATCAGACATAGATCAAAGTAACTGTCAAAGTCCAAATCATTAGTCAAAAAGATATGTAATGTGCCTTTTTATTGCCATTACACCCATGTCTAATCAGACCCAGATCAAAGTAACAATTAGAGCTCAATCTTTGGGTCAGAAAGATCTGTGGATTACCTTTTTATTGCCATTACACCCACGTTCAATCTGATCCAGATCAATGTAACTGTTAGAGTTCAATCTATGGGTCAAATAGATCTGTTTAGAATAAAGAGAGAAAGAAAAGAACACTCACGGAATAACTAAAGAATAAATGTAAACATAAACTTACGATTAACCCAAATGATTTGACATACTGTAAAAATCAATTGATCAGTCACCCCTGTGCAGAATTGAAAAAGTATTTTTTTCACAAAGTAATAAATATCTTACCTTTCTATACTCTTTTGGAATTCAGACTCAACCATGTATGTTTACTCAATGATATGATATATATTTTCTAGATTTTCGATGTAATAGAGGAAGGAGAACGATAATTTTACACTTGATATGAAGTAACGTCATTTTGGTGGGGTTTAATGATCTGTCGCGTCAAAAATAACAAGTGTTAAAGTTTCCACTATTCATCCGGATGAAATCATAACAACGTTCTACAAAATTAACTATCAGTGTAAAGAAGACATCAACAGCTTTTGGTACCACACAACACTGAATATCATGAAGAAACGATGTAAAGGAAAGACGCCATTTAAAATTGACTTGCTTCAAGATTTCAATAAGTTTCTGTTGGTGAAAAGCCAATAGGACTGCATATTACGTCCTCCCAACTAAATGGGCAGCTTATATCATTACCGTCGTAGATGGACGAGTGCCAGTTACCATCTGTTTGGTAATATATATCAGTTAACTACACTTGATGTATCAATCATCACACACCATATATACATATATATAAGTGTGTGTCTGTATGTGAAATAGATAGATAGATAAAAATAGAGAGAGAGAGAGAGAGAGAGAGAGAGTAGGATAAAGAGAGGGTGAATATAACTTAGTCTTAGAATTAGGTCGATATGTTGCAATGAAGCAAGAAGGCCAGTTTCTGACATTATCGGTTCAAAAGACCGAACATCGTTTCCAAGTTATTTTCAAGTCATTAGATAAATCTTAATTAAGTGTAAGTTAAGATAGTTTACTTGAAATTTATTAAAGTTGGCTTTGTATGGAACAAGTTCATGATAGAAGAGCACTTAGGATGCGTTATATTCAATACATAAGAGAATTATTTCTATTTGGGACTTGATAACAATAAGTCTACGATAAACATTTTCAGTAACTATTTTAC